>JARHVA010000147.1:1725000-2257500 GCA_037957365.1 Torreya grandis | reverse complement strand
TGTAGCAAACATATTAGGAGGAATCATGCTCGAAGGATAAAAAAATATAACTAACAAATATGGTCTCATCATGGAAAGATCAAGAATCATACTATGAAGAGGATTTGCTATGACTAGGCGAGAAGTAATGTGTGTGTGTGTGTGTGTGCTCTATCTCAGACCTTTGAACATCAAGTGAAGAAGAGATAAGGTCAGGTGTAGTAGAAGGATAAACTACATCAATATAACTATTATTATGAAAACATTATTGTAAATAATAAATATATCTAAGTATTTATACATTTTTTACATTAAAAAACTAGTTTAAAGGTATACTTTTATGAATATCCATCATCATAATTATGATTATGAAGATTAATAGTATAAGCATTGATGATATTATTAGTCAAAGAATCCTAAAGAATGGATTGTTTTATCTTTGTTAGTGTAATGAGAATTTCGTCAATTGGTTTTTGTTAAGACATATGTCATAGAAAAGGAGGTAATTGAGTAATTATGTGTGAATAAAGATCACAAGTTTTGATTTTTAAATTGATCTCATGTAGTTCATCATCATCAAAATCTGATAGGTTAGGATATATATTGCCCACCAGTTTAGGGTGGCCATTATAACCTCTATTAGAGTTAATGATATAATTAAATCTTTGAGATTCATGAAAAGGAATGCTACATAAGGGTTTAAGGATGGGTATTTTGAAAACATCACATTCATGGAATTGTTTAAAGTTCCAAGAATTCATGCTTCCTTGAATCTTGTAAATATCAACATTGTGAGGTAACTTAACACATTGCCATGATGATGGGATTATAATTCTCATGAATTGTGTCTAAGTTTGATCGAGTAAGATGTTATATGAAATGTAAAATTGAAGATCGTGAATTTAATATAAATGATGATAGAAAAAATCATGATAGATTCTAAACACACCCTAGAAGATGAATTTTAATTCAATCATAGCCTTGATACATACTTTGGATAGGTTTAATATTGCATGTGGAATACCCAAGTGTTCTAATAATGTCAAGGGAGGCAACACAAATGCTAGAAACTTCACCAATCAAAGCACTCTTGCCTTTGATATCACCAATTCAGACACTAATGAATAATGAATGATCATATAAATGAAGATTTTTTTTAGGAATCATTGAATCAATAATAAATTTGAGTGAGAGAGAAGTGTCTATAGTTTTGTTGATGTGTATAGACATTTCTTCTCATTGTTGAAGAATACTAGCTTAAGACCTAGACAAAGTGGATTCTTTCCCCATAGGTAGAGGTTGAGGGATGTTCATTTAAAATAAGAATTACATTAGATGATTAATATGATGAGGAGAATTCCTCATGAGCTATATAAAAATAATTTGAGATGGGACTTGAGAAAGTTATATTATATGATCTTATTCATCATCTCTGGTTAGAACTGTATCAGATAGAGATGAATAATGGTGAAGCAACTTTATTAAAGGAGAAACATAAGTGCATATATATTGATGTTGATAAGGAGTAATTTGTTAAATATTATATGATCTATGTTTTTCATGCATATCTAAGTGGGTTGAATTGGGTAATTTTTTTAGTGTTGTGGTTGGGATGATGTTTGGATCTTTTGAAGATGTTGTAAGTGGTGAAGAAATCCATGGAGTAGGCTGATTTATATTTTTCGGTAATTCAAATTGAAGATAAATTGATGATAAATTAAGGATAACAGTTATATCAATGGAAAGTGAATTAGTATCCAAATGTGTCATTTGATTAGAAACATGTGGGATAGTGGTTGAAGGAGTAGGTTGTGTTTTTAGATTTGTCAGAATAACTATTGTATACCCAAGTTCTATAAAATGAGATGGGAAAGAATATTGAATAGTATATAAAGTTGGGAAATAATTATAATTGGAATGTGGATAGGGATAAATATAATAAACTAATCTCCTTATATTATTCATATTGAAAACATTATCATTATTAGTGATAAAATTGGGATCAACAAAAGTTTTTATAGTGTTGGTAGTGGGAGGTTGAGTAGTACTTGATTGATGATTAGAAAAATGATCATTATAAATAGAGAGATGAACATTAGCTTGATTAAGGGAATTGTATTTATTTTTGTTTTAATTAACCTTTTATATTGCTTCATATGCTTGTTGAAACACATAAATTAGGGTTTTATGATCAAAATTAGGACCAAGAAGATATTCAAGAAAAAGTTTTATTAATTGGTGACAAGTCTCATGAGAATGACCCCAACTTGCATGATACAAAAAAAATTGTTTGGATCATACTAGTGTTTTATGGGGCGATTAGGTTCAAGATCTCATGGTGAAGTCCTATGAAGACAATTTTAAATTTCCTCCATGAAAAGGGATTTATGATATTCTACATTATTCACTTGGGAAAATGTAGAATTAGGTTGTGGAAAAATATTGTTTGAAAGTGGTTGTGAAAGAGTAGCATAAATGGAACCATTTTAGATAATAAAATTAATATTGTGTATGGAATAATATGTATCCATAACATCATCATTAATAACATGTCAATTTTTATATTTTTTAAGCACTCGAGTTCTAGTAGGAGGATGGGAAGACTGAAATTGTCTTATGAGAAAATCTTGACATTTGGCTTGGTCGAAGGATTATTATAAAGATTTTGGAGAGAGATTCCTAACATGATATTACTATTTAGGATGAATAAAATTAGTGAATAAGTGGAAGATATTATATTCAACTTTATTGGATAAGTATTTCCATTATTTCATGAACACTTAAGCAATTTTAAATTTCAATTATTTACAGTTGACAAAGTGAGCTAAGCTATTTTTAGGAAGATATTTATTTTGGAATTACTATACCAATGCATTAACTAAATATTATAAAATAAATATAGTATGATATTTGAGTTGATTAAACCTTTCAAAATCATCATCTATGAAGGTTTTAGCTAAGAACTTGATGGCTGCATAGGTGTTGAGCTTAATCAAATACTTATACAAGTTTACAAAATATTTGAAATGTAATGTAGGATTAGTGGATCCTTAATAAGTTAAATTAGGAATAATAACACCTTTGTCAACGTTTTCAACTTAAGGAACTAAGGGTTCATTTTGCAAGTGTTTGATAGCTTTGTTAAGAAGTGGGGGTTGAGGTATAAGGTTACCTTTTGCATTTATAAGGTATGGGGGGAGACAAAATGGGGGACATTAATATTTTTCACTCCCATTGAGTTGTTTGAGGATGATTTTGTAATTAAAAATTAGGTTTTGTATTTGTATCATTTGATTTATACTATTACTTTGAAAACTATCCATTTGATTCACAGATTTTAATAGAAGTTGATTAGTATTAATAGGGGATTAACTCGTATAATTGGCTTGAGATGAACTAGAGGTATCATTGAATTGATTATAAACTTAGGCACTTTTAGTAGGCCCATTATAGTAAATACCATCCATAGTAGTTGAAATACTAGGCAAGTTAAAATAAGAAGTAGTAGAGACAATTGAAGGCATGGAAGAACAAGTACATGCGGAAGAAGGATAAGTCATGGATGAAGTTATAAGTTGGTTTATACCAATACTTATATAAAATTTATGTGTAGGTGAAGGTGTAAAATAAAGGTAAGATCCCATATTGAGATTATAGGTGATCATGGGATCCTTTCCTAGATGTTAAAGGTTTTCAACGTTAAAAACTATCATTTCAATAGTATGTTTGAGATCACTTTCATCCTAAAAAATAAGAATTTTTAGAGGATAATCAAGTGTATCCAAATTTTTGGAAGGAGGTGACCCAATGTTTTTAGTTTTTGTAGCCACATGAACATTGATTACATATGGATTTTCTACAAAAGTGTAAGGAAGGTAAGAATGAGGACATTTAGGAGGGATAGTTAATTTAATCATAAATTTTTTATTTTATAGTTTAGTTTCATAAAAAATGTAATGAATGGTGAAAGATAAATATAAAATTATAAAACTAGAAACCTAATGGGTTGAGTTGGTCAACTTACTTGGGTAGATAGGAAATAATAATAGCCTAGAAACCTACCAGGTTTAGTTGGTTGATGTAGTTGGGTAGACAAGGATAGATAATAGTATGGAATTCTACTAGGTCAAGTTGGTGAACCTATTTGGATAGATAAGGAAAGTAATAGTCTAGAAACCTACTAGTTGAGTTGCTTGAATTAGCTGGGTAGATAGGGAAAAGTATTTGTTAAAATTGTACTAGGTTGGCAAGGACCTACAAGGTTGACCATGTTGATCTAGTGTATTTATACAAAGCTAAAATAATACTTAAATATTGTACTAGGTTAGACAAGACCTATAGGGTCAACCAAGTTGATCTAGTGTATTATTGGAAAGATAAAATAATAATATGAAAACTTACTCATTTGTGTTAGTTAACCTAGTTATCTAGATAAGGAAAGATAAAAATTCGATAGCTTACTAACTCAAGCTAACCATCTTAGTTGTATATACAAGAAAAGACAATTTTTTGTAAATCCTAATAAATTTATTGGTGGACTTAGCTTTATAAGTAGGAAAAGATAGTTTTTGAAATCCTAATAAGTCAAGTTGGTCAAATTAGTTTTAAAATTAGTAAAGGATAATGTTTTTGAAATCCTACTAAGTTGAGCTGGCCAACTTAGTTATATAGGCATGAAAAGATAGAGTTTTGAAAAACTAATAAGTTGAGTTAGTCTAATTAGTTATACATGAAGGAAAAATAGAGTTTTAAATCCTACTAAGTTGAGATGGTCAACTTAGTTGTATAGGTAGGAAAATATAAAGGTACAGTAGGTCGAGCTAGTCAACTTAGTAAAATTTGGGAAAATTTTAATAATAAACTAAATGATGTAGTTTGGAAAAAAAAGTAAAGAAAATGTAATACATAACTAGTTGAAACACATAACACATAGTTGTATAAACGTTCATCAATATAGTCTACAATATAACATAGAATAGTAAATAACAAGTAAAAATGTAATTATAGAAATAATAATGCTAACTAATTATCTCAAAATAAAATCATAAATCTATAATAAAATGTTTTGATTGATTTGTAGGCTTCCGAGGATACTTACTTATCTATTGGATAGTGATGACCCAATGTTTTAGAGTACTATATATGAAGTAAACACCATTACCATATCCCACTAAACCTAGTTTTGAGGGTAAGCTAGAATTAAATTATTAGTGTTAACCACTAACTGATACACCATAAAATCAAATAAATCACTAGATTATTAGGGTTCAATTCAAAGGAAAATCTTAGGAATTTTTGAAATTTCATGAGGTATGTTGAAACTAATGACCACATTTAACTTTTCACTATGGCTATGAGTATTAGTTCAAGCATCTCACACCATGATATTTGTAAAAGATAGATAAGGACCATAATAGAGTATCACATATCCCTTCATGACATTAGTTAAGTAGTTTTAAAATTATTTGTACATAATTTCTAATGAAATCAAGATAAAGTGAAAATAAATTTAAAAATCAAGTGTTAAAAACCAATTTGAAAATTTAGAATCTAAATAACTAGGTAGCAAAATCTTTTCAAAGAAAAATTGAAATTAATTATTATGAAAGGAAAGTGAATTGCCTTGATTATGTTGAAAATAAACACACAAAACAAGGTTGACCATGCTGATCTAGTTGGAAAATAAAATAATACAAAGTTGGGTAGGCTAATATAGTATGTTGTGAAAATAGGCTAAAAACAAACACAATAAACTAGGTTGATTTAGTTTATTTGGAAGTGAAAACAGATACAAAACTAAGTCAACCTAGTCAACTTAGTTAATTATGAGATATAGTTTTATATAACTAAAAAACTCATAAAAATAGAATAAAAATTTGAGGTACCAAGTGTTTTTATAAAAAATTAGAAGCAGAAAACTAAGATAATTGACAAAGACTAAAGTATGAATATAGTTAGAATGAACCTAATAAATATAACTAGGTTAACTAGGTAAAATTAGTTGGTAGACTAAGAGTGTTGAAGATTTTACTACTAAACCATGCAAGACTTGTAGGGATAGGCCTAAAATTATGACCCCAAGGGATAGGCAAAATTTGGAATTGATCAATGACATTAAAGTTTTATCTAAATTTCAAATTTCAATAATTTTTTGTTATACATGGTCATGTACATGAGCTTGCGAAGAGGATAGAGGTTTTTGATTGTATCTCTCAAATCATAGTTCTATTTTTAAATCTTATATATATAAAAAAAATATTACTTTGAAATATCCACAATTGTATATGAATTTATTAAAGTTGTTGTGAATATAGAAACCTATTCATGCTTGCAGGCTTGTTGTAGATAAGTGAAAATACACAAATGTTCTATTTTATTTGGATAAGTTGGTAGATTATGTACATGCATTATCCTTAAAAATGGGATGTATTTAATGCATTAAATCCATTTTATTAGATTTTATTATGATTATCATGATTTTATTTAGTGTAAAAAAGGAGAACAAATTAATTACAGGTTGAATTATTATAATCATTCACCTACTACAAAATTACATGATATATTATTTTTTATTACATGCTATTTTTTTGCAAGTGGCACAGAATGACCCTTAAACAAATTGATTAATCATCACCAATGAAATTTTTTGTTTCCATTGGCCTCTCTCTTGAATGTGTAGATTTGTTACCACTTATCATTTCCCTCTCTTAATTCTCAATTGGTTACACATGCTTGGGTATTATTGAAAGTTATATAATTATTATTTACACATGAGTTTGAGTAATCCTCTCCTAGTAAATGACCATTATAATTGGATGATATACTATGATTTTAAAAAAATCCACTTGTCTAAGGATTATACCTTGCACAAATATACATTTTGATTAAAAAAATGATAGTTTTATTCCCTCTCTGGAGATATCTACAACATTTTCTACTGATTGATGATTTTTAAATTATTTTAGATCTTTATTAAAATTGGGAGTGATCTTATCTTTGGGATTTTACATTGTAAATATAGTTTTTGTGTTTTTTTATGAAATTTATGTGTTAGTAAATATTTTGATGGTTTTTATGTCATAAAGAATGTTGTTGAAACTAAGTAGATCTCATGAAAGCTTCAAGTCTCATAGGAATAGGAAAAGGCTATAAATTTATAGTCCAAATGTCTAATATGATTTATAGAATGAATGAAATTATCTCTTCACTATGTCATATGATTTTATATCAATCATATTGTGATGCATATGGTATTATTTAAATCTTGACTTTGTATCTATTGATTCTTTTGAGAATTAAAATAATATATTAAATGATTAAGGAAAGTTATATGTAGAAGCTAGTTTTAGGTATGTGTATTAGTTTCTTTGTCATACTAATTTCACGTATATTTGATGTAAAAATTATTTGAAAATTTGTATGAATCCTTTGAATAGGTGTTTAATATGTTTACTCATGGATATTGGAGTACTGATTAAAACAATCTAATAAAAAACATTTTAAATATTTTCTCACTTCTATTCTACAAGAATTTTGAGATTTCATAGTAATACATTACATAGAGATTTTTGTCCTCCCATATAACTATGAATTTATATGATATGACCTTTCTATGGTTCTTATGGTATATTTAATAACACAATGTAAAGATATAGACTATTTATGGGCAATGTCTTGATGTTGGGAGTAAATTGAGAGTGTTTAAAATTTAGCTCCCATATGTAGATTTGACTGGCATTGTAAATTACTATGAATATATGTATTGTGTATTCATATATGAGTTATTCCATAATCTAAGTCTAGTTATAAATTATTTAAATTTTACTCAAATATCTCCATTGCTCCACATTTGTATTTGTGTTTTCATATTGAAGTAGTTGTATGTTCATTGTTGCACTCATTTTTAAGTTATGTGTCAACATATTATATTTTTTATTTTTGGAAAATTTTAATTGAATGTGGTTAGTTCTTATTTTAATTCTCTTTTTGATTTAAAATATACTTCTTAGATTAAAATATTGATTTATTTAATTGGTCCAATTTTTAGTACATCATTAAAAGAGTGAAAAATAATGAAGATATGAGAAGTCATTATTACTTATATGTTATCAGTGTTTAATGTGGAATTTATTGATTACTAGCATGTGTTTATCTATTTATGATAATTAATTTTGAATATAGGCATCATGTGTTTTTTTCACTTGTCAAGATATGATATGTATGTGAATTTCCCATCAATAATTCATAAAAGAACCCCATAGGGAAGCCCTCTTTTATTTTTAAAATAAATAAGTGTGTAAGGTAAACCCTATTTTTCATATTAATACTTGAGGTTTTAACCTAATATTAAAAAAGTTTTGGAAAGATTTATTACTATAAATTTGATCTTATTTTATGCTAAATTCCTGAAGTGTAGATTTGAGCACCAATATGTTATATTTTATACATTATAGAAAGAGGTATGAATTGGATCATTTGACCATGAGATAAAATTGATAAAATCCATGTATTTACATAGTGAGACTATAATATGTATATGCAGCATTAATTATATACATGTAAAAGGTGATTATGTGCATGATAGTGACATAAGTATTGAGTCACAAGTAAAATGGAAGGGTATTGTTATTTTATATTTTCATGTACCGAGGAGATTTGGATTGGGGAATGATATAAAACATGGGTGTATGGATATAGGTGTATATAATGTAAAATTTATAACACTTTATGACTAGATGATGTAAGGAAACAAGGCTAATTATTCTATTTTATATGTGGTTATATCAATGGTTTCTGATGTATCAAGTAGTAGGGGAAACACTATAGAATATTCATAATTCAATTTGAGTGAGGATATGGGCTCAAGGGACATTATTGACAAAATGAACATGGTATCAAAATTTAGAGATAATACTGAGAGAGGACAT
Organism: Torreya grandis; assembly: GCA_037957365.1. NCBI lineage: Eukaryota > Viridiplantae > Streptophyta > Pinopsida > Cupressales > Taxaceae > Torreya > Torreya grandis. The sequence continues at coordinate 2,248,594 of JARHVA010000147.1, read as the reverse complement.
CACATGGACTATGTATTAAGGTACAACATATACAAGGATAACATTACCATTTATAATGAAATATTATCTATTGAACAAGTTGATAAGAAACTTAAAATAGTGGATATAGCTACATTTATGCTATAGTTTTCCTATAAAGTTTGGATTATCACAAATTGCAAATTGAAATGTTGATGGACTGACCCACATATCAGGGAAATCATATGTAAGAGTATTAAGGGAAAAAGTTAGGAGCCATAGTAATAGGTCCCAATTTAAATACTATAACATGAACTTTAACATTGGTGGAGGAAACAAAATTGGAAAGTATAGGTGTTTGAGTTTGTATTAGGAGTAGGGGATGTAGGGAATCTAGTTCAGGATGTCTTAAGGCATAAATAGCTTCTATAGTTCAAGAGGTGGGTAGAGTAGGGTCCTTAGATAAGGAGGAGATAGTGAATACTATGAAGGTCAAGTGGAGGTTATTTACTATGTCAAGGATGTATTACAAATATTTTAGAGTAGGATTTTGGGATGCATTCTCCATATAGTAGGTTGGGGCCACTAGTGATGGATTTATAAAGTGGGAGGTGGGTGGAAAAATTTAGAGCAAGCTATAATATTTTATATGTGGATTATGAAGATGATGGTGTGTTCCTAAATAATCATAAATAAAGGGGAGATTGTCCATGTGGAGTGCTCATCCATTTATACATGAGCGTGAGTTTATCTTAATATTATGATTTCTAAATTATAAATATGCATGTTAGAGGAGATATGTATTTGTTAGATATTAATATATAATATGTGATATGTGATTTTTTACATATGAGACAATGAGGTGGATATGTAGGCCATAAAAATTTAAAGGATAGATACATCAAATCATAATTCCATAGAGTGGATATGTAGCTACCCAAGTTGTGGTGGGGGCAGTAGGCTAGGTTAGGGGTGATTTTTGTCTTCCTTCATGTTGGGATCATACATTATTGTTGGGATTAACTTCATATATATAGTACCAATTAAAGTTTGAATTTTATCATTGTGTGGATGTTTTTAACCCCCTTCACATTAATTTTTGTTTGTATTTTATTAACCCTCTTTCCTAGTGTGCCCTGGTATTAGATTTGTGAGATGTTTTAGAAATGACTCTCCCTTGGTGATCCTTAGGGTGATAACCCTATTGTAAATTAAATTTTGTCCTTAGTTCACCTTGTTTTCCTTTATGTGTGTTAACTTGAGATGTATGTTTGAAAGTCTTCATGAAATAATAAATAAATAAATAAATTAATTAAGTTAAAGCTCTTACTCAACACATTATATTAATGTGAATTATCCTCATTACTTTAGGAAACAACTTTTGAAACAACCTTATATGATGACCTTAATCTATTATATAATTTTGTGTGTCACACTCTTTTGATAATGTTTGGAAAATCACATAATAATTTTAACCACTAAGTAACTATAGTTAATAAGTAAGAATCATTGAATTGAATTAAAACAATAATTAATTAACAAAAATAATTACATAGTTTTTAGGTCAAAGGTTTTGGGCATGACAAAAGGGGTATAAAATATGATATGGAGATATGAATATAAATTAATCAAAAGTATCTACTACACCTGTCACTATCACACTATACTTAGTGGTATTGATCAACTGATGCTACTTGTAAGAAGCTTGCTACCCCATGAATTTTAGCATGAATGATGAACATGGTCAAGGTTTTCTCATCCCTTCTAACCATTATGTACTATTATTTACTAAAAAATGATTGATGCCTACTTAACCACATCAATCCACATAAGGTATCACATATAAACCTATCTAAGTGACTATTCAATAGTGTGTATGGAACATCTCTTTCATTCCAAACAAATTTGATGAAAGTTTACTCAACACTTTGGTAATATAAAATCCCATGCCAACTTGTAAAATCACTAATGACTAATTGAAGGCCATGTAATATCTTACCCATATTAGGTGAGAGGTGAGAATCCCTTACAATAAAAAACCAAATCAAAACTACTATGTCTATTCCTCATCAAGAATATAAATGAAGTGAAGAAAATCAAAACTAAATTGAAAGCAACAATAAACTAAAAAATCACACTACCACTACCAAAAATGATATTGAAGCATTTTACCCAAACTCTAAGTGAATAAATAACTAGAGAAGGGAAAATATCCTCTAGCTTTTGATGGATCCTCCAACTTCTATTTTGAAAATGATACTTTATAAATCAAAAGGGCTATGATATACCTATAAGATATAAAATAATTGTCTTCAAAAGATCCATTAATAGCTCCAACAACATGCACAAGATGACATGATCAAGTTTTTAATTTTGAAGGTGATACTTTCCATAAAAAATGGCATGCATACATGAAAATCATTATTTTAATACATGTTTATTAAAAAATAACCATTCCAATATGTCTAAAGCATTGTAGAACTTAAGTAACAACAGGTTACATGACTGACTTCATATCAAAACTCAACTAAATACAAGAATCATAAAAAATTGTGAAAGTGTCACAAAAATTACACCTTATACACCCTTCTCTTTTGTAACCAATTCAAAAAGTATAGATGGAATATTCAAAAACTAATCTTAAAACATATTTTAACCAAAATATGTTTGACCAAAAGGATTACTTGGTGGGGTTTTGAACTTGAGACTTCTCCTTTGTAAATGTTCTACAAAAGTTCCTCAACTAACTCTACTGCAAATAATTACAAGTTATGTATACAAAATAATATTTTTTTTCTAATTTTTCATAAATAAAAAATATTGGTGTATGTAAATATCCATTCACCAAAAAATTACTCATGTATTTACTCAAAGTGACAATTGTTTAATATGCCAAGGTTTGAAAAAGTCAAATATACAAATTCAAATAATTTATTCACTAATAAAACTCTTGTGTCATGCTATGGATGATTAAACACACCATACAACTACTCAAAATGCCATTATTGTTCATAGTTACATACAATTTCCACAAAGAAGTGTTTTGGCCATATAAGGTCATGAAAAAAATTGTACAGATTAAACCTTGTGAGTAATAAATAGAAATATACAGATTAAATTTTAAATAAAGGGAATGCCATTAATGTACCTCTAGAAGTTGTACAAGTGCATATTTTGATCCATAAGGCTATCAAATCCATACAATAAATGAAATATGGGTTTTTGAGATGAATTTAAATGCATTTAATATATAATTACTACATCAAAATGCCATTACTACTGTGCTAAGCTTTGAAAGGTTGTACTAGTTAAAAATAGGGATTTTGAGTAAGGTAGGCTATGCAAAAGAGTTTTTGGTATGAAAAAATAGAAAATTAAAGATTAAAGGATCTCTTTGGCCATATAATTACATACAAATGGTGATAATTTAAGGTTTAGGGCTATGGAGGTTATAATGCATCTATCCAAAGGTATTATTTTGAAGTTTTTTAGGTATATTAAATTAGGAATAATAAATGATATATAGTAATATGTTACCTTATAATGTATTAAAATATACTTAAATAATTTTAAATATATTATTTTAGTCTTCTCTCTCTTCCACATGAGTCTTCACATAAACTTGGCTCAAACTTCTCTTTCATCGGGATTCACATTAATTGACTTAAACACCACTATTAGGACTAAATACATAGGTAAATTAAAAAAATACATTGTAAAAAATTTAAAAAATAAATTTTAAAGGTTATCAAATTCTTATTTAATTTACAAATAGTGAAATCTTTTAATAAGCTTTCATGAGGTGGTTAATCGGGACCCTAATGGGTTTAACCATGCAACTAACCAAACTAAAATTAATAATAGTACTAACACATAAACATAAATAAAATAAAATAACTTTGGATCAATAGACCAAAAAAATAATGTGAGATAGATGGTAACTAGTATAACCTTAAGGTCTAGGGGAGGAGGAATAAAAAATGTCATGTATGCCCTTTGGGGCCTAGTGGTAATAGGAAGAAAATCAGATTGAATATTAAAAAATATGAATTAAGAAATGATAATTATAATTCATTATTAATTTTTACCTTACTATTAAAAAACAATTTTACCCATGGAATTACATAATTTTTACAAAATTTTCATATTAAAGGAAAACACCATCTAATGATTACATTCATAGCTTGACTTATAAAATAAAAACTATGTACATACATTATATCCATGTGTAATTTGTGTATGAGGGAAAATCAAAAATAAAATTTTAAGATCATATTTAAATACATAAATTTGAAATCCTATAATGAATAATGAAATATGTGGGGAAACCTAGGGTTTTATACATCTTAAATAAAATGTGGGCTCACCAATATGTTTTACCTTATTTTTTATTAATGTGATCTTAACAAAATAAAACTTTGAATTGATTCAGATTATATGAAGTATAAAAATAATACATGAATTTGGATGTAAAATGGATAATATGATTAACCAATTTTAAATTATAATTATGGAAATAACTAAAGTAGTAAGATACTTAGCATGTAAAATGGATAGATTTTTTTGTCTCAATGAACTAGGATATTTCATAAAATAGCATTCTTACTTCCATTCCCAAGATCAAGTCTGATCATAACCCATTACTATTCCTAGGAGAAAATGATGAAAATTAAGATCATCCCCTTTTATTTCAAAAAAATGTGGACCTTACACTCTAGTCTATTAAACTCAATTAAGGAATGGTGGTAAGAACTAGTTATTGGATTAGACATGTACATCCTGGCCATGAAGCTAAAGCATGTTAAATAAAAACTAAAGGTTTGGAATAAAGAGGTTTTTGGGAACATTTAATTCATAAAAATAAAATCAAGTTAGAATTAATAAATATAGAGGAAGATATTAAAATTTTAGGCTCAAATATATATCTTCAATCAATAGAAAAGGAACTACTCAACACTTTTCACAATTTGGAAGCTAAAGAGGAAGCTTACTAGCCAAAAAAATTGAGATGTATTTGGATAAAAGGAAGGAGACATGCATAATAAGTATTTTCACTAGTCAAAATCTAGGAAATGTAACTCAAATAAAATCCATGAATACCAAAGGGAAGATGGACCAGTTTGTAGAGAGGAAAAATAAATGGAGATTTGGATTATTAAATACTTTAGGGATCTCTTATCCTATTCTCCCCCAGGTTCCAAAGCTAGAATATCAAGTATTTCACCTCCTCCCAAGTGTCATTAAATGTATTGACAACATGGAAATTATCAAGCCTTATTAAATAATTATCTTTTCCAAGGAAGGGGATAAAGCTCCAAGACTAGATGGATTTCCCCTTTCTTTTTCCAACAACATTAAGAAATTATCCAATAGCAAGTGCATGTAGGTGTTTATGAATTCTTCCAATCATATACCATTTTTAAGGAATTAAACAATACCTTTTTGGTTTTTAAACCCAATAAAATAGGTGTAAAAAATTGAAGGATTTCAAACCAGTTAGTCTTTGTTCCATTTTCTACAAGATATGCACTAAAGTACTGGCCTTGAAATTACAAATGCTCTTAGATAAGATAATAATTGATCAATAGGGCATGTTTATTTTTGTAAGATAAATCATTTATGGTATCGTAATCACCCATGATTCCATCCACTTAGTGAATAATTAAACTAGATAAGGTATGTTCCTCAAGCTTGACATGAACAAATCTTATGATAAGGTCTCCTAGGATTTCCTTGACAAGGTAATCGACAAGTTTGGCTTTAACCAAGTAGTCAAAGGTTTGATTTTGAATTGCATATCAACAACTACATTCTCTATCATCATCAATGGTGTTACTAAGGGATTATTTATATTAGGGAGAGGTTTACATCAATTAGACCCCTTATCTCCATATCTTTTCATAATGATGGCAAAAACTTTGAGTAGATTCATAGAAAAAACTAGGTCCATAGGTATGATAAAGTAAATAAAAGTGGCCCATAACACTACCCATATTATGTATCAACAATTTTTTGATGATACCCATATGATGGGGGAAGAATCAATGGTGGAAGCATATATTGTTATTAAAATACTCAAAAGATATGAGGATATCTTTGGACAATGTGTTAACTTTAATAAGAATACCCTATTCTTTATCAACACCCCTAAAATCCTTTAGAAGAAAATCTCCAATATTTTGGGATTATTAATAAAGATAATTATGTCTTCATACTTTGGGATGCCCATATTTAGTGGAAAAATGAAAACTAAATATTTTGGTATGTTTATTGATAGAATAGAAAAAATATTGACTAGATGGAAAGATAAATTACTTTCTTAGGTAGACAAGATTCAGCTTCTCAAAAGTTCATTTTAGATAATTATAGTATACTTCATGTTACTCTTATCTATCCCAATAAAAATTACTAACTAGTTGGAACATATTCAAAAAGAATTTTCTTTGGAAGTGTGCAAAATAAAAATTTAAATTTCCATTCATCTCTTGTGACAAGGCTTTTCTCTTTAAAGGAAGAGGAGGCCTAGGAATAAAGAGGGTGAAATATATGAATCAAGCCCTTTTATCTAAATAAGGTTGGAAAGTCTAAAAAATATGAAAATAAATGGACTAAGATCATAAAATCCAAGTACCTAGAGTATAAGGAAGGATTTGGTTTCTTGTCTAAAGAAGGCCCTGGTAATGGCTAATGATTTTAGAAATCCCTCCTCAATTGTAAGAATATTATTAAAAAAGGCAACAAGTGGAATGTGGGAAATGGTAACAAAGTTAAAATTTGAGATTACCATTAGTTATACTAGTACCCTCTTGCCTCTATATCCCCTTGGGATGTTCTCAATCATGAGTTTAAGGAGGAGGTGGGTTCAAAAGTTGGAAAGTAATGGGAAGAGTCTAATGCTTTAAAAAAGTGTAAACTTATCCATAAGGATGGATTTAGTGCCCAAGTCTCCCAAATATTGTTTTATCTCAACCTTAAACTTTAGAAAACTCATATCATCCTTTTCCCCAAAGAAGACGAACTCATATGGTCAATAAATCTAAACAAAGTTTTATTATTTTAAATCAGGCTATTTGGCTAACCTAGATCAGGTGGAGTTTGTCAAGGAATCTTAGAATATGTGGATTAAGAATATCACTCCCAAAGTTAAAATTTTATTTTGGTTAACAACCTAGAATAAAATTTCCATAGTGGATAACCTAATTAATATGGGTTTCCCTATCCCCAATAGGTGTGTTCTCTATAAGTGTAATGAAGAATCAATTTTCCACTTTTTATTGTAATGACCATTTAATCATGATAATTTGGATTTATTTCTTATAAAATTCAACCTTTCTTGCATTATACCCAATTATATCCATGATTTTATCTATTAATGGAAACCCCCCTAGGATTTCTTTCCCTTATACTTTCTCTAGGCTTAACCCTACTATAGATCTTCTGGGGAATCTAGAAGTGTATAAACTATTACATATTTAATAACAAGGACCCTTGTATTCCCTCTCTTAATAAAAGGATTTTGAATACTATTATAAATAAATAGGTCTCATTTTATTCTAGCTTTAAGGACCTTAATTATAAATTTTACCCTCTCTTCAACTCTTGGAAACTCTTAATTATAGAGTGACTTCCGAATGAGAAGGTGGATAGATATTTGGTTAAATGGTTTACACCACATATCCCTTATCTTAAGTTGAATTTTGATGATGATACAAAAGGCAACCTAGGCCTAGCCAGGGGGAGGAGTAATAAAGGATGTTAAAGGCAATATTATATCTTCTTATGTAAGTTGCTTAGGGGTCTAAATAAACCATGTATCTCAAGCATTAGTGGTTCTTTAGGGCATAAATTTGGTAGTCAATTTAAGCATTAATTATCTTCAGGTTAAAGGAGACTCTTTTAACATCATTAATTATCTAAAAGGAAATTCTAACCCCTATTAGACCATTATTAATGAGAAAATAGATGTTAAAATACTCCATAATATTAAGGGTATCTCAATTACCCAAGTCTATAGAGAAGGAAATGAAGGAGTAGATAGTATGGTGAACATTGGGGTACACATTTCTTCCTTGAAATATTAGTCAATGACATGTGAACTAAAAAAACAACTTATAATGATTATTAAAAATTAGAGGGATCCTTTCCCATGTGTGAGTAAATTATAATCATATATCATAAGATTTATCTCATTAAATACAAATCCAATAGAAAGCAGGAGAAAAATCATTGCCAGATAAAGGAAATCAACTCTAAATGTGGGAGGAAGTATGACAATCCTAACATTATAAGCCTTGATATGTCAAAACTAGGCCACTCAAATCTATGAAAAACATTAAACTATAACAATCTCTTGAGAATAAATAACAAGTTGAGCATTGGTGGTGATCATGATTGGAATAAGCCAATTGCATATGCATAGGTTAAGGAAGAATTAAATGTTTGGAAAAAAATATGCAAAGGACTTATGAATTTTATGGAAAATTTTTTGTCCATGATTTATCCATATCTAAGGATTTTGATATAGGTTAGGAAGACAAAATAGTTAGAATGAGAAGTCTTAGACTCATTATTACCAAAGAGGTAATTGGGGAAATCACTGGCATGAGTTGTGAAGGAGTGAAGGCATTCAAAGACAAAAAAAGAAGGATGAGTTAATGAAAATATTTTTCAAGATAGATAAACTAATTACCTCATCTCAAAAAGGTTTTCCTAGAGTAGATTTATTGAGGAAGTGGTCTTATATGTGCCTTCATATCATGAGATATATCACCTTAGAAGGTAAACACACTATCATCTTTTCAAATAATTTTCTATTGATGAACCAATTTAAGGGGCATAAAATTAGTTTACCATTTTTATACTCAAATATTTAGAATTTTCTACCATATATTTTAAGGTGAACCCTTTTTTAGACCTCATACACCAAGGCCTCTTTCATATAATTATGAAGAGAGGGGAGACCCTATGGGGTAAAGATGTTATTGAGGCCATCGATGTACAAAGTGATGAGGAAGAGATAGAGGAAGAGGGTGAAGAAGGGTTTGAAAGTAGAAAGAAGGACTTATATAATTTTTTGGGGGAGGAAAAAATCAACAAAACTACCCCTACAAGTAGTTTTAAATTAAATATTTATAAGGATAAGGTAATTAAATGTCTAACCCCCCAAACCCTTAGGAGCATCAATACTGAAGAAGTTGACCATAACCTAGAAAATGTAAAAATGAAGTTGGCCATAAAATAATCTTTTTACACCAAAATGGTTGAGGAAATAAATTTTTTGAAGTTGTTACTCACCCCAAATTAAGTTAACCTCCATGTACGTATAGGCAAAAGAAAGGCAAAAACCATAGTGAAGGTGGGGGATACAAGAATGACCACCCAACATGAAAAATAAGATGGAGAAGAAGGAATATGGGAATAAAAAGTTATAAAAACTTGAGGAAAGGTCACTATAAAGTCAAAATAAAAACATAGTTTATGATTCATCCCAAGGACCAAGTAAGAGAATCGAAGGACACACTAAAAAGAAATAGAAGAACAAGAAATAAAGTAGGAAACTAGTTGTCTATTCTAACTCCAAAGAGTCTCACCACTAAGTTTTGATGTGCTTTTATGTAATTTTATTTTGTTGATAATTGGTGTCTTTTTTTAGGGTTTTGATGTAATTTTGGATAAAGAGGTGCTCATAGTTTCTGGCCCTAAAGGATTCTACTTAGTGTCTACTTTTATCTCTTTTAGTTAAAATGTTTTTGGTGATTGTAAGGGTATGTGAGCCTAATACTAATTTTTAATCCTATAAAATAAAAAAAGATGCTTAACATGTTTTATACTCTGTGTAGGAGTGAGATTAATACAAGTGATAGAAAGGCTAAAAGTATAATGTCATTTACTCACATCAAGAACTGGGTGTCTAGAACCTTCATGATGAATCCATCAGTCTATAGATTCCTATGCTAGACAATGACATTTGTTTTATACTATATTCATATGTGTATAATTCATCTATATTTTATTATAATCATTTTGACTTATTTTAATCTATCTTTGTTTATGATATTATTGCTCACCATGTTCACAGTATCTAGAAAATGTACCTCATTCTCTTTAAAAACCTAGGTCTAATTTTGAAATAAGGTTTCAATTTTCATAACGGGAATAATGTAGGATGATATGACCTCAATTAATCCTAAATTAATGGTTGAGAACTAACTACATATCCAATACTTAGTAAAGGGAAGTAATTCCCTATTAGGTGTATGTGTGTAATGGTGTTCCTCTAATTAATGCAACCTATAATTTTATTTAACAATTGGAAAATGAAAAAATTGGATTAAAATAAATGATTATACCTAGATAGGGTTTAATCCTTTTTAATTATATCTAAATGTAGACACATAAAATAAAAATTTAGCTAGAATTACGCACTTATGACCACTATTTTATTGATTTAGCTCTAGACCTATCTTAGGGACCATTTTGATCTCTTTTAACTAATTTTCACAATCTTATAAGTTGGGAAAAAAACCTAAAATAGATTAAGAATTATCCATATCAACCATAAACACCTTTTTGGCCCTACCTAACCCTTAACATGGTAAAATGATCCATTGGACATGAGCACCCTAGGGACTACAACACACTGATCTAGTGTCCTTCACCCCTTTCCTATCTTCCTACTAAATAATGGCTAAATTACAACATTAAAAATTATAGTAAGGTCATATTATGTCCCTAATGAGACCCAATCAAATTATTTTTATTTATATGACTCTATAAATACTTTTTAAATATTTTTTCACACAAAATGATTCCATACCAAATAGCACAAGAATCACAATTGCACATTGAGAGAAAAATACCTATTTATCTGAAGTCTAAATACATTTTTTAGGTCACAAGTCCTGGTTAAGGCATATAATCACATAAATATTACACAAAAATCTATAATATTATACCATTTAATTTCACACCACCATATCATGAGATAACTACATGAAGTTTGATCCCTCTTCAAAGTATTGGTATGTAGGCCACACTTAACACACAAGGTGTTGAAGTTTTTCCCAAATTCAACCACTAAACCCTTTTTCCAAATTTATTTGAATTATTATTCACATGTTAAAGAGATATGGTTTTGAATTAAAATCAATCACATAGTGATCTCTATAAGTGATCATAAGTTCTCACACTAGATACATGATCTATAGATGAAGGCATAGTGAACCCAAAAACCCTAATTTTGTCACTACAAGTGGACAAGAGTGCCACCCCTCTAGTTTAATTTTATAAATTTTATTGTCTATGCCTATATTTATTTCTAAATTCATAATTTTATTCACTAGACCTCTTTGTATGGTAATCTTTAGACCCTGATTCCTCTTGGAGGCACAATTTCTAGATATCTTTATTTTTTCCTTACACTTTGTTATTTGTAATAATTTTATAGAATATAATAGTTCCAAATAAATTAATGTTATCATTTTTTATTATTCTCCTAATTTTTCATATTAGTTTTATCATTTAGGGATTTTTAAATAAATTCTAATTTTGATAAAACATATTGGTGAACCCACTTATTGTTGAACATGATAACCCATAGTTTTCCATAGGGTTTCCTTATAAAGTTTTATCCTCCTAGGGTTTCAAATTAAATTATATTTTTATAATAATTTTAGAGTGTTTTATTGGAAAAAATATGACTGAGAGGGTGGGTGAATTAGTATTCAAAACTTTTCATTCAATTCCACTTAAATATGTATGAACCATCTTAATTAAGAAAGTATATCATAGTAAGAATAAACATCAAAACATGAGATAATGAAACACATGAGCACAATATATACATGGGAAACCCTCTTAGGGTAGAAAAACCACTGATGAATCAAATGTAATATAGTCCTATAAGACAAACATTAATCTTTAGTTGAGCACCAACTCAAATTGGAACATCAAACCCAATCAATAAATAAATAAATTAAAAATATTTGTCGAAGCACCAACTTATAAAAGAACACCAACCCCTAATTTACCAATCACTCACTTAGATTTAGAAATATCCAACTTGCAAAGAGGCTCCAACCCCATAGATGACTCAACACTAACTCAACCACTTGACTATTTGATCACCTTCATAAATACTAATTACTTATAAAATATATGATGCTATACTCTTTCATCTCTTCATTCTCTTCAATGCTCTCAAATTTATCTTCATATCTCTTTTCTCATCTATCCCTCTTCATGGCTTGATTAGGTCTTCTAAACTTAATCCTCTTTTCTAGAACTTATGTTAGATATACATGATATCTCTAATAATTTTCATGACCTCCTTTTTCTCAAAAATGATCTATATCATTCTGTTATCCTTCTCTTCTCTTTCACTTTAAGCATATTATCTTTATTTTCCTCTTAGTACATGCAAAATAGGCCTAACTACCTTACTTTTATACTAGTCACTTGCTCATATCCTTATAGGTTGGATATATATTGAAATCACTTAGGTAAACCATGAATAGGTTAAAAAATATAAAAATAACATTCCTTAGTCATGAATAAATCACCACAATATGTTGGCCATACACCAATTATCCATTAGTACTCTTTTAGGCTTATGGAGACCTAATAGGCCTTCTCAACAACACATTACCCTTTGATATTTATTAAAGTTTATCCATACACCTCACATGGTAATAAAAAACATAATATAATAAAATATCCCTTATCCAAATTCACTTTATGTTTATAATAATTTTTAGATCCAACTTCCATTTGAACCCTTATTCAAATCATCACTTATAAAAGGCTTGCTTATATATAGAAACTCTGTCTTTAAAAACTGAGGAATAAAATAAAATTTTCAAAATAACCATGGAAATAAAATACATATTTATAATCCATATTACCAAAAAAATCATAACAAACTTCATTTTATGCTTCAACTTAGGTTAAATAGACTCAAACACACCTCTGTAAGATGTTCACTTAGAACTATCAACTGACTCCAAAACATAATCAAGGAAACATAAAATTTGATACATGAATGATTATATTCAAGGGATTTTAATGAATTTAAAATATATTAAAACATCCTTAGAGAAACCTCAATCAATTATATCATGAGGTCTAATGAGAACTATTGGCCTTATAGACCAATCTTCTGACCTTCTCTTTCACAAACTCTACTCATCTACATAAGCCATTTTGGATTCAATGTTTCCACATATTACACTAAATTCCAAGACTTTTAAAATAATGTATATATTATTAAATATAAAAAAAACATCATCATGCATTTCAATGCATCACTCTTTCATCAAAATATATCATGAAACATCTTCTCTCTTTTGTTTGATTTCTTCACTATCTGCACTACTAGGTCTATTTAGTGACTGACCAAATTTGATAATCAAATTTGCACACCTAATATTTTAAACATATAATTTTTTTTCATGACAATCAACTATTATTCTCACACTTTGATCTTCATCCATGTATCAAGTTTGACTTGATCAACATTGCCTACTACAACAAATCTCTGAAAGGTAAGCACTTTTCTATAGGGTCTTCTCACTCATCTAAGAAATTGATCATACTTAGAGATTATGGGAGATTTGAACTCAACCTAAAATTAATTTTTTGATCATATCAAACTAATATAGGCTCTTTTTAAATAGGATCTTTGATATTAGGTCACTATTAGGGTTTTATGAGGGTTTATACTAGCTTCCAGTCTTAATGATAATTGATAAAACTTAGCTCCTATTTATATTAAAAAAATCTTGTAAATTTAAGATTAAAATTTTCATCATATACCATGAACATCTTAGGTTCTCATGTAGATGATGCATGTACCAATAAACACTGAGAAAACCTTCTTAAGTAGACTACTCTTCATTCTATGCACTGAAATAAATGTGAAATACTTTTCAAGCCTTTTTATTACTAACCAAGTCCTAAAAATTCATGCACATAGTTAAAAAAATTTAACTCACCTTAGTCAATATTCACCTGCTCATCCATGTCATTGAAATGAATCTTGTTACCTCATCTAGCCACCATCTCTCTTCTTTATTTCTAAGCCTTGACTTGCATGTATTATTAGTCCTTGAATATGATCTTCTAGTCATATCATAGTCTTCATATTGGATCTATCTTATGTTTCAATTCCTCCTATGTATTCCTAATCCTCCTCATAAATTCACTCTTCTTCAGAGTTTCAATGGAACTTTAAAGCTACTTATATATCTTTGGAGCTTGACTATAGCATCTTTGGAGCTATATAGATAGATATTTAGAGCTCATAAATCTTTAGATCTAGCCTTCTACTAATTTTCAAGTTCCTAAATACCTTATGTAGAGCCTAAAACAATCTCTCTCATGCTCAAACACTATCAAGTTTTATTTGGATCATTCTCTTTGGAGCATTCTAAACTTTTTAGTTCATTTAGAGTATCTTTTGACTTACATAGATCTTCAAAGCACCCAATTTATTCTTTAAAGACCACTCATTTTATCTTTATACCTAAAAATAACATCTCATAAGGTTTAAAAAAATCATTAAAAAACTATTTACACTTGTTGTATTGAACTGTACTCACTCATGTTACTTCTTAATGATTTCACTCAAAATGACATTAGAACATTCTTCAACAACCTTTTTTTAGCACAATAAAAACACTCACTATACTAGAAATAAAACTCATCATACACATATCTCAAGGATTACTTGATTATAATATTGCATAAGAACCTTTAACATCAAATGAAATTAGATTGACATCAATAAAAGAACCATGCATCTTCATTATAATCTTTAACATTAGTGACAACACTAAAATATCAAATCTCAACACACAATAATAATGCTAAAAAATCTATCCCTCAATAAATGATAATTTAAAAAAATATCCCCCTTTATCATTGATGGAAAACATACTAAAAAAACTCTATAAACCACTTCTTGATGGCAATCATCTCTTAGTCCTGGTCCTTGCCTTTTCTTTTTCCCTTTTTGACCATGCTCCTTTCCTTACCTATTTTGATATTTCTCTCATCTTCTCATCATTTTATGATCTTTTATAACTTTTTTTATCTTTCTCTCCCTTTGACATTAATGATAAATTTCTTATACAATTATCATCTCTTTTCAAAATGAACTTAGATTACAAGATCACTTCAACATATATCAGGCTCAGTCAACTTACTTGAATAACTACCCCTCAAACCAAGCATCCATTATGATTTTTTTAGTATTAGACATTAAGGATCATCTATAACTACTAAAATCATACTATTCTCCTTATCTGAGCTGATATTATCTCTTATATACATTAGATAACACATAGTTTTTAGAAATTATGACAACTAGTCTCAAAAAAATTCTCTATCAGGCCACTCTCCTAGCTGATTCATAAAGAGATCAAAACAAAAGTCTCTAAAGAATCTCAAACATAATCTCTCCTTATATCTATGTATATCAAGATAAATCATTCTCTTGACAAAGAACATAGAGCTACTAGGTCGCCTTTAGACCAAGCATATCTTCTTTCAAAGAATTAAGAAATCAAGATCTCATACCTTTCTTTAACATGGCTGAAGAAGATACCAAACTATTGATCATAAATATGGAAATACCATTCTTAATAACAATTGATATCAATTAATACCAATTTAAAAAATAGGAACTCCCCCTTAATCTTTATAGATCAGTTTCACTTATCTGTGTAGATCTCAAAATCTTACCTCTTATATGCTAATTTTTCTACATTCTATCTTCAGATAATCTTTAACTATAAATTCATGATTTTTATGATATAATACTATCTCCATGAAGAGTAATGGAGCCACTCCATTTTTATAGGGTTCCTAAAACAACATGAACTTAGGAGATTCCTAGATCTTCATATCCTTACTAGGTTGATTATTGTTTAGCATCCTTTTGTAATTGATTGGCTCTTTAGGCTTGACCTTTGATTTGAATTTTTCATCATCCACCTTGTTATCCTTCTTATTTTATTTGAAATATTTGGCAACACATGAAAATAAAAAACATTCTTGACATTCCTTACTTGATTTCTTCTCTATGGTAGCAAACATTCCACCTTGGTTTATGAGCTGATAATGATTTACCTTGTCATTCTTCTTCTACTTAGTCAACTCTTAATTCTTACTTATTTGATAAAACATATGAGAATAAAGGCTTATATTATCTCCTAAAATGTGGCTCAAACATCCATTTTATATACTCTAAGATTTCACAAAATATTCTTCTTTAGTCTTTTGTTTCATCTTTACCTTATCTATAGAGTTTGTCTTATTGATCCATTTCTGAGTGACATGATAATGAACCTTATTATCTTGACTAAACTAAATTATAAATATATTAGGATAGAATATTTAAATATTTCCTAAATTATGACAACTATAATAGACCATATTATACATACCATTTGATTGATGATGGTTGTGATCTCCCTTTGACCAATTGCTTCTCATTTTATAGTTCCATGAGTACTCATTCTTGGAGAGTCTTATACATTTTATTTATCTATGACCAAACTGACTGCACGTAAAATAATAAAAATTAAAATAACTAACATACCTTATAGAATTAGGTTGTCTAATAAGTCTCTTATTTTTATCTTCAATAGTCTTCTTCCTAGCTTGAGGTGCCTTCTTTTGGTCTTCTTTGAATCCAAAACCTATTTTGTCACTTGAAAACTTTTGATTGCTTAGGATATCATCACTAGCATAAATTCTCTTTTCAAACTTCACAAAGTTATTCACCTTGATATATTATTGATCCAACTTAGCCTCAAGAGATGCTATTTTAGTTTCATATCTATTGTAGTCTTCTTCTTTAGTCTTTAGGCTTGTTGCCATAACATCATTCTAGGTTTCAACTCACTGGAAGATCTTTTCATACTCCTTGGAGGTATTGCACAAACTTTCCTAAAATAATCTAATCTTCTCACAATCCTGAACCAATGAATTTAGTATCTTGTTCTTCTTCTTCACAAGCTTCAACTCTTCTAGAGTACTCATGAGTTCTTCTTCAAGGTCCACTTCAACTTCTTCACTATAATAGTATTCTTATTCATCTAATTCTACATCAATAATATGACATTTTCGATGTCATCAACATTCATTTTATGATTTTGTGACCATGAATAGGGTTTCATTATTGTCATGATCAAATTAATTTTTGGCATCTTTACCGTTAGGTGTGTTTGAGTCACTTTCATTAGATGAACTATCTTCTATGGTGTAGAAGCTCTTCTTATTCTTGAAATATCCTTTCCTTCCTTCAATATTATTAAAGTCTCTTTTGTTCTTGTTAGACTTATATATATTTATATCATTTTTATGATTCTCATCATGTTCTTCATTATGCTCAAATCTATCCTTGTTAGGATACTTGGTTGAAAAGTGACCAATATTTCCAAAACTAAAACACTTAAAGGGTAACTTACCCTTGTACTTTTCTAAGCCAAATCTCATCTTCCTAACAAACATAGCTATGAGTTAATCATCATCAATTTTTGAACATACCTCATATTTTACCTTCTTATCCTTTTACTTAATTTCAACCTTGAAAGTATCTTCCTTCTTAAGAGGTCTTCCTTAATCTGATCTCATTTCATAGGTAGTCAAGATGCTATGAAGCCCATCCATATCTAGCTTATCCAAATCTTACATTTCTTTTACTATAGACACTTTAGAACCAAAATTAGAAGTTACTAATCTTAATACCTTTTGGATAAAAGGAGACTCTCTCACTTCTTTTCCCAGACCTCTAATGATGTTGATAACTTCATCAGCTCTTAATCAATAGGATGCAATGGATTCATCTTCATTCATCCTTAGGATTTGAAACTATCTTCTATGGGTCTACAACTTGGCCATATTCACCATGGTGTCTCCTTCATATATAGTCTTTAATTTTTCTAATATACATTTGGCTGAAACATAATGCATTACCTTTACAAGCTCTACCTATGATATACCATAGAGAATGGCATTCATTGCCTAAGAGTTATTTTCACTAGCCTTGTTACCTATTGCATCTATTAATGGAATTGAGGGTGAAATATAGCCATCCATAATTGATT
This sequence comes from Torreya grandis, assembly GCA_037957365.1. Lineage (NCBI taxonomy): Eukaryota > Viridiplantae > Streptophyta > Pinopsida > Cupressales > Taxaceae > Torreya > Torreya grandis. Next base: position 2,230,526 of record JARHVA010000147.1, on the reverse strand, counting down.
AACAGATATCATATCCTTGTGACATCATATATATCTTCATTCCAACATTATATAAGGCATATTTAGATCCATTAAACAATGGAGCCTTACTTGTTGAGAAACCTCTTTAAGTTTGAAGAATAGTCATCCTTGCTTCTTTGGATCTCCTTTAGGTTGTCAAGCTTGTTACAAAGGACCTGCTATAATACCAATTATTGGAAATAAGATGACTAAGGGGGGTGAATTAATCTTCAAAACATTTTATTCAATTCCACTTAATTATGTATGAATCATATTAATCAAAAAAGTATATTACAATAAGCATAAACATCAAAACATGATTGCATGAAATATATGAACACACCATATACGTGAGAAACCCTCTTAGGGAAGAAAATCCATTGATGAAGCAAATAGGCTACAATCTTATAAGATAAACATTAATATTTAGTTGATCACCCACTCAACTAGGAGCACCAACCCTAATATATCAAGAACCAACTTGATAGTCTTTATCTAAGCACTAGCTCAGCAAGGAGTACCAACCACTAACTAACCAAGAACCTACTTAGCTTTAACAAGCTCTAACTTGTGAGGAAGGTCTAACTACCTAGATGACTTAGCACCAAATTAGCCACATGATTATTTCATCACCTTCAAAAATCATTATTGATTTTACAATAAATGATGATACTCTCCTCAACCCTCTCAAACTAATCTTCATCTCTCTTTGCTCATCTAGCCCTCTTTATGGCTTGATTAGGTCTTCTGAATTTAATCCTCTTTTACAAGAATTTTATTTGAGATACATGATATATATACTAGTATACATGACCTCCTTATACTATCAAATTATCTATATCATTCAATTATCATTCTCTACTCTTTTTCTTTAAGCATATTCTCTTTCTTCTCCTCTTAGTGCATGTAAAAATAGGACTAACTACCTTGCTTTAATAAAAGTCACTTGATCATATCCTTATAGGTTAGATACATATTAAAATAACTTAGGTCATCCATGAATAGGTTAAATAATATTAAAATAACTAGCTTTATTCATGAATTGATCACCATAATAGGTTAACTATACATCAATTAGCCCGTAGTCCTCTTTTAGGCTTATAAAAGCCTACTAGGCCTTCTCAACAACATGTTACCCTTTGATCTTTATTGAAGATTATCCATACACCTCACATGGTAGGAGAAAAACATAAGCTACTCTAATATCCCTCATCCAAATTAAATTTAGGTCTATAATACCTTTTAGATATAACTACCACTTGAACCCTTACTCAAATCACTACTTATAAAAGGTCTACACATATACATAAAAATTATCTTGAATAACTAAGGCATGCACTCAATTTTGAAAAAAAACCATGTCAATAAAATACATATTCATAATACTCATGAACTTAAGGTAATCACTAACTTCATTTGATGCTTTAACTCAAGGTAAACAGGTTCAAACACACCTCTACAAGATGTTCACTTAGAACTACCAACTGACTCCAACACATCATCAAGGAAACATGAGCATATAATACATGATTTATTATATTTAATGGATTTAAATTCATGTTCATGATATTATAACATCCTTAGAGTAACCTCAATCAATCAGATCATGAGGTCTAATGATAACTATTAGCCTTAAAGATCAATCTTCTAACCTTCTCTTTCATAAACTATACTAAACCATATAAGACATTTTGGATTTAATGTTTCAACCTCTTAAAATAACTTTAAAGATTATAAAAATCATGGATAGATCATTCAAGACCCAAAAAACATCATCATTCATTTCAATTCATCACTTTTTCATTAAAATACATCATGAAACATCTTTTTTCTTCTATTTGATTTCTTTCCTATTTGCACTACTAGGTTTGTTCAGTGATTGACCAAATTTTATTATCAAATTTTCACACCTAGTATCTATAAATTATAAAAAAACCTTCATGAGCATAAAATATAATTCTTAAACTTTTATCTTCATCTAATTATTAACTTTGAATTGATTAATGTTGTTTGCTACGTAAAATATCTAAAAAGTAAACACTTTTATATAGGGTCTTCTCACTCACCTAAGAAACCAATCATACCTATAGATTCTTGGGAGATTATAATTCAATGTAAAAATCACTTATCTAATCATATCAGTTTGATATGATCTCTTTTTTAACAAGATCTTTAATATTAGGTCACTGTTAGGGTTTTATGAGTGTTTAGACCAGCTTCTAATCTTAATGATCATTCATAAAAATTATCTCCTCTTTATAGAAAAAAATATTTTAAATTTGAGATATAACCCTTAATCATATACCATGAACATCTTAGGTTCTCATTTAGATTCTACACATGCCAATAAGCACTGAGAAAACCTTCTTGGGTAAACTACTCTTCATTTTGTGCACTCAAGAAACCTTAAAATAATTTTCAAGATTTTTTCCTGTAAACCAAGTCCTGGAACTTCATAAAAATTCTTAAATTTTTTTTACCCACCTAAATAAATGTTCACCTAATCACCCATATCATGGGAATGGATCTTGTTACCTCATCTAGCCACCATCTCTCTTCTTGGTTTTTAAGCCTTGACCTGTAAGTCTTATTAGTATTTGAATCTAGCCTTCCAATCATATTATAGTCTTCATATTAGAGCTATCCTATGTTTAAATTATTCTTGTGTATTCCCAAACATCCTCATACACTCACTCTTCTTTGAAGTTTCAACATAACTTCTTTAGAGCTACTTATAGATATTTGGATCTCAACTATAACATCTTTAGAGCTATATACACATCTTCAAAGCACACAGATCTTCAAAGTTGAATTTATACTCATTTTCAAGGTCATAAAAACCCTATATAGATACTCAAACAATATTTCTCATGCTCAAACACTGTCAAGTGTTATTTAGAGAATTCTCTTTGGATCATTCTCAACTTCATAGTTCATTTGGAATATCTTCAATATTGCTTACATAGATATTCAAAGCACACAAGTTCTTCTTCAAATCTCACTTATTTTATATTTATACCTCTAAATACGATCTCACCAAGGTCTAGAAAAAGCATTATAAGATGATTTACACTTATTTTACTAACTTATACTCACTCATGCTGCTTCTCAATGATTTCATTCATATTAACATTAGAACATTCTTCAACAAAATTATTCCATCATAGAAATAAAACTCACTATAATAGCAATAAAATTCATCATATACATACCTAAAGGCTTACTTGATATAGTTTTTACACAAAAACCTTTGACATCAAATGACAATAGATTGACATCAATGAAAAAACCATGCATCTTCATTAGAACCTTTGACATCAATGACAACATTAAATATCAAAGATCAACACATAATGATAATTCTTAACAATGTCTCCCTTAATCAATGATAATGTTCAACCTATTTTCTATCATTCCTATGTCTCTCTTTTCTTGTTATCATTTTAGTATTTTTAAAATTTTAAATGGCTAACAAGGAAGCTCCTCCTAACCCTCAAGGTTGTGATAACTAATCTCCCTCTAATTAGGTCCATTCTATCACTATCCCAAAAGGTAAGGTAGCCCATCGAATACTAATAAATAAAGGTAACCAACCTATCCTTCCTCAAACCCTTCCACTTCCCACATCTCCCCTTGATGGTGTATGTATGCATGTTCAATCTAAATCACATAGAGTTTGTTCTTGTGAAGCTCTAAAGGATAAAATCATCACCATGAGAAAGTTAATAATAGAGTTACAAAACCAAAACTAGTTTTTCAATGTAAATATCACATTATTTTAACATCATATTACAAGTGTAAAGAATCCATAATATGTTTGTATTAATCATATATGTACATCTCCATCTAGCAATGGTGTACTTGATAATATTTTATATCAAAAATAGAAATTAAAAGAAAATACATATACAATAAATGATTCTAAAATTATGCAAATGGTTAATAAGATTTCAAGTGATATTATTATGGAAATGATTAGAAATAATTTGATCAAACTACCTCCTTTACATCCTCTAATGATATCAAAATATATTTTACATATCATAGAATGCACAGGCACCATACAGATCATTATTTAGCATTAAATCATAAAATACAAAATATAGTTAACAGTGGTGATCGTATCATTGATACATTAATTAATAAGCCCACTCGCCTTATGAGAGTATCTTCTAAAGTAGAAGTGGAAAATTTATAACTAGTACAAAAGTGGTTACTAAAGGATAAATCATACCAATAAAAGGTCTAGAAGACACAATTAGAATAAGAAAATATTCAAAAAGATAAGTTAGAGAAAGAAAGAGTACAAAAGGAACAAGATCAAAAAGATAAATTACAAAGATAATAGTTTGCAAAGCATACTTTATAGTAAGAAAACTGAAATTACTACAAGAGAATTTACAAAATCAAAGTCAAGATAAACAATAAAACATTCTTAAAAGAGGGTTTATAAAATAATAGTATCCAAAACATGAAATACTTATAAAAGATATAGTTTAAAATGTGGTCACAAATGGGGGACTTCCAAGCCTTTACTCATACCAAGACCCTTCCACTATCATTGCTCACATAGACGAAAAACAATTTACAAATGTTAAGGTTAAGGGATATCAAGATCTCAATTTTTGTTCTATGTCATTTCTTACATAAATGGGGAACAAGAATCAACACTTGGATAAAAATAATGAATCTAAAACATGTATGGGATCAACTAAGTTAAAATTTATTTTGATTCAAAAGAATGTTATCCTACTTTTTTTGTTATTTCAAATTCATGTGCCTACAATATTATTCTTGGAGGATCATGATTAAAATCAATGAGAGTAATGATTTATAAAAATAAATTTTGCATATAATTTCATCATGATAAAAAAAGGAACCTATTTAGGGCAAGATAAAAAAAAGAAAACATATCTTCAACTAGTATACAAATAGATTTAAGTAATGGCATATTAGTCGAGGCACATGTCAAAGTACAAATTACAAAGGAGAAACCAAAAATGTCAATACCATAGTATGGGGAAGTTATTTATTCTTATCATGATACAAAAGATAAGAGTGGAATTTCACAAGTTCAAAATGATGATGATTATAACAATCCAGATTAGTATGATATTGATTATACATAATATGAATATGGAAGTGATACAAAATCTACACATCTTCATGACACTTTTCATTTATAAGAGATCACCATTCCTTTATTTAATACTATATCTATTGATAGTAATACTCTTAAGGGAGTCATCAGTTAGTATCCTTATTTCTCTTTCTCAATTTGTATATGTAAAAACATACGAAAAAGTAAAATATTATAGAAAATAACAAAAAATATGACCTATGCATGCTTATATGTATTTTTTCACGCATCAATTTAGTTGTGCAAAATATTATACAAATGTTTTAACAAGTTTTATATGATAAATGCTTCACTAGGGTACATGAGTGATTTCATATTACACATCATATCAATCCCAATTTCAGTTTTAGTAACTTTCATTAGTACATAATTAGAACCTATATTTAGATAGGAGTGTTATGGAGGATAAGATCACACTACTCTAGTGTCATTCACTCTTCTATTATACCAGTGAGATTAGATGATCACTAATCAATCCTAGACTTCACATAAGATTCCAACAACATGTACATTCATCAACTAGCTCACTAAGGGCATGGCAAACATAGGTTTTATCCTTATTTTACCATGTTATCTTTCTCACACACTTAGTAATTTAAATTTTATTACATATTAAGATATTATTCACTCATTAACATTATGATATACTACTTTTTATCATATTTATTAAATATACTTAGATTACAACTTAGATCTTATTGATCATAATACATAATCATGCATGTTTTTTATATTTCTTTCCTAGATTTATATCTTATATGTATCTCCTTATTTGCTTTGAGGACATTTGAATATGTCATTACGACATAGATATTAACATTTATATATCTAATTATATGCATGTGAGGAAATTTTAACATATCCTAGTGTGTGTATTCTTTTAGTTTCTGAATGCTCGAACATATCATTCTATGTGGCTCTAAGCCTCCATTATTTTCATGTATGTGAGGTAATTTAAACATGCCTTTATATGTGTCATATATTTGAGTGAGTGACATTTTAACATGTCCCTTATTTATGTCCCCTTGGCCTCCTATTATGTGCTTTGTGTGTATATTCTTTGATTATGTGTGTCATGGCCATGGCAATTTTCTTATTTATTTTCTTATATTTGGAGACAATGATGAAAATATTGCACCCAACCATTATGATTCCATGATGGACATCATGAATTATCCATGATTAGATATATTTATCATTATATCCTTAGTTGATCAAATTATTTATGTAATTTATTGTCACATATATCCATACACACATTTTGTTTTCACATGCATATTACATCATTAATATTCTTAATTTACATACACAATGATTCCATGATTTTACATGATGTCATGATTATATATATTTACATTTTTTATATCATAAAAACATAATACATAACCTTTTATTTTGAGTTAAATTCTTACAAATAATCAATAACTCACCTTAAAAAAAAAGACATTCACATAGGTTTGTCTTAGAGACTTGACCTTCCTAGACTAATACACATAAAATATTTAATAGTGATCACATAATTGTAATAGTTTTAGGATCAAAAAATACTTAAAAATCCACTTTAGATAGGAGCATCACATTAGGTGAGAACATTGATCTAGTGTCTTTCTTAGTGATATTATCCAAATGCCTAAAAAATATAAATTTATATAATTTCTCAAAACCTTAGTTTACTCAGATCAGTACTCAGTAGTTTCATAGTCTCAATTTCTAGAACTACTCATAATTACACAATTTATCTTAGATTTACTTAGTTTGGGAGAAATCATGTGTGGCATATTGTTCTAGTTTGGTAAACAAGTTTCTTATAATCATGATTATTTTACTCAATCTTAGAATCTATAGTCATATAAAATATCTAAATTGGTAGATTGAGTGTGGGTTGTGATACCCAATCCATAGGTCTTTCTTGCATAATCTCATGACCCTTCTAGGTAATTTTTTTCTTATTTCCAGTCATCTATATCCTTCTAGATGATCAGTCCAACTCAGCCAAGCTCTATTTCTTATGCCAATTCTATTCCCTCAAGTCTTGAACCTATAAGACATGAGTGCCATACTTGGACTATAGTGTTGGACCCTAATGTGTCTCATTTTTAGCATTCCCATCTAATTGCATTTTAATCCCAAACAACCATTTTCATCTTATTCCTATCCTTCATCATGTCATCCTAACACAAATACATATAACCCATGATCAATGGATCCCTATAAAAGTACATCCAAAGGTCATTTACAAAGGGAAGTGATAAGTATTACAAAGCAAGCAAGAATATAAATAACCTGTTAAGGAAAACTTTCCTATTCTCTATATATAGTCACCCAACATAACTACAAACACATTCAAACCCTCACACCAGCCCTAGTCATCTCAAGAACTCTTAATTTAGCATTTTTTCATCGTCATTACATTATTGCATGAAACACATCAAGTGGGAGAACTACATATGGCTTGATACCTTTTTGGAGTATTGGTATGTAGGTAGTATGCCCACACAACGGGTGTGGATACATGTTCATTGAATCTTACACACACGAACCCCCCATCATTCTCAAGTTTTATCAAGCATAATGAAGGTCTAAGGTTTAAAAATTAAATTATCTCTAAAAGGAGCTCCATCAACATTTAACACTTGATATTTCATAGGCAGACTCATATAGGGACAATGAATAAAACCTAGAAAACTAAGATCTATATAGCCATTTTGGACATTAATGATAGGAGTGAAATATAGTACCAGACCTCAAAGTGTCCTATTTTCAACACTCCTATCCTTTCACTAAAAAAAATCCAAATTTTTATTTTTGACATTATCCTAGTCCCGTACATCTAGTTTCAACCTTTGTCTCAGCCGTCTCAATCTAGTTTTAAGCTAAGTTGTATTTCTCCTTATTTATTGCTATTTTTAGAAAGGTTTAAAAGACACAATAAATTATACAAATTAGTAATATAATTATTCCAATATTATTTACTGATTTATTATTCCAGACCCTTAACCAAATTAGGAATAAAACCCCATTATTCCCAAAAATAGTTAAATCATTTGGTGAACCCAACTTACTTGTTTGTGCATAAAAACCCTAGGGTAAATTCCTTATTGATTTTTCCAATATTTTTTTGAAATTTTTATTGCATATTTAAATCATAAATTCATATTAATTTTTAAAATTTACCTTAGTAATTTTTAAAATTATTCCATTCAAACCCTAGTTACTTATACTAGGTCCCAGTTTTTTCCAATATTTTTTTGATTTTTCCTACATATTTAAATTAGAATTTCACATTTAATTTTTAAAATTTACCTTATTAAATTTAAAAATAATTTTTCAAAAACCCTAGTTACATATACTAGGTCCCCTTGCTTTTGAGATATCACCTTACATCTTTGTGAGCTTAGTATCCTTTTTATGCATATTCCAGTTTGTTATTTAGATTATATTTATTTAATCTTCTCTTTAATTTTCCAAGTTATTTTCCTTATGACACCTAAGTTACTTGTATATCTTCCTCTAAGATGAAGTGAAATACTTAGTGGAAACCCTCCTAAATTCACCTAGATTCCTATAACTCATCCATACACCATGGATAAACAACTAGTCCAACTTCCTGCTATAGATCTTACACATCCAGATTACATTAATTTCTATGAGGATAATTTTGAAAATGAGCAGTATGAGAATAAAAATGATGATACAAACACCAATGTTCATGACCCACCACATTAGGTTCTTAATCCACTTCCACCTATTATTGATAATGATGTTGTCATCAATAAAGACTTGATTCTACAAAGTTCTAGAGAAATATTCAGGGAACAACCCTGAGATCATACTCTTATCTTATAATCTATCATGGAAATTAAAAAGGCCAATCAAGTTGAGTCTTCCATCCCTTTAGAGCAACCAGTTGTAAATCACACTAAAGGGGTAACGATGTCTCAACAACACCTTATAGCAGCCCAACCTTTCTATGAGGCTCCACCAGTTATGGTTAGTACATCTTTGTCTTTTGATGTGGCTCCCCTTACACAGGAAGTAAAATATCTTAAATCTAAGGTGATACATCTTGAGCAAGGTGCCTCTAGACATACACAGGCCTTAGATTATTTTACTTTACTTCATACACCATTGGAACATCATATCACTTCTACACCCTTTCCACCAAGTTTTATTTAACCCAAGATCACTCTATATGATGTCAAGGGTGATCCACAAACACAATTGATAATTTTTCATGTAGCATGCTTGGACTATGTGTCAAATGACTAGTTACTAACAAATATATTTCTATGAAGTCTAAAGGATTATGCTTTACAAGGATTCTATAGTCTACCAAACTAGTTGATCAATGTATTCAATCATTTAGCTGACATGTTACGCTCATTTCAACATTAATATAGGTGACAAGGTTTCTTATTCCAAATTTTCATAATAAAAATAAAGGTCAAATGAGTATCTCACATATTATGTTCTTCAATATAAGAATATCTTGGATAAAATGACTAGCCCCATAGTTGATCAAGAATTACAAGAACTCTTCAAATAGAGTCTTATGCCAACTTTACATGAGTAAATAATGTTCAAAAGGTTCTCTACCTTCATTTAGTTATGTCATACACTAAAGGAAAGGGAAGTCAAATGAATTTCAATGAGAAAACTCAAGTACACAAGCATATCAAAAACAAAAAATAGGAGTAATAATAAAGCCCTATACAAAGTAAAGGTTAATGATAATAAAAGTAAAAATCAACCTATAGTTAATGTGGATTTTGAGCCCCCTTAGTGAGTGATTTTATCAACACCTCCTTGGTAAACATTTACCAATCTACCAGTATCTCTAGCCAGGGTCTTATAGTAGCTATTGGAATATAATATCATATCTTTCCCTCCTATTCAAGAGGTTGATACAACAAAGTCTCTTCCATGGGGATATGATTAGAATGCATTTTGTGATTTCCATATGTCAATAGGCCACATAAAAAATCGATGCATCAATTTGAAACATAAGATATAAGATTTGATAGGTGTTAACTTTATTGATCATGGCACTCCAGTTGAGCCTCCTCAGGCAAAGCAAACACAAGACAAGGCTTTGAAAATTGTATCAAATCCTTTCCCAAAACATTCTAAATAAGAGATAGGGGATACATTAGGTGTTCACGATGAATTTCATGCACATCCTCCACCAACTACATACTAGGCACCTTTAGTTAAGTCATATTATTTTAGCAACATGATTGGTGTGTATAATTCTAGAGTTCTATCTAGACCTTCCATCTCTTTCTTAGAATAAGAGATAGTTGAGGATGATTCAAATTACCTTGCATTCTTTATTAGAGCCTACATTTATCATCATCCCATTCATAGTGTTATCATAGATAATTGATCTAGTGTAAATATGTGCATTATGACATTACTACAATATTTGGGATATTCAAAGTAGGTATTACCCTAATGGACATAGTTATCAATGGATTTAGTGGGCACATATAGAGTTTATTATGTGAGATTTTATTTCCTTTATAGATTGGTCAAACACATGTGGCCATACCATTTACTATTGTTCTTAGTGAAAGAGTCTTTAATTTGTTACTTGGTCAACCATGGATTCATAAACTTCATGTACTACCTTTATTTTTCACACATGCATGAAATTAATTCATGCTAATTAGGTTGTTATAATTGGTGAAGTTATATATGAGTTACCACTCCCCACTTTAGATCCATATACTACTTTGAAGTCACTAGTTTTAGCTCCTTCACTGGTTTTAACTTCTCTACCAATTATAGTTCTTCCTCCAATTTAGATTTAGCCATAGTCGAGGCCTTCCTCAACAGCACAAAGAGTTCATACACTTCCAAAGAGGCCTCTTTTAGAGAAACCACAATTTTAAGACTCTAGATAGTTTTCAACTATAGTGTTCATACCAAGGGAAGTATCATTGAGGTCTCAGGCCACTAGACATAGATCACATGTTTAGAGACTTTTTCCTACTAATAGATAGGTCCGTAAGAGCCCTATATTGCATTCACTTATTAGAGTTACAAGGGGACCCATAGCTAGTTTCCACTATAGACATTTTAGAGAATTTACAACATATATAACTTTAAAAACCATAGTCTCATCCCTTCCACCATGCTACATGATCATGAATGATCCCTCTCCTTGATATAAGACACCATGATAGGGAGTCTCTCATGAGACTCATATGTTGGTATCATATTTTCTTAGCCTTACTTTTACATAGTTTCCCTTTACTTGATTCTACATAGCTTATTTTCAATTTATTATATATAGTATTTATATGATTTATTGTACATAGGTTAATTCAAAAATACCAAAAACATTTTAATTGTATGCACTATCCATGATCTACATTTATACTACCATTGTAGAATTACATTTTTATATTCTATGATATTGTTCATTGATTTATCTACATTACCATACTTCACTTGATCTTTGAGTGTGTGTAGTGACATCTAGATCCTTGATTGCTTCATGCTACCCATTAAGGGGGCATCCTACTTCTACCTTCAAGACATACATTGATATTTGTACCCACTGGGGGCATCTTATAGATTACTACACCACACACTCTAGTTATTATGATGATGTACATTATTTACTAGCTTACACATATTACTCTATCGATACTCACTAATATATAACACTTATGTATTTCTTAGCATCTACCTAGTCTTGTACTACATATTTTGTATACTTTCACTTCTTGCTTTAATTAGTTAGATGTGATAGTTTTTACAACATTTACATGTTTTCCTTTTTTACTTTGAGTAACTATATGTGATTGAATATATTAGTTCCTATTTTATCTCTTGTTTGTGCCTTAGGACATTTTCCAATTTCCTTTGATTCCATTCTTGTGTGTGTCTTAAGACATTTACCAATGTCCTTTACTTGTACTCTTCTATGTGCTTGTGGCCCTCATGTCAACCTTGCTTATATTCAATTGTATATGTATGTGGCATTTGAACATGCACTGTATGCTTACTTTCTAGTTTGAGTGACATGTGCCCATGTCCCTTGTTTGTTTGGCCCCTTGTCCACTCTTGTATGCTGCTTGTTTCTTATCATATGTTCTTATTTGATTCTCAATTATATGCAATGCCATGATCCACATCATGCATAATCTTATTTTCTTAGATGCCATGATCCATCCCTCCTTGAAAACTAAAAACTAACAACTAACAAATGAAAACTAACATTTCCAATTTTAATTCAATATACTACACATGTTATTATATTGTTACATCTATCTAGGCATATCCCTATTGATCTAACAATCTCTAATACAAACTATGTTATATCTTGAGATATTTTTTTATTATCATTACTATATCATGTATTTCATAGTATAACACACTTGTAGGGATATTTATTCTAAGGGTAGTCATTGTAAGGTCTTTATTCCTACCCTCAGAGGTAATAAATAGGGGTTTTATCATAGAGATCAAAGCCCTCCACTAGTAAAAAATATGTTTTCAAAACTCTCAAAATAGAAATCAAAGTTCAAATTAGGTAGAACAGACTAGAAAAATAATGATAATTATAGAATAGTGATAAAAATTAGCAAAGGAAAAGAGCATCAGATCTGCACAACACCAGCTAATAGGGTGTCCTATTTTTGATGCTCCTTTCCAAACAACAAGACACCTAAATTTTCTAGAAATAGGTAGAAAGTTAAGTTCAATTATAGTTTTTTCAGCAATAGTTCAATTTAGATTGGGTAGTTTCAGTATAATTTTTCTTAAAAAATCTAGATATAGGGGTATCATGTATGACATGATGACTCTCACTTCTAGTTTTAGATTGGGCAATCAATATAACTCTAGATCAAAATACATGTTATAGACACCAATGATCAGGGGCAATGTGCATGACATATTGGATTTATTTTCTTTCCAAGTTTAGTATATTACCTAAACATTCTTAGTAGTTACATGCCTTATTCCATCTACATGTGGTTGGCATCATTCTCAAGTGGCTTAAATATAAGCCTATTTCCTAGTTTTGGAGTGGCTTTCATACAAGCCTAATCTCCACCTCTCAAAGTGGCTAATATTGGCCTAGTTTCCAATACACATTTGGCTACCCATGCCACATTATTAGATTATAGAGAATTCATGGGATTTGGGAGCCATATCAGATAACACACATTCATGTTGGTATTAGTTCATAACTTCACTTAGTGGGTAAAGATGAATCCAAAGGACTAGCTAGCCTTTTGTATTTTTAATCCACCTACTTAGAGGGATTGGACACATAGTCCAAACATTAATCAACACAAGCATGATCACATAGCTTCACTTAGTGGGAGATGATGGAGCTAAAGGGCTAGCCTTTGTATTCTTGAGCCACTCTCAATGAATTGAGCAATCAACTCTATTTGTGATATTATTCTTGGTACAACACATACCCAAAATCACTCAACATGACTCAACATCACAGTAAGTTTTGTATTGGTTCATGTAATTGGTGAGGTGTATTCATTCATTTCTCTTTCTCTGTCTTTTACCTAGCTTTTGTATGTTCTTATTTTATACATAACATGTCTAGTAAGAATTGATATACTCTAGTAAGAACTAATCTACTCTTTTTTTTCTCTTCTAGATTTACACTTCATGATGTGATATCTCTACACATACTCAACATCATACAGTTTCATGGACTTCACCCTTATAGGTAAGTTTAAGTATGCTTTCTATTTTACATTTATCCTAGTATTTTGCTTTGCTAAATCACTAGAATAAAAGGGGGCAAATATAGTCATATAAAATGTCCAAATTGGTAGCTTGATTGTGGCTTATGATACCCAATCCATAACTTCTTCTTGTATGCTCTTGTGACCCTTCTAGGTACCTTTTTGCTTATTCTTAATCATTCATAGCCTTCTATATGATCATTCTAACCTAATTAGGCTCTATTTCCTAGGCTAATTTTATCCCCCTAGGTATTGAGCCTATAGGATAGGAGCACTATAACTAGACTATAGTGTTGGATCCTAAGGTTTCCTATTTTTAGTGCTCTTATCTAATTGTATTTTGAGCCCAAATAACTATTTTCATCTGATTCCTATCCTTCATCATGTTAGCCTAGCATGAATACATCTAACCCATGATGAATAGTTCCCTATTAAAGTCCATCCAAAGGTCATTTATAAAGGGAGGTGATAAATCTTACAAATAAATCAAGAATACAAATAAAACACTAAGGTAAACTTTCCTATTATTTGCATACAGTCACCCAACATAGATGCAAACACATTCAAACCCTCACACCAATCTTTACCCACCTCAAGCACTCTCAATTTGACATTTTTTCATCCTAATTACACTATTTCATAAATCACATCAATTAGGAGAACTACATATGGTTTGATCCCTCATCAAAGTATTGGTATGTAGGTAGCATGCCCACACAACGGGTGTGGATACATGTTTGGTGCATATTACACATACTAACCCCCACTCTTTCTCAAGTTTTATCAAGCACAATGAAGGTCTAGGGTTTAAATATTGAATCATATATTACAAGGAGCTATGTCAACATTCAACACTTAATATTTCATAAGTAGACTCATACAGGGATAATGAAAAAAACATAGAAAACATAGATCTCTATGACCAGTTTGGATAATAGGAATAGGAGTGAACTTAACACTAGATCTCAAAGTGTCCTATTTTTGGAACTCCTATCCTTTCACTAAACAAGAGACAAATTATAATTTGTGACACTATCCCAATCCTACACAACCAGTTTCAACCTTTGTCTTAGTTGTCTTAGTCTAGTTTTAAGCTAAATAGTATTTTCATTATTTATTACTATTTTTAGAAAGGTTTAAAAGATGTAATAAATTATACAAATCATTATTGTAATTATTTTAATATTATTTACTAATTTATTATTCTATACCCTTAACTAAATTAGGAATAAAACTCCATTATTCCCAAAAATAGTTAAGTTAGAATCTATATGCACCAAATATCAGTTGGGGGAATGTGCATGGCACATTTATTCCTCATTGCTCAGTTTTTGCACTAATTTAATAGATGGAATGGTGATTCATGTCATTATCCATGATATATACACTATACCTAGATTTTACTCAATATTTACACTAGTTTATACACATGTTTTGCACTAGTTTCACACCTTTTTGTCATTAAAATTGAACCTTATTTCATCTACAATGGTTGGCTCACTATTTTCACTAGTATCTACATTAATTGTTGCATTAAAAATATCCATTAGGATTCATAAAAGGATTCCAAATTACTTCAATACTCTAGGAGATGATGATGATGCAGTCAAGCATACATTGAGTTATTAAACACACCTACATATTGATGAGAATTAGGGCACACATAGTATAATATAAGTTTTTAAATGTTAATATAAAAACAAAACATGACATATTCCCTAGTTTTTGCACCAATTTTGGCACCAAACAATCATAATAATTTACATAATAAATTAGTTTTTTTCATTCCTTACCACTATAGAGTTTCTTATCTTTAATTTTTTGATTATTCATCTTAAGTAAAGACTAATGTTACATATGTTTCATTATAGATTTATGTGGAACACAATTCATTAATATGGCTTACATCCAAGACTCCTTCCCATAGGTAAGTTCATGTATGCACTCATTTTCCTTTTGGTCTAGTACTTTCACTTTTATACATGACTAGAATAAAATGGGGGAAATGTAAACACACAAAATTAAAATCTAGCTAAAACTATGCACTTGTGACCACTATTTTACACACTTATCTCTAGAAGTATGTTAGGGCCCCTTTATATCACTTTTGACCACCTTACACACTCTTCTAAGATGATAGATGAAACCCAAACAAAATGATACTTATCCCTATCAACCTTAGACACCTTTTTTACCCTACTTAACCCTCAACATGGTAAAATGATCCATTGGATAGGATCACCATAGGGGACTATAGTGCACCACTCTAGTTTCCTTCAACACTCTCTTATATTCCTACCAAATAATGAATAATTTTCCAAATTCAAATCTATATGAATGTCAACTTATGTCCCTCATGAGACCATTCAAAATATTTCTAATTATATTAATATATAAATACTTTTTAAACCATTTTATAGGCTTTCACACCAAAAATAACTAGAATCACACTTATACATTGATAGCATAATACTTATTTCTCCCAATTTAGATTGCATACAACCCTAATAGGCCAAAGATAAAGTATGAATTCTTTTCATAGGTCAAATTAATGGTTAATGTATCTATTCACATATGTATTACATTAATATCTAACATATTTCATTAGTTATTCACACACCACCATAGCGTGGGAGAACTACATGAAGTTTGAACCCTCTTTGGAGTATTAGTATGTATGAAATTATCAACACATGGGGTGTTGAGGACTCATCCAAATTCAAATGATGACCCATTTTTTCCATTGATTTTAATTGGTCTTCAAATGTCAAATAACTAAGTTTTCAAAGGAAAATTAGTCACATAATGGTCTCTACACGTGAATGTAAGTTCTCATACCAAATATAAAATCTATAGATAAAGGAAAAAAAAACCCAAAAAACTTAATTTATTCATTGCAAGTGGACAAGAGTGACCTAGGTTGGATAGAAGCACCAACCCTCTAGTTTTTTCTTCCTATTTCTATTATCTAGGCCTAGATTCAATTCTAGATTTTGGATTCTAATCACTAGACCTCTCTACACAATAATATTAAGACCCTAATTCCTCCTAGAGGAATAATTTATATCTAAGTCTTTGTTTTCTCCTTAAACATTGATATTTTTATTAAGTTTCTATAATATAGTAGTTACAAAATAGTGAATGTTATTATTGTTATATTATTCTCTTAATTTTATATAATAGTTATATTATCTAAGATTTTCAAATAAATCCTAAATTTTATAAAACACTAAGATATAAATTTTATGGTAATTACTTAAAATTTACAATTGTTATAGTAAGATTTCTTAAAAATTCAAGATAAAAAATAAGATTATAAATAATGTGTATTTATATGGGATTCTTTGGGTGCTTTCACATACCATTCACATGAAAAATGTGTAGGTGAACCCCTAAAGATGATTTAATTTTACAAATGACATTTTATTAGTGTTGGGATGAGGTTTTTTTAGAGTTGGACACCTATAGAAATCTAAAAGAATCTGAGTCTACTAGACATTTTTGAAAGACAAGAATATCGATATGATGATTTAGAAATAGTTTGAGTATGATAATGAACATGTTAAATAAATACTAGATAATTCATATAGGTGAATGATAGAAAATTATAATGGTTAAATCCATATGAAACATGCATCTATAATAAAAAGGTGAATAATAGGCATATTTGTATGCAAAAATCATGTAAGACAAATATTGGTCAAGATTGACATTGCCATTTATCTAATACAATATTTCTGTGTCTAAAAAATGATAAGTGTGAAAATAAGTAAGCAAGGAACCATAATAATGACTTGAAAATACTTAATTGAGACAATATAATATAATAAAGTTGGAAAGGTGAAGTGTTTAAAATGTCAAGAATAAAGAAAATCCCACCCAATAAAAGTGAGTTTTGGCTAACAAATGAAGAATATAGATCATCCTATGAAATTTATATACAAGTAAATATAAAATGTTCATACCTTCTCATGACACATTCCAAATTCCTCAAGACCTTGATAGATATATTAATCAACTTAGAATATTGGTTACTCACATGAAAATTCAAGTAAAACAAATGGTATATGTAAATCCTCCTACCCCATTCTAATGTCCTACAAAAATATAATGGTCCCCAAGTTTTTATATGAGGAAAATTGTGAAATTTTTAATTCAAATAATATAGGGGTTATGCCAATGATTTGATCATGTATTTTGGTGATTTTGACTTTTGAAATATATTATTATTTTAAAATTGAAAATTTATTTTTATTTTTCTTTTTATTTTTGATCTGATATGTTAAATACTAACTCTTTTGTATTTTTGTATTTTCCTCTTTGATATGGATTCATAAGACCAATAATGGGCTTATAATATGACTAACACATGATATTTTACACCTCGCCATTAAAGAGGAGAACCTCAAAACCAAGAATATTAAATACCCATAGGACAAAAATTTAGAAGAGAGTTTAGTATCATATCTAAATTAAGTTTGTCTCAAGTGATAGATATGACATAGAATGATGAGGATTATGAGGGATTTTAAAAAATTTAAGATGATAAAATGAAGATGTAGTATTAGCTTACCTTAAGAGGGGAGGTTTTTACCTTAGAAAATATGGGGGATAGAGGGATTTAAAAGTACATGGAAATGTAAATTAAATCACATAATAAGGATTTAAAATAAAATTAATAAGATCCAAGGGCTTAAGGATCATGATAAGGATTAGTCAAACACCCACATACATTTTTTTGATGATACTCTATTGTTTGGGTTGATGGAAATGTACGAGGTGATAGTACTTAAGTAAAATTTGAAGAATTATTAGGAATAATTTGGATATAAATCAATATTCATAAGTTTAAAATTTTCTTTGTCAATGTACTAAGAAAATGACAATAAATAATTTTATATGTTTTAGGCATTCTGATTAGCACTTTCCCCAAAAAAAATGGTATAAATTTATTTATAGGACTAAAAAATTAAAAATGTGGCATAAATTTATTGATAATTTGAAAGTTAAATTAGTGATTTGGAAATA
This sequence comes from Torreya grandis, assembly GCA_037957365.1. NCBI lineage: Eukaryota > Viridiplantae > Streptophyta > Pinopsida > Cupressales > Taxaceae > Torreya > Torreya grandis. The sequence goes on along the minus strand of JARHVA010000147.1, from coordinate 2,211,632 downwards.
AAAATGGATAAGTTTGGTTAGAAAAATTATTTTGATTAAATTAGTGTTTAATGCATTTCCAATCTACTTGTTCTCAATATAGAAATCTTTGGTTGGGGTTGTGCATAGAATAAATAAAATTGTTAGACATTTTTTAAGGAAAGGAAAGGAAAAAAAGGGAAAATATATCTCACAAGAAGGAAAAATTTATGCAGAACCAAATCAAAAGGTGGTGTATGGATTACACATATCTAGTTTCAAAATGTTGATTTAGGAGATAAATTAGTGTCACATCTATTTGAGGAGGAGTTGAATCCATGGAGTTTTATGGTAAAATTAAAGTATTTTTATAATAAAAAACTTAAGAGGATTTTAATTACTAAAAATTATCCCTCATGTTCACAAATTTCACTCCACATGATAATTTGTGAAAACTTGAATTTAGATGTATGGAATGGAGAAATAAAAACCTTTTGGACTAACTCAAGTAAGGGGAACCTATGTTATAGCAATTACTATCTATGAGACATTAAATACATTATGGAAACTTATTGGGGGGTTAGAGTCTGTGATTATTGGGTTGATACTATTCATTCTATTGGTAACACTAGAAAATTTAAGAGATTATCATATATAAATGGCTCGATTGAGAAATATGAATTTATATCTAAAATTTTAAAAATAAGAAACATATTTGAGAAAAATATAGAATATAATATATGATGGACATGTAAAAAGTATGGTACATACAAAATTAAAGCTAGTTATAAATATGTTACCATGGAAGATTATTGACATAGCCTCTTGATTTGGAATGAGGTCAACACTTCAAGGGAAAAGTATTTCACATGGATAACCTATTTTGGAAGAATAATCACTTACGATAGACTTAAAATAATGGGATTTTTTATCCATTAATTTGTATCATATGTAAATAAGGAGAATATGTGGAGCATCTACTCCTTCATCGTTATTATGTAATATAAGTGTGGTCTTTCTTCTTCTCCAAAGTTGTCCAACCTTGGGTTTACTTAAGAATGATCAAGGGAAATTTATTTTTTTAGTTGATTGGATTTAAATTTTTATCTTCTATATGGTTATTTTATTCAAAAAATGTAATATAACATATTTGGAATGAGCAAAACAAAATTATTTTTGAAGACAAATGTAAAAATTGGGAAAAATGAAGGGAAAATATTGAGTAAGAAATATATATAAATTTTTATTTTTATATTAATATAAATAATAAATTTTTGGGTCCAAGATAATTTATAAATAATTAATTTTGTAATAATTATTTCTAATAAATGAAAGGGGTAAGGGAATGCATAACCCTCTTTTAATGATATATATCTTTTATATAAGGATTAAGATAATCCAATGAGGCGAAGATAATATATATGAATAAGGATATTAATGTTTATATATAATTTATATAAACCCATAATATATCTAGTATAACAAAATATTTAGGAAAATACCAAATGAGTAGGTAAACTTAAGAGGGGAAGATAAACCCAAGAGGGAAAGATTTACCTCATAGGCAAAAACATGTTAAAAAATGATCAAATAATCAAAAATGATGAAATGACCAAATAAACCAAGTTAAATATGTTTTGAGATATAAAAATAATAAGTTAAAGATCATGATACGTGAAAATTAAAGAATGATAAATAATCAAGTGCTAAAATTAATGATATAATATCTAAAACATGAGATGGAATATATGATACAATATATTACTAATTTAAATGTCTCAAAATATCATTACATGCATAATCAATAATATCATAAATATCCACATTATAATTGATAATGAGCCTTGACCTCGATCTCTTCTACACTATTAAGAAAACATCTAAGGTCAATCTTATGGATGTACTCAATATACAAAGTATGTATGGTATAATCATGAGGATGTTGATCCCATGACTATGAATAAGATATACATGAAATAAAACATTATTACTAAAGAGGGTGTTCTGGTTGCAAGGGAGTTTGTTCCTCTATCCCATATAAATGTTGTGACTTTTGTGGAGGATTTTAGGGATCCTATATCTTTAAAATGTGGATATTCTATTAAAATAATTTACACTTCTATGTGGAGTGAGAATAACTAATTATAAAGATACTAATGTTCCCCTTTTCTTGGGACATGAACATGAGTTTCCTTTAGTGGTTACCTATTTGGTTGAGGAGATGAATATGGTGATGCATGATAAATCATCACTAAATATTTTAAATAGTCTTGAAATTCCACAATAGAATGACTATTAGTACTTTAAAATTCATAAAATATCCTAGATGAGGAAATAAAGCATGGATATTGATTATCTACCATAGAGATTGTAATTTTACCTTTTAATACTCTAAATGTCTTTTGTACACTCTATAATTATATAGTATTATCCCATGTCATGTTTAATATAGTGAATGATGATGACACTATAAATATTTCATTAAATGCTTTGGTGTTAGTGGATGTGGTTCTAGATCAAAATTATCATGTTCAACATGAGACTTCATTTTGAGGGACTTGATATAAGGGATTAAGTTATTATTAGAATATTAAAATATAACATAAGGAATTTTATTAAGAAATAAAGAATCATCAAGAATGTTAGATAAATAAAAAGTAATCATATTTATAATAGAGTTGAAATATGATTTATTTTATTATTATTGAAGGGATGATTGATAACACATGATTTTGGTATGATTTTTCTTATGGATGAATAAAAAATATTGATAATCTAATGTATAATCTTAATCATAATTAAGAATGGTGAGATACACATAGAGTATTAAACCATGATGTCCATATAATAATAAGTGTTGGTATTATTTTGTTTATAAAATGTTTCATTTGTAGGAATTTCTCCAATTTTGCTTTTACAATAATAAGATAAAAAACTAAGAAGAACTTTGATGTAGGATCATGCAAGTTTATAAGTAATATTACATAAAAAAGAGTAGGATGATAATGATAATTTGAATTATAGGCCTTATATGTTTAAAATGTTGTGGTGTTCTTGAATCACTTCTTAAGGTCTATGATATCTCTTAACTCAATATGAAATTAAGATAAGTTTCCATACATTACTATAAAATGCAATGTCAAAAATTTCATGTGCTGATGGGGTTTTAAGTGAAGTGATAAAACATGTTACTTTGTATTGAAAAATCCCGTGGTTTGTATATCATAAGAACAATTTAAAGAGATTATGTAGTATATAATAATTATTAAATTACTAAATATTATCCAAAATTATTATATCTACCATATGAAAAACATTGAAAATACACATAATATATAAATCTAATGAAATATTTAATAAATAAAACACAAAATTTTATTATAGGTAGCATTAAAACACATTTATATTAATAACTCTAGTCTAAATTATCTAGTACAACAATAATAACTCTCTTCTATAATCTACCTCACCCTCTAGCCTATATGCTCTTATATAGATAAAGAAGCTAGGGTTAGGGTTAAGGTTTTGGAGAGTATAAATATTTTATAAAATATCAAAACTATTATTATAAAAAGTAAATTAATTAAATACTCAATTCATAATATGATATAATAATAGGTTATGGATAAGTGTGTTCTAATTAATGCTTATCGACAAAATATATTATAAATGAATAGTGTAAGTGAATATTAACCATTTCAAAGTGTATGCATTATTAAATAAACTAACATCCCCCATTCATATGTAATTTTATAAAGATAATGATGATGGAATAATTTATTTATCCCCTTATGATGACACCTTCCTTTAGTTCCAAAATTTTCCTAAGCTGAACAAATTGGGTCTCAAGAAAGGGCTTTATGAAAATGTCCACAACTTGATCATCTATCTAGTAACACTTCAAATTAAAAACATCATCTTAAATTATTTTATATATATAATACATATGGATTTAAATGTGCTTTATGAATTTGTTCTCCATTAGGTTATGGGATATGTGAATAACAATTTGATTATTACACAAAAGCATTATGAATTTGGTCTAAGGAAATCCAAGATTAAAAAGAATACATCAAATCCACAAAAAATCATGATTGGTAGTGAAAAATCAAATAAAATTTGATTTCATAGTTCATAATGCAATAATACTTTATTTCTTATAAGACTAATTCACTAGACCTTTCTAAATGTGATGAATGTACCTATAGCTAAATTTCAGATCATTTAGATCTCCTACCTAATCAATATTTGTGTGACAAAAATTTGTGTTTTTTCAATACAATTGTAGAAAAAATTGAGGAATTTTAGCTTGAATTATCCTCAATATCATTATAATTAGTACTGAAAAGATATCTTAGGATACATTTTATAGATTTCTAATGGCTATCATGGGGACCATAATATAAGTGTGACATAAGATTCATAAGAAAAGACATAAATAAAACTATGAGTCAAGTATATAAGATGTCCCACCAATTTATTGTGAGATGTACCATTGACTAAAGGATAATAACACTTGGTAGAAATCTTGACTCTAGATTGAAAAGGGTTCAATGTGGATTTATAGTATTCCTTGTTAAAGTAACATAGGATGCCTTGAGAATAATTAGATTGAGTGATAAAAATATGAGTCTTATATTTTGAAAGATAAAGATGAGGGAAAACATTTAACAAACCAAGTTGGTCATCTCAGATTATGTCATTTACCATTATTTTATATATTAAATCCATTTGGTGGAACTCCTTATAATTACTAAGTTGTCAACATAGAGGAATAAAAGCAAGAGTTTCTCATCTAATTTCTTATTGTAGATTATAGGATTAGAGGGAATTTTTGTAAAACCAAAAATTGACTAGAAACATGTCTATATTTTCATACCAAGATAAATTATCCTATTTCAAGATGTATAATGAATTTTTCAATCTGTATACATAGATGGAGTTCTCTATACTAATATACCCTCAAGGTTGGGACATGTATATTTTTTCATGAAAGTATCCATGTAACAATATAAATTTTACATCAATATAATGTAATTACAACTCATGTGTTACAACCAAGGAGAGTATTATCCTAATGGAAATCATCTTGGTAATAAAAGAATTTTTTTTATGGTAATCAACATTTTTAACCTATGAAAAACCTTTTTCTACAAGTTTAGATTTATATCAACATGTGAACCCATATGATGGACACTTAGTGTGCTTTCACCTCACTATTTTTACTCATTTTTTAAGTGTAATAAAATCCTAACTTTTTTTCTTGTTAAGATAAATAATATATTTTTCCATAGATGCCTACCATATATGATGCCTATAAGCATATTGATAAGTATCTAGATCTAAAATTATTGTGAATTGTGATAATTTTTGAACACCAAACTCATGTTCTAATATGGTCCTTTATAGACTTTGAGTATTCCCTACCAATTCACTAACCTCATCTTGAATTTTAAATTTTGGTTAAGGTTTTATTGGTTGTGTTGGTGCTTCTAGAATGAATTATGAACTGATAGTGGAGAACTAATTTATCCTCCTTGTGGATCATTATCTAAACTATCTTGAATCTTAGAATGAAATTTATATAAATTACCTATTATTTGATATAAAATTTATAATTTGTGATCATCTTGGAAAAAATAATGGAGGAATAGTAGTATAAGAATTTGGTTTATAAGAGTATGATTATTCATCAAAAAATACATCTCACTAGTAAATAAATTTAGTGTTGTATATAAAAATAAAATTATATTCCTTATAAAGCTAAAAATAGTTTAAAAAAATACAACAAAAACCCTTGGTTTCCATTCTTTGCACTTATCATCTAGGATATGTGCCCATGCATCACATCTAAATATCCTAAATTTAGAAAAATTAGGCTTGATTCTAAGTCATTTTTCTTTAGGATAAATGTCTTATAGTAATAAGTGGGGAGTGTGAATTTAAATTTAGTTTTCACATTATATTTAATTTACCCAAATATTATGAGTAAAGTATATAGAATAAACCATGTAATTGTCCACTTTATTAAGTATGAAATTTTTGTATTCAATGATACCATTTTACTAAGGCATGTAGGGTACTATATATAGAATTTCAATGCCTAACGATTCATGAAATATGACCATATGATTGTTGAAAAACACTCCTCTATTTTTGGTTTGAGATGCTATTTTTTATCTCTTTACATGTTTTTGACAAGAAATTAAATTTTTTGGAAGTGTTAAAAGACTTCATTTTTGTTTTATAGATAGTAAACCCATTTTTGTAGGAGAAAACATCACTGAACATAAGTATGTATTTATTAATTTGAAAATAAATTTGAGGGAATGAAATGAGATCAATACAAACCAACTATAATATGTCCTTTTCCAAAAAAAAATTTACTCTTAGAAATGGATCCATGTGGTGTTTTCAAGTGCATAATGTGGACAAACACCATATTTGAAAGATTGTTTTTTAAAAACCAAGAACCATGTTATTATGATATCCTATAATGAGTGATAATTTAAGTGAAAAAAAGTTATGTCAATGTTTAATCAAGTCATTTTCACATGAAATAATTACTTTTAAAGCTTGATAGAACATAAAATTATCAAATTTGTTAAATCTAGTTTGATGATAAACCTTACTAGTAGCTACAATAGTGGACTAGTATTTTGCATTTATGATAATACTATTAGTAGGTGAAAACTCATTGGTTTTTAATTCAACTAAACATGTGATTTCATATATGGATAAAAGTTTTGAAGATAATTATGAAATGTTGAGAACTTTATTAAATATATTATTATCCATCCAATGGACCTTTCAACCATAAACAATAGATGACTTGAGTTTTTAAAAATAAATTTAATTTGTAGATTTCTTCAATTTTTTGAAAAATAAATCTATTGTGTGCCATGTGGTGAGAGGATATTACATCCAAAATCCATTCAAACATAGGTGATACAATTCTGATTTCAAAAAGTATTGGTCCTATCTTGGAGGGAGGGAGATGCATCTTTTTCATCTCTAATTATAAGTAAGCCATTTTTTTTGAATCCTTAATGTTGATCATAGTCCAATTTACCAAAAATATTTCAACACTCTTTGTCAAAATTTTCATTCATTTTCCATTTGCCTTTGTCCTATTAGCATGAATCTATTAGTTGAATCAATTGATTACCCTTAAGCTTAATATTTTATTTCCCTTTTTGTTTAGTAGGGCCCTTAAGTTTATTATAGATGGATTGTGACATGACATTAGTATCATTGAAAACTAATTATTATTACTTAGTAACTCTAGGTCAGATGTCACTAATGAATATTATTTTTTCATGTTCTCTTTGAATTTTCTTATAAAACTTAGCAAAAGTAGATTATACATATGCACTACCCAAATAATACCTCTATGTAGTGATTTTAGATGAAAAATTAGTACGAGTGACCCAATTTTGACAAAACAATACTAATGAGCTAGTCATCAATCTTGGTTACACCTATCTTAACAAGCATAAATATTAAGTGTTTGAATTGAGTAATTAAATTCTAAATTCAAATATATTTTTCTAGACTATAAGTATTGAACTCATTTTATAGTAGACATTCCCACATAGATAGTTTAAACTTATAATTATTCCATAATTCCATATAAATGAAAATTTAATTTAGGATATACTAACTAACCTAGGATATCTTTGGTTTTATCATAATGATTTTTCCATTTCATCCATTTGATTGGGTCAAGATGAAAATATTATTCATCATTTACCATATGGTAAAGAACCTTATTGAGAATCACATCTATAATGCATGTTTTAAAGCTAATGTAGTTGAAATGGTGAGGATTACCTTTTTCATACCATTTATAGCAAAAAATATTTATGTGCTAAAAAAAGAGCCCCATTTTTTTAAAGGTGTTTATTTTTATATGCCAAAATGATCAAATCAATGAGAGGATCAAAATGGTGTAATCACCATATGGGACTTTTTAATGAAAAAATATATTCAAAAATATACATTACATTGATTGGTTTAATGAGAGGATTATAATGGTGTAGTTGCCTAATAGGTATTTTTTTCTATTTTTTTAATCCACATGGAAATTATCTTATATGGAATTGTTGGGCTAAATTTTAGTTAGAAATTAAAAATTATACATTGATCAAAATTTCACTGTAAAAAACCTATTTATATCAAATACATTCTATATTTTTCCCTTTCAATTTTTTTGTAACTAAAAGTAAGATAATAATTATGAAATTATAATAGAAATAGAAATTATAAATCTAAAATACTATAATAGAGTGTAAATATACCAAGTTCACTCAATATTTATCTATAATTAATAGGGTGGGTTTATTTGATTTATAGGCTCTTTGATATAAAAATACTTGATGTAAATAGTGAGTAGCACCAAAGGGAATTAACTATGGATGGTTTCACTATACCTATAAATACATTATCTCATTTCTAAGGTACGTAGATAGTAATGTTTTAAGAGTAATGGCTTATTGGTGCATAATAAAATCAAATTATATATTGATTCCTATTGGGAAAACCATTTGGGTGATTTCAAAATTCCCTGAGGTAGATGGAAACTAAAATACAAATAAGGAGTATGTGCACATAGTTAGGGGACAATTCTATGGACATTTTAGGTAATGTGATCACACTAATTAATTAATTAATTAATTCAATCAATTTATTTAAATTAAGGATCAAAATTATTGAGCCATAACATAATCACGTTATAGAGAAAATAATAATGCGTACATGTTATATAATGTATTATACAACACATACGCAGTATATAACACATACATGTTGCTTTTATATAAGACCAAAACCATCTTCATGAGAATGTGGGTGTTGCATGCAAAGCCAAATTTAGCCATAAGCTTATATTTAATACTCTAAATGTTAAGTATAAGAAAATAAATGTAACAATAAAATAAATGTAACAATATAAATGTGAACTTATAATTTAAATTTATTTTAGTAAATATACGAAATTAGAGTCAATCACCATCTGATAAAGTTTGTATCATAGTTACATGCCTTACAATGTGGAAAATAGTTTTTCAAAATCCAATCAAGTCATTTCTTAGGCATTTTTAGGATCTAAGTATTAAACCTATGGATTTTAGGACATAATTTTTGAAATTGATATCCATTTTTGGTAAACATATAGTCATTTTTTAGGTTTTTGTGCCTTATAAATTGATTACTAGAATTTATAGGAATATTAGGTTTGTCAAAATTTAAGTTTGAAAACCACTCACTTTAAAATTGATGCAAAGTGGTGTGATTGCGGTAGTATAGGTCACATTGATGACCTACACACATAAAACAACCACTTTATGTTAATTTCACTTATTCATCATCCCTCCCTCATCCTTCATCACTTCTTACTCATTATTCATCACCCATAATCGCTCTCTCATTATTATTAATTATCCATAATTACTCCCTCATTGACCCTCACTATCCCTAGTCATCTCTAATCACTCCCTTGTGATCCTTGATTACTCCCTCATTGACCCTCACTATGCCTCATCATCCCTAATAACTCACTCCTTATCCCTCCTCATCCCTCATTAGTCCCTCATTGAACCTCACCATCCCTCACCATATTTAATCACTCCCTCATCATCCATAATCACTCCCTCATTGGCTCTCACCATCCCTAATCACTCCCTCATTAGCCTTTACCATCCCTAATTACCACTTCATCATCCCTGATCACTCCCTCCTCATCCATCATCATATCTGATCACTCCCTTATTTACCATCACCATTACTCATGATTTATAATTAATTCATCATTTCCCCTCACCATTCCTTATGATGTAGAGCCCTATTGCATACTCTACTTGTCCAAGCTCTTTGCCAATATACACCTAGCTTTTAATTTGTATTTTATTACTTGATATTTATCTTTTAACCCTACATATATTTCAAATTCACATTTAAATTTTATTCATTTAATTTATTCTCCACCATTATTTGGATAGTCTCACTAAACTCTTCATTCTATTCTCCTTACTCAATACATTCAATCTCTCTTACTTTGAGACTATACCCCTTACTAGTATTAATTATTTATAACAACTTGGATCAAATATTGTCTCTATTCAATTAGGATTTAATAGGTATATAAAAAACTTAATTCCACTCCTTTTAGTTATCTCTAACTTCTTCTCAACCCTACTTAACTTCTCAACACAATCCTCATATCATACATTACCTCTTACTCTATCATAGACTCTTATTATACAAACTCAAATCATCAAATCAACCTAATTTATAGATATCTTGTAACATATACCATCTATTAAAAAATTTATAGGCCTTTTTAAAACTATTTTATTACTTATTTTGTCTCTTTCTACTCTCAAATTAGGTCTTTAGGTTTCCTTTTACCCTATCTACCACACAGTCCTCCCCCATCTATACTTATCCATAATTTAATAACTTAAAAACACTATATTATATTTTTTAATGTTTAAGTCAAAATTTTCACTTTATGGTTATAACTCCTAAAAACTCACTTTGAAAGTAAAAACCCTAATATAGGGTTTGGACAGGTTTTATAGACCTGAGAAGGGTCGAAATGAGATTTCAATCTTATAAAGGAATTTAAAATAACTTTAACTATTTTATTAGGTATTAGTTTACCCTATTCATGTTTTATAAGTTTTATATTTCCATTTTAAAGCTATATTAAATTGACCTAACCAAATTTGAATAGACTGTGTACTTAGTCATAGGTATGTAGTAATCTGAGAAGAGGTTATTTATTATAATTCATTCCAAAAAGGGTTATAAATAAAATTTAAGGTTTAAAATCCTATACATAATGTTTAAAAACTTTAAAAAATCAATTATTTCCATCTATAACACTCAATTTGCCAATTTCCATGAGATACCACTTTGACTGTGTTCAGTTTCTTGATGACTACAGGACTATGTTAGTTTTATTTTTTCTCATCAAAATATATGAAATATAATTTAAATAATATAGGACTTAATGATCATATTATAAAAAACTCACCAATATATACATTTTAATCTTCATTCCAATACATGTATATACCTTCTCACATAGATGTATACTCAGAACTTTTGCTCATAGAAGACAAGGTTGTGTTACAGTCCTTATCAGAATAAAAACATAAAATGTTTAAATAAAATTAAGGAATTTTTATTTAAATTTAATAATTACTCATACATTCAAAAATTCCACCAAATAAAATATCCTCTTCCACAACACTCTAACCTTCACTTAAATTTCAAGGCATAGTTTATAAAAGCATAGGGTATACAGTTTATAATTTGAACATTCAAAGTATTTGAAAATAATATAAAAAATAATATAATAACCAAAAAATAAAAGGTATTTTAAAATTACTACTCACACCAAGATCACAAATAACTTGTTACTAATCATGTTTCATGATCATGCATGCTGTCAACTATTTTTGCACATATTCAAGAAGATGTAGGGTCTATTTGCTTTATTATGTAAAAATAATGAAAAAATGTATTTATTAACTTGTTTTGGGTTCTTTAAATTAATCATTTTTAATCTACCCCATCTAAATATCTTTAATCTAACTATGAATACAAAATAAGACATGGCCAAGACTCTTATAACCAAATAACCATCAACTAAATTCTAACTTATTTTATATGTAGAGAGTGTCCTTAACTAACTTAAATACTAACATATTTATCAAATATGAGTTTATGTATATGTTTTTTAACATCCTAAAATCCTCATTAAAGTCTAATGACACCAAATTCAGCATTGGACTTCTTGAAACAAGATTGAAGTCTCTATGAACGTTCAAAAATTCAAATGAAATATTTAGCAGGAAAGTCTAAAACAACTCTAATTCAAAATTTAAAAAAATCCATAAACTTATAAAGAGTCTTAAAAACTTATTATGATATTTAATACCTTATAAATAATTTAAAAATGTAAACTAGATCACTATTTATATTGGGTAGTGATGCTCCTGCATCACCTCATCATCTGTAATCAGTGCTTTATCATACCTCATCATCTCAAATCATTCATTCCTCATTATTTATCTCCCTTAATCATTCACTCATTAATCCTTAATATCACTCATCATCCCTAATCACTCCCTCATCCTCCCTAATCACTCCCTTATTGACCCTCACCATCCCTCATCATCCTTATTGACTCCCTCATCATCTCTACTCACTTCCTCCTCATCCTTCCTCATCCTTCATCACCCCATACAATAAATTGATGGTGGTATTATTTTAGGGTTTAAAAATGTTAGGAACTACAAGTGGAGATTGAATGATAGCATAAAATATAAGACATAATGATCAAAATGATGTGTAGGCAAAATTTAAACATAAATATTTAACACCTATGAAAAAATATGGGCCTATTAGAAATGATGTAATTCAAAATTAAAAATCTACCATAAAAATAGAAGCAAGTAAAACCACCATAGCAACAAAATGGGTAGTAAATACATGAGGATCACCAAGCTATGTGATTTCTTGAATCCAATAAATTTTTTTCCATATGAGGATATTTTTTTATGATCCAATTAATTATATTTAAGACCTTATATTTGTATGTATATTTATTGTTCATCATACTAGAGAGTGCAAAATAATTTATAACTTATTATAATAAGTAGTCCAAGATTGGAAAGTGGTGCTCAATTCATAACTTCAATATTCAATCTAATGAAGAGTGTCACACTATGAGCTCTTTACTTACACATATCGAGAAGTGGGTACAAGTTATCTAGAAATACAAAAAGTTAAGTAGATAATAGATTATGAACCCAATGATATGTTTGGTACTAAAAATATCTCTACTTCCCCCAATAAGAAACTATATGAATTAATAATATTATTTCATTAAAAAATGTAGATCAATGCTGATATAATATACTTCATCATTTCTAATGGAACTCAGAATAATTTAATTTATCCTAAATCATATTTTTAAAAATTTAACTTGAAATTTATACATCATCCATAACCATACGCTAGTGTATGGTCTAGTGTAGGCCTTGAGAAATGGATTACCTAGTATTGTCACTTGGTGTAAAAAATCAAACTTTTTAAAGGTGCAATACTTTGTGACATCTCACCATTATAGGTGTGTGATTTTTTACATATGGTTAACCATGTATTTACCATTGAAATGTAGCCTATGAAGTAAATACTTGAAATTTTGTGATAGATTGTCATGATCTAAAACACCATATATCGTAGTTAGTTCATAAGATTTTAGTCATTAGTACAAGGAAGTGCAAGAATATTATTAGTTATAGTAAGAATTATACTCTTAATGGTAAGAATTAAGTGTTTAATGACATAATTATGTCACCATATCATAGTGTGGTTTATCCAAAAATATAAAGGACAAAATATTTGAACCATAAACTAGATGAATATAAGGATATCTTTCAGTCACCTCAATAAGTTCCTCAATAGTATACACTAAATAATAATATTAATTTGATCCCTTAACTACCTCTACCTCAAACCTCTTTACACAAAATATCATTTATATATAATGAATATAACAAGTGGTAGATCCATGAAATCATGGATAATGGACACATCATGCCTAAATAATTTCCTTGTAGAAACCCAATTGTGTTTGTGTCAAATTTGTGAATCAATAAAAAACATATTAACAAGATTAAAGTGAAGAACTATTATCCTAATTTAAATATTAAGGATTTTTTCCCATATCCATGGTGTATAATTATTTTTCCAAAATTTATCTTAAGTTTGGGTATCATCATATTCATGTTAAACCTTTAGACATTTGGAATATAGGCTTAAAAATAAAGGAAGGATTGATTAACTACTTAGTTATTCCTTTTAGGTTAACTAATATAATGAATTCATTCATTCAAAGATGTTGAATCACATCCTTAGGCCCTTTACCTATGTAATTTTTTTAATCTACTTTGATGACATATTAATATTTAGAAAGAATGGGATGAACATCTATACCATGTTCAACTAGTGTTTCACATTTTGTAGAAACATATTTTTGTGATAACATGAATGGATGTTCATTTTTCATGCAAGAGATAAAATATTTGGTACAAATTACACACACAATTAGTGCATTCATGAACCTAACCAAGATTCAAGTCATACAAGAATGGGAAACACTAAATAACTTTGTATCATTTAAATCTTCTCATAATTAGAAAATTATACAAGAGATTTTTGTTTAATTTTTATATTTTGAACCAAACTACCAAATTTAAAACTAAATAAAGTTTCATTTAGTTAGTTTCACAACAAATATAATTCAATGAACTAAAATTTATACTCAATATTATGTTAATACTTATGTTACTTTAAATATAAATTTGGAAGATCATCCAATTCATTCAGTAATAAAATTGAATATCACAAATGGGTATTGACAACACAAGTCCTATAAAAGAGTTAATTTATATTATAATGGATTAAAAAATATATGATTAGAATCAAATATATATTTATAGTATATACTTATTCCAAATGATGAGGGATGGTAAGGGTCAATGATGGAGTGATTAAGGAGGGTGAGGGTCAATGAGGGAGTGAGTAGTGATGATGAGGAATAAATAAATATTGATTAGGGATTATGAGGGATGATAAGTGATTGATTATGGATGATGAGGGATGGTGATAAAAAATTAATGAGTAATTAAGGATGATAAGCTCAAGTGATTAGAGATGATGAGAGATAATTAAGGTCAATGAAGGAGTGATTAGGGATGAATAAGGAGTGAATAGGGATGAGGAAGTGATTATGTATGATGAAAGATGGTGAGGGAGTGATGAGGGACGGTGAGGGATAGTAGGAGTAAATGGTTGAGTGATTATGGATGATAAGGGAGGGATTAGAGATGACTAGGGATAGTGATGGTCGATGAGGGAGTGATTAAGGACAATGAGGAATGATGAGAGAGTGATTAGGGGTAATGAGGAATGAGTAAGAAGTTATCAAGGATGAGGGATGGATGATGATCAAGTAAAATTAACATGTAAAGTGGTTATTTGATGTGTGAAGGTTATCAATGTGACCTGTGCTACCCAAATCACACCACTTTGCATCAATTTCAAAGTGAGTGGTTTTTAAGCCTCAATTTTGACAAACCTAAGAATCCTAGAAATTAAAATAATTAATCTAAAAGACACAAGAACCTAAAAAATGACTATATTTTTACCAAAAATGGATATAAATTAAAAAATTTATGTCCTTAAATCCTTAAGTTTAATACTTAGACCCTAAAAATGCCTAAGTACTAACCTAATTGGATTTTGAAAAACTATTTTCCACATTATAAGGTGTGAAACTATTATACCAACTCTATTAGATGTTGAGTGACCCTAATTTATTATATTTACTAAAATAAATTCAAAGTATAACAAAATAAATGTAACAATATAAATGTTAACATTTAGAGTAGTAAATATAAGCTTATGGCTTAAGTTGGATTCATGTGTAACTCCCACATGCTTATGGAGATGGTTTTGGTCTTATAACAAATAAATTAATATGTGTTATATAATTCATATGCATTATTTCAATTTGAATTTAAAACTAAGCCTTTAGGCTTGGAAATGGCTTAGATTTTTGAGCCAAAGGCTTGTCACTCTGCATCTACAACTGAGACTAAGGTTTCTAGGAAAAAACCAACAAATTTCAACTTGAATTTTGAAATACTTTATGCATTTCAACATAAAAATTCAAAAAAAATATTACCTTCATGACGAGCACATTGTTCTCTTTCTAAATATATGATTTTTATAATTTTTAGGCTATTTTAAGGGTTCAAACTATATTTATTTCTAACTACACCTTTTTTAGGCCACTACATACCACACCTATACCTGATTATTCATGTTTATCTAATTTTTTATTCATTAATCCAACTAAAAAATATATATATGTGGTAACAAACTAGGCCTAATTCTACACACATTCAAAAAAAATCATTTTTTTGAGGTAGTTAGGGTGGGTTGCATGGTTGGCTATCTATTTTTTAATTAGTTTTCAAGATCTACTTAATTTCAAAATTAATAAAAAAAATATTCATTAAAAAAATATAAAAATAAATCATAACAAACTATAATATCTTATCTAAATCCTCACCAAAGGGGTTCAAATAATATTTAACAATGCTAAAAAAATGGTGGGCCACACAACCATCTATCTACTATGTTTTACTCAAAAAAAGAGGTCCCCTTCAAATTTTATATTTTTGAACAACTTATAATTAACCATTTTAAAAAAAATGTTATTTAGAAACTAGATTTGAAATGCTACAATTCATATTTTTATACCATCTTCAAATTTTGAGTGTATCCATCTCAAAATATCGACAAAAGTTCAAATTTATAAAATTTTATAAAAATCATGTCCATGGGTAGGTACTTTTTTATCCCCCAACTTTGTGCACTTACCCTAAGGTATTGTTTTAGGCTTAGGTATTATGGGGAATTTCCATTTTTTCACCAATAAAAATGAGTTGGATTATCAATTATGGAAATATTTATATTGAAGGTTAAAATTGCCATGTCAATGACTCAACCCATTCACATACCATTATGGTCAAGATGGAATCAAAATAATTTAAGAGTAAGGACTTGAAGGAATAATATATTTATCCTTAATGTATGCAAGGGTTATTTAATAATTCTAAGAATATATGTGTTCAATCAAAGAGAAATAAAACCTCACTATTTTTAGATAATCAACTTAATTACCTAAAATATGTATTAATTATAAATCAATTATAAAGATATAATCTAACTTATATGATAAATTAAAGCATATGGAAAAGGTAATCTCTTGAAGGATAGATATCTAATTCTTATAAATATAAAATTAGTGAAAATATCTCCCATAATCAACTTATCAACTTTACAACATAATTTAAAACAATCTAAAGGAAATGTAATGGAAGAAACCAAAGGAAAGACAAATTAAATAGAAATGAAAACCAAACAAAAAATATGGATTAATACTAACATTATCAATCCAAAAAACTAAGAAACAAAACCCATAAATATAATTTAAATCAATGCTAAGATTAATCTAAGCTAATAAGAGATAATAATTAATATGTTAAACTTAAAAAATGTTAAGATAATTAACAACTAAAACATACAAAGTTAAAGTATTACAGGCTGTAGTGAAAAGAAAATTTATAAAAAATAAAAAGAAACTATATAACACTAACAAAAATAAAGAAAAATATTAAAATAAAGTAAACTAATATAATAAAGAGACAATGAAACTAATTGGAAATAAAATAGATTTATTGACGTGTTATTTATCAGAGATGTCATTAGTTCTAGATAACATGAAGACAAAGGTTGAGATCATATGATAGAAAGCTTTTCTACATGATAATGTTATTGAAGAAAAATGAAATCAATCAAAGACAATATTGAAAGAAATAAAAAGCAAGTGGGGTAAAACCCAATCTTTCATTAAGTTGAAAATATCTCAAATGAGATGAGTATTTCTAAGAAAGTAAGCAAGTAACTCATCCATAAAAGGTGGTTGACAAATCCCCATAATATACATGTAACTCATCCACAAAAGGTGGTTGATATGAATAAGCATACATGATTAACTCCCATACCCAAAATATCTAGTAAAGGGAGTTACTTCCTAGTCACCTAATTAACATTCATACATAATCAAGCTTCTCCATGAAAGTAGGAAAACTTCAAGTGAGGGAAAAAACATGTAATAAAAAAACATGGGATAAAAAAACCCCTACTCTAGCACCCCCTATAAAAACAACTTAGGTTGGTAGTGTAAACAATAAATGGGTCCTAATAACTAAGCCTAATGAGGTACCCATGTACAAATCAATATCTCATAAAGTAGAGAAAAGGAGAAAACTCATAGGAAAAAACTCCCCTCAAAAAGAGAGACATAGAAGAAGAGAAGAGGCTAGAATCCCCCCACTAATGATGACTCTACTACTGATGTAGATCACACCCCAAGAAGCACTCTTAGATGAATGAACTTCCTCTTAGTGAGGGGTTTGGTAAAGATATTTGTAACTTGCTCTAAAGATTGCCAAAATCTTAGGTCAATGAATTGACCATGAATAAGTTCTTGAATAAAATGCATGTGAATATCAATGTGTTTGGTTTATTGATATTGAATTAGATTATTTCATATATGTATAGTACTTTGGTTGTCATAATAGATGATGACATGTTGCATGAATGGAATGCCAAACTTAGATAGAATTCCCTAAAGCTAAATACCCTTAGTAGATGTGTTAATAACTCATCTCTACTTTGCCTCTATGGATGATATAGAAATAACATTTTGATTCTTGCTAGACCAATTGATAGGACTAGAACCTAAAGAAAAACTATAACCTGAAGTGGAATTGTGATTTTTAGTATTACCTACCCAATTTGAATATATATAACTAACCATGTCAACCTATGTGCCAAATTTGTAAAGAATCCAAAATATTTAATATCCCCAAATGTAGTGAAAGATCCTCATAGTTGTTTTCAAGTGTATCTCATGGGAGTTACTGCATGAATATGGAGATAAGTCCCATTGCATATGAAATATTAGGTGTGGTATGAGTCAAATAAATAAGGCTACAAATAAGTTATTAATATAGAGTGTAATCAACTAAATGTGTAAAAAATTTAGCCTCATGCTTGATTCTTGATAGAAAGGGAGTTAGATATGTCTTACAATTAGACATGTGAAACTGAGACAAAATATTGACAACATACTTAGGTTGTGTAAATGAAATCTCTGAATCATAATGTGAAATCTTGATGCCAATAAAGTAATGTAGAAGGCCCAAGTATATCATATCAAATCTATCCTTTAGAGATATATTCACCACTGTAATAGACAAAGAGGAACTTTGGTGATCAAACTATCATCAACATAAAGGACCAATATCAATAAATAATCATCCTAAGATAAGAAGTATACATTGGGGTCTAAATGACACTTGGTAAAACCTAAATTAAGGAGGAAGGAATCCATCTTGGTGTACCAATCTCAAGGGACCTATTTGAGGCCATAGATGGATTTACTAAGTCTACAAAACTAAGGATGAATCTTCAACAAACCCAAGTGGTTGCTTCATATAGATATCCTCCTCAAGGTCTTCATGAAAAAAGGCACTCTTCACATCCATCTAATGAATAGCCCAACCATGTGTTGCAGCTATAGATAGTGTGAGTTAGATTGAAGTCATATTTGTAATAGGTGTAAAGGTCTTTGAGTAGTCAATTTTTTCTACTTGTGAAAAAACCTTGATGACCTATATCACCTTGTACCTATTGATTGACCCATCTATTGTAAACTTAGTTTGATATATCCACCTATATCATGTATACATATAATATTTTCAAACTTTATCAATTAATTATGCTTTATCTCTTGAAAGAACCTATCAAGTCTCAATTTCTCTGAGTGCATGCCTTAAAGGGTGCACTATGAAAGGGGTGGGTAGACTATTGGTGATTTGTAATATTTTTGTCCATATACCACCACTTCCTATCTATAAAACCATCTCCTATACACCTCCCTAAGTTTTGACACCTCACGTACACACTCCTCTAATAAATTCACCACCTTAATTATCCCTTTCCTAAGCCTAAAATCATGTTCAACATTTACCAAACAATGTTAGCCTAGGCCGACTCTATATTCTAATTTTTATTTTCACATTATGGGCCTAGGTCAACCTTGGTTGACCTAGATTATGACCTAACTTATTTTTATCAAATAATTATATAGAGTCAAATTGGACTGACCCTATCTACTAAACTTTCAAAAAGGTTTAGGGTTAGATTCCACTATATACACATGTCCCTTTCTATTGTTTAAAGAGAAAAGAATAAGATGAATATTATATTGCACATATCATTATCCACCATTATACATGAGGATAATTTATTAGGGTTCCAATGTTTTCTTTGGATATATGGATCTTGTTTTGTGGAGAAATATTTTGGATGCATAAATAAGTTGTATATCCTAGAGTTGAATTATCCTTGTTATCTTTACATACCATAAAAACCTCTTGTGAAGCCCCTTTTCCAAGGGAGATATTGAGGCTTAGTGGTTTCATATTCAAATATAAGTAATAATAACTTTGTTCTTCCTTTGTTAAAGTAGATAAATTATCATTTGCACTTCTCTCCCATGCATTAGGATTTACTATATATTAGCTTGAGTATATATCTTCTATGCATATTTTATTTTTATATTTATTACCCCTGCTTTATGACACAAGCTTTGGTGAGCACTAGATTATATTTTAATTTAATTTGAATATACTTAGTAAATATAAAAAACATATGACCTAACTGGGTTTATCATATGGTATTGCTTGACTAGAGGATTTGTAACCCTCTCTAATGATATCATTGTTGTAAGAGATCCCCTAGTTAGGTCTAGTGGATCCATCCTGGTCATGACCTAAAATATATAATGTATCATCAAACAAAAGTGTAAGTAGGATTTATCTTCTCTGAGCTAGGATTCATTATTTGTTCATCTACATTTTACTTTGTAAAAATTTTGGTAAACCTGATGTGAATACAACCCTTGTAGTTTTTATTTCATGTATTCATTTTATCATCATATTAGATCTTTTTATTTTTAAATTACTATATCAAACTTGTTGATGGGGTTATAAAAGTCTATGCATAGTTTTAACACACAATCACCCTAAAATGACTTTGTTATATCTATTCAAGTCTTCTTATTTAGCTACAATATTGTAGATATAGCCAAGCTAGTCAAAAATATTCATAGTTTTTCATTTTATGCATATAGGTTTTAGAGACTCTGTTGACCCAGTTGACTCTATTCACAAAATATTTAAATTAATAGTTGAGAAACATAGCATAGAATTTACAAAATAAGCATCTTCAAAACCACCAAGTTTCATTATTACCTTTTTTGTCATTTTAGTTTTTCATTTATAGTATTATTTTTTACTAGTTTGTATTATATTAAAAATGCAACCCTAAAATAAACTAAGTTTATTAGCTCAACATAATTATATATCCTATCTTCTCTCTAGAAGACATAGTCAATTATGTTCTTATAGATCTTACTTTTATAGAATAATAATGACCCCATAAACTCTATTCTATATTATTGGAATACAATGTCACCTAAATTAACTTTGTACTATTCAAAATCAAAGGAATTAACCTATTTTCTCTAGTAATAAGGTCACTTTTCATCTCATTTATTTGCATGCTTAGAGTAACAAACATAGATTAATTAGGTGATTTTTCAATTTACTAATTTAGTCACATTATTTTTATCTTTTGTGCAAATTTAAAAATCACTTTACATAAAAAAAAAAAAAACATTAAACATTTTTATTCCCAAGGTCTACCTACTTGGATTCCACCACAAAGGGGGAAACCAACTTAATTTTTTGGCCAAGTATAAACACATGGTTGATGGTATATATTGGCAAAGCACCTGACAACCTTATCATTACAATCTAGTACCATTGCCAATACAAATTCCTTTTAGCCTAAACTACTTGAATCTATCCATAGCTTACTTTCTAGTTCCTTATTATAGCCAACTCCCCATCACATTAATTTCAAAATTTATTATAACTTAACAACATTCAAGAATAATAAATTAGTTATAACTTACATTCAAGTTTCTATTTTCTCTTTGATCATTGTATTTTCTATTGATAAACTTACATTTTCTAGTGCTAACACAAGGTTTGTGTTTTGTGTTCTAAGTGCATCAATCAAATTGATCCACTTGTTTGTGTTCTTAATTTCATTTTCTTAGCTATTATCTTGAAAAAAAAATCTCTATTTTTAGAACACTATCATCCCTATCCACATAGTCTCTTACAGACCATTCATCTTGTTTCCATTTCATACATAGTCACCTTATCTAACTATGCCTATTTTTTAGCCTATTTAGTTTGTCCCTCTGGAGTACACAGTTGACATGTCTTATCATGTATCCTTTTTAGCCTATTTTGTTTCATGTTTAAAAATACATAGTTGACCTACATGACTATGTCCCTTTGTTCCCTATTATATTCCCTATTTTATAGAACATTTTTTATCAATCTAATTTTGTATCCTATCAATTGATTCTTATTTTCATTAATTATTTAGCCTCTTTCATTCATCTTAAATTTCATATTTGACTATAATACAAAGTTAAATCAGACAAACATGATGAGTCTTACAAATCCTAATAGTTTTCCCAAGACACAACTTTTGGCTCCCATATTATATGAAATAAATGTTCATGTTGCCACTTACACTACCAATTATGTGATTACTCCCCATTTGTCTCCAGTTTTTAATCCTTTGTTCTCCTTAGAAGATGAACATGATTTATAATACACAACTAAAATGATTTTTTCATAAACAAATTTCCTCAACATAGATGAAAAGACCCTTTAACCATTTAAAATATTATGATAGGTCTTCAAGTAGAAGAACCTTTTTCACCTTACCCTACCTTCTCTCATGAATTTGGGGGAAAAACTTTCTTCAAATCTCAATTTTTTATTTCTATTATGTCTCCTTCACACACCATGGCATCTTCTTCTATGACTTCTTCCGCCTCCATACCAAGTATCTCTACTAACATGTTAGGTTCAACTTCTAGTGGGACTTTTCCAAAGACCCTTCTTCTTAACATACCAAAGGTGCATATTTTGATATCAATGCTAATCATGCCACTAGTGCATATTTTACAACCAATGCTAACCATGCCACTAATGCATTTTTTTTTACCAATGCTAATCATGATACTAGTGATTATTTTCCTACCAATGGTAATCATGTTACTAATGCTTCTTTTTTTACTAATGAAAATCATGCTACAAGTTCTTGTTTTCTACCAATGCTTCTCATGCCACTAGTGTGGCACATGATGCTACTCATAGTGAAACTCAAACCATTAATACTAATACTAATGCATCACATGATGTGCACACTAGTCAAAATATTACCCAAAATCACCAAATTTTACTATAAAAACTCAATCAAATACACACTTTTCAAACCAATAACATAAATCAAATGATGTAAATGTAAAAATATCTCATTAAAATTCAAAACCAACCTTAATAGGTTTCATGAGGAGCACAAAATCTGAATGTCCCACCACCCTCTCTTATAGATTCCCATGGTAACCTTATTCCTCAACCTTCATTAATAAAAAATCAAACATCTACAAAATTAACCTCTTATACCTTAAATTTTTAATATCTACATAGGAGGTATCACACCTACCATCACCTATAATGGGTCCATCGATCCCACATTACACTTAAAGACATTTGGTAACCCTTATAAATATTGGGTCAAACTTAATACCTTTCCCCTACCAAACTATTAGTTAAAACACTCTCAGGAGATGCTTTAGATTGGTATAATCAATTAAAAATCCATTCTTTCACTACCTTTAAGGGCTTGGTTAACTCAATAGTCCAAGAATTTTAAACTAATGACCTTCTTGAGAATAACTTATCTCACTTCATAAATTATAAACAACTTGAAACTAAAATGGAAAAATATTTAATCAAATGATGGAAGAAAATATCTAACAAATGTGAGCATAATATGGTAGATGACAACCTCTTCCACTTATTCACTAATGCTCTCTACTCCAAATTATAATATTGGGTTAAGACTCTCTCTCTAAGAACTTTGGAATAATCCGTAGACCAAGCTAAGTGACAAGACTTTCTCATATACCAAATTGAACAATCTTAACCTATAATGGGCAGTCATATGCTCATTAAAAAAAAACCATCATGCAACTAATTATGACATTACCAATAATTATGACACTATTCATAACATTCAAGCAATCACTCCCAATAATGCTATGGAGGATTCTCCCCCTCTAACCAACACTTCTACTCCTACATATTCTCAACCTAACAACACTATCATCCATAAGCCATTAAATTTAGTTGAGCTTCAAAAGCATCTTCCAAGACCTATACCATGAGATATTTACCCCATTCATCTAATGAAATAATGGTGTAATTCTAAATAATTTTGTTGATTTCATGTTATTTGGCGCCATTATAATGAGACTTGTAAGTAATTACACAATATAGCTATGGATTTTATTTTTATCTAGAACTTTCATTACAAATAAATCATTCACAATAATCAACAATCATATGACATATTTTTTAAATCCCATGAGATAAAAAAAATCAATATTTAAATCAAGATAATGATTATTTTGCTATATATAAAACTCCTCTTCCCAACCATCAAGATAGCATAGACAAACCTAATCCTTTTACAAATAACGTTGAAAGTCTTATAGACCTCACTAATAATGAATAAAATTTGGTAAATATGACTAACATGTGAAGAATTATTGATTTTGCATCATTCAAGATACTTTCCCATCTCATCTAATAGAGTTGGGGTAATATGACCTTATAACCTTCTAAGAAACACTCTCAATAACTATACTTGGTCATAACTTTCACACTATCTCTACTATGCCCCCAACATTTACACACCAAGACAAGATTCCCCAACCTTCCAATAGTATTTATTCAACTCAACCTCAAAAAATGCCTCAAGCAACCATCCCATAACCTAAAGTCAATCAACCTATTTTTCCTCAACCAAAACCAAATACACCTTACCAAGACAAGTTTAATTTACCTTTTTACCCTCATTCATAGGACCTCTTACAATATTATTCACTTATATTTAGCAAACCCCCCATGGGTTATGATGAATGGGATCCCATTGTGTATCCTTCTCATCTCTAATAATCTTGTCAGAACACATCAAGTCTCAATATCTCTAAGTACACACCCTAAGGGGTGTATCATGAAAGGGCTAGATAGACCATTAGTTATTTGCAGTACTGTTGTCCCTTTTACCACTTGTTATCTGTACACTTGTCTCCTGAGAACACTATCCCTAAGCTTGTTCTTCTCTATTCAAAACTCCTTAGTCACTTTCTACCTTTTGTCCCTTTTTTCTTAATCTTAACCCCCTTTCAAATGTTTATAGTACTAGGTTGATTAGGCTAACCCTATATATTTTTGGGTAAAATTCATTTAGGGTCTAGGTCGGCTCTTGGCTAACCTAGCCCATGACCTAGTGAATTTTTATCCATAATTGTGTTATGTCAATTGGGTCTACCTTTTCGATCAAAACTTTTAGAAGGGGTTAGGGTTAAATCCACCTATATATACAAGTTAAATTTTCCATTATTTAGAGAATAAACGAAGAATTAAGAGCTATTGCACATCTACTTATTGAATATTCTACTTGAGGATCAAGCTTAGGGTTTCATACTTTCTTTAGAGATATAGATCTTGTTTTATGGAGAAGTATTTTGATGCATTGATACATTATGTAACTTATAGTTGATTTATCATTATAGTCCTTACATACCATAAAAATCTCTTACAAATAACCTTGTCCAAGGGAGAGATTGAGGCTCAATGGGTCCATCTTTTAAGGTAAGTATTCCTAACTTTGTTCCTCCTTTGTAAGAGTAGATAGATATGCATTTGTACTTATCTTCCATGCATTAGAATTATGTATACATTGAAATGAATATATGTCTCTTATGCATACTTAATTTTATTATTTATAATCCCAAATTTGTGCCATAAGCTTTGTTGATCACTAGATTAGACTTTACTTTACTTATTAGTTTAGTAAATATAAAGCATAGGACCTAGCTAGGTTTATTGCATGATTTTGCTTGACTAGAGGCTTTGGAACCCTCCCTAGCATTATGTATTGTTATAATAGATCCACTAATTAGGTCTAGTGGATCCCCATATTGGTCATGCTCTTGATTATCTAATTCATCCCCAATCGAAAGTGTATGGCATGATCTATCTTCTCCAAGTTAGGATTGATTTATAGACATAATGCATTTCTGATTGCATATATTTTGGTAAACTCAATGTGAATTTAACCCTTCCATGTTTTATCTCATGTTTTTCATTAATTTATCATTTTATTTCTCTATATCTATGATACTAGGTCATCAATATAGTTATAACTTATGTGCACAAGTTTAACACATAATCTCATCAAGATGACTCTATTTTATTTGTGCAAATATTTCATTAAGTACAAGTTACTAAGTTGAATCTGTCAACATAATACACTTTAAAATTTCTATATAGGCTACTAGGTTGACCCTATTGACATGGTAAATTTATAGACTTCCCAAAAACATACTAGGTCAACCTTATCAACACAATATACTTTAAAAGTTTTAGTAAATAGGCAACTATAGAACTAGGTCAACCTAGTTGACCTAGTTGGTATATTTTGTAAGTATAAATCAAGGCACTTCAATAACAATCTCATTTTCCTTTGCATCCTCCAACCCTCTAAAGTTACTTTCTCTCATTATCTATCATTTTTATTATTCATTGAAATTCTATTTTTCATAGTTTGAAGTCTTTAAAATTATCCCTATATAACAAACTAGGTCCACTCTATCGACCTAGTTATGTATTCTATCTTTTGTCTAAAAAACTAGGTTGACACTATCAATGTATTTCTTTTTCAAACCCTTGATTCAATAGTAAAATAGAGACATTATCAACTCTATTTTGTAATCTTTGTATACACTATCATAAAAACTAACACTGTCCTATGTTTTAAAGTTAGAATTAACACTTATATGCTAATAATTAACTCACACTTTATTCTTCAGTTGTTTGAGTGATTAGAATAGATCACATATTATAATTAGGTGTTTTTTCAATATACCATTTATATGAACTATTTTTATCTATTATGCACACACTACTAAATAAAAAAATCTTAAAGTGTATTTAAGCATTTGTCTACCAAAGGCCAATCTACTTAGATTTCATCACCAAGGGAGAAGCTGACTTGGTTTTCTAGCCAAGTATAGATATGTGGTTAATGGCATATATTGGCTAAGAACCCAAAACCAGAATGGGGTATAGAGATGTGTGAAATGATGGGGTAGGCCCCAATACTAAGCTAGTACCATTTCCAATACAAATCTCTTTTAGCTTAAATGTCCTGAAACCATCCATAGATTGATTTCTATTTCTTTACTTATAGCCAACTCCCTATCACATTTTCAATCATACTCTAATAATATAACAACATTCAAGATGACCACTTAGCATTTAGTTTCCAAGTTGATTGCTTGCTCTTTACTCAATTATATGTTGTATTGCAGAAACTTGCATTAGAAAGAATTAGTGCAAGGTTTTATTCTATGTGACTCAATTGGATCATCCTCATTGACCTGATTAATTATGTGTTTTATTTCATTTCTTTCTTTCAAAATTACTAGAATTTTTATAATTATTTTAGTATATAGTCATTGTGCTTCATACATATTATCTTTTTTCCCTATCTACAATACTAGGTCAACCCTTTTGACAAATTACTCTTTTATACTTCCCAGGATATAGAACTATGTTGAACTTATCGACTTTATATATTTTTATACCTATTTATTACCCAGGTTACAAAACTAGGTCAACCTAATCAACTTTGTATTTCTATTTTATTAGCTTTTAGACCCTATTTTCTAAACTAGGTCAACCCAAACAACATTGTACTATTATTTACCTCTTCTTATTTCTTTACTTTCACATCACTTTTTATTTATCTATTTCTTCTCCTTCATCATGAACTTCTTGTTTGAAGATAACACTGAGTTGAATTTAGTGGATATGATGAGTCTTACCAATCCTCATAAGGTCTCCCATAAATAGATTAGGGATCCTCTCCTATATGAGAGTAATGTTCATATATCCATTCACACAATGAATTATGGGACCCCTCCTCATTCATATTTGCTTCATAATCTTTTTTTCTCACTTGAAGATCAACCCAAATTAGAGTATACCCATAAAAAAATTTTTATCTCTGAGTTTTCTCAACATCAATGAAATAATCCTTATACCATTTACCATCTCATGACTAGTGGTTAAGTTGAAAAGCCTAATTCACCTTCTCCCACATTCTCACATGGATTTGGAGATACTAGCTTCTTTATTCTTATCCTCTTCCCTCTATTTTACCCCTTCTGATACCATGACTTCTTATTCTTTGACTTCTTATAACTCCATGCCTAGTATCTCCACTAACATGGTAGGTTCTACATCTAGTGGGCCTCTCCCAAGACCTACTCTCCTTAATTATTCCACTAGTACATCATTTTCTACCCATGGTAATCATGTTTCTAGTGTTTACTCTTCTCATCCTTTCACTAGTCTATCTTTTACCACACAAGCAAATTTTTCCACTAGTGACTCACATTCTAACAACTCTTCTCAAGCTCCTAGCAACACCAATAGTGGTACCCAAGACACTACTACCAATTCTAATGCTTCAAATAATTCCAATAATGCAACTGAAACCCATCAAATTTTATTATAAATTCTTAATAAAATGAATACTTTTCAATCTCATAATACAAATCAAATACTATGAATATAAAACCACCTTATCCATTTTCAAACCCACCCTTAATAGATGTCATGGGGTATGCTTAATCAAAATTTCCCCCCACCTTCTCTTTGGGATTCCCATGGTAATATCATCCCTCAACCTCTTCTTGTCAACAAAACAATTAATCATATTCAAAATGAACCTCTTACATCTCAAATTGCTAATATTGATATAAGAGGTATCACCCCTACCATTTCTTACAATGGGTTAACTGATCCTAATCTTCATCTAAAAACATTTAAAATATATATATATATATATATATATATATATATATATATATATATATATATATATATATAAAGACTGGGTCAAATTGAATATCTTTACCTCTACCAAGGTATTACTTAAAACTCTCACAGGTGATGATTTAGATTGGTACAACCAACTTAAAACTAATTATATCACTAGTTTGGAAAATTTAGTAAATACTCTAGTCCAAGAGTTCCAAACTAGTGATCTTATTGAGAATAACTTAGCCCATTTTATCAATTGTAAGAAAATTGAAAATGAAATTGCATAAGATTTTGTAAAAAATTAGACAACATTGTCCAAAAAATGTGAACATAACATGGTTGATGATAACCGTTTCCATCTCTTTATCAATGCTCTTTTTCCCAAGTTGTAAATCAGGCTACACACTCTCTCCATGTACCTTAGAGGAGCCCATTTACCAAGCTAAACATCAATATTTCCTTATGAATCAATTCAATCCATCCCAAACCTCTATGGGTACTTGTATCTTACTCAAGAATAATAATTGGCATGCTACAAATGATAGTATCATGAACACTTATGACACCATTCACACTATTCAAGTTATTGTTCCTAACCAATCTTTAGAACTAGCTCCCTCTTCTCAATAATTCACCAATCCTCATTTATCTTCACCTAATAACATCACTATTCATAAACCTTTATCCTCAGTTGAATTACTAAAATGTCTACCTAGGTATCTTCCATGAGAATTTGATCCCACTCATCATATGAAATCTTGGTATGATCCTAATAAATTTTGTTGGTTTCATTCTAGTTGGGGTCATTATCATGAGACATGTAGGTAGCTTCATAATTTGGCTATGGATTTTCTTTTTAGTCCTAATTTTGACCATGATTCTATCATTTCAAAATGACAATAAGCCCATGACATTTATTTCAAATCCCATAAAACTAATACTAAATCTAAATCTTTGAATCAAGCTAATTCTCATTTAGATATCTATAAAGACCCTCTTCCATATCACCAATATAAGCTCACCACTTCCACCAATAATGTTGAACTTATTATTGACCTAACTCCATAAGAGAATGTGGTTAATATGACCAATATGTGAAGGGTAGTTTCTTTCATTGATCCTCAACCTATCTACACACCTCCATTATCTTGCACCTTTAGTGTTATACAAGATTATTCTCCAACTCACTTAAATGATTTGGGGAAAGATTATTTTATAAATTTTGATGAACCAATTCCAACTTATCCCTTGGATAACACTTCCTCATTCTATTTTTACCATCCTTCCATATTTTTTACCTGACACCAATGATACTCAAGCTTCTATCAACACATGCTCTAGCACTTATAAAAAATAATCTACATTAACTGCTTCATCATATCAACATAATTTATAACCTTACTATAAACCTTATCCTTATTATCAACATAAATTACAATGTACTTTGGCTCTTCCTTTTGAGGACCTCCTCCAACACTATGCATCTCTTTCTAACAACCATCTTATGGGTTATGATGAGTAGGATCCCATCATAGAACTCACTAATCTCCCATCCCAAATTCTATTATTGAGCTTATAAGGACATCTCCATGTCATAAAAACTATATCATGTAACTTTTATTCAAAATGGACATCCCTCATCCTCCCTTGGAAGGACATAAAACAACCTTATCTGGATCTAAAGATAGCATATTGCAACAATGGGAAGAGATGTCCATACCTATTGATGAAACAATGGAAACTTCTCTTTCCCTAAAGTTTCCCATAGCTTCTATGATTCCCAATGAAACTATGGTTTGTGTAGATGATCTTTCTCTATTAAGTAATGTCTAAATTGGGTATATCCAAGTTAATGTGCCTTGATTGAACAAGGTTCTGAAACTTGTGTTTCCTATCTTAATTTTATCAAGACCCTTGGATATTTTGAATGTAATCTCAAATCCACATGCATCACATGTTAAATTTATGATAAAAGGAAAATTACTCCTTTAAGTTGTGTGTGTCTTCCCATTACCATCCCACCTATTAACCATTATGTGAAGGTGATGATATTTGACTATCTTATATCTTAAAACATTTTATTTAGTAGGTCATGGATTCATCATATGTGAGTAGTTGATTCTTTCACTTGCTAATGCATTAAATTCACTCATATTGGAGCTATCTATATGATTTAAGGTGATACTAACCCTTGGAATTTCAAACAATTCTAAGATAGTGGTGTCTTTAAGATTCCTACTCTTGAACCTTTGCCTAGTGTTTTATTTTGTGAGTCTCAATGATTCAACTTTCCCATCAATTC
Source organism: Torreya grandis (assembly GCA_037957365.1). Classification (NCBI taxonomy): domain Eukaryota; kingdom Viridiplantae; phylum Streptophyta; class Pinopsida; order Cupressales; family Taxaceae; genus Torreya; species Torreya grandis. The sequence goes on along the minus strand of JARHVA010000147.1, from coordinate 2,180,606 downwards.
TACTTAAGGTTACAATGGTCATCTAAAACTGATTAGGAATTCCCCCTAACCTACTATATTATGATGAGATAAACATGATGAGATAAATCTAAAGATTAAAAATTCTTATCTCTCACCTCATGTCATCTCTCAACTTCATTTTTCTTTACAACTTCATTATCATAAACCACCTTATGATGACATCCCTATTGTCTTGACTAATACTCAATATTACATTTATCACACCTATTTGGATGACAATGTCATCCCTACCTAGATCATTGATCTTCATACACTTTATTATGATGATGGTTATACCTTATATGATTCATTATTAGGTGGTATTATTTAGGCCCATGATGTTGAGATTATTCATTATCATTCCTCTTTGCTTTAGTATTTTAGTGTATCTTCACATCTACCATCATATATAGTTTTTAATTTTAGCCTGTTTCCTTTTTATCATAGGGTAGAGATGGTGTAAACACATCCAAGTTTATGAATAAACTTGTAGGAGTATGCTTATAGATCATGCTATGACTGGGACCTATTAGTTTGCTAGGTACCAAGACCCCTATAGCCTGCTTATCCCTAAGATTCATGCAACTCTCATTTGGAATTATATAAACCCCACTCTTCCATATATATAGCCCACTTTTAATCCCATTCCTACATCAACTTTAGCTAAATCTATTATTGCTTCTGATCCCATCACTCCTTCTATTGAGCCTAGTCTAGTACCTTCACCACCACCTTCTCTTGGTGATGGTTTGATTTTTTTACCATAGATGGCTCCATTGCACACCAAATAGGTTGATGATCCTTCCTAAACTCCTAATTATATTACACATCCCCCTATGAGTACCTCTACTAAGCCTACTCATAGGCATATATGTTACTTCCATGGTTAAAATAACCATTCATCCTTGTATTGTTGCAAGTTATGACAATATACTAATACTTTATATCCTTCTATCCCTTAGTCCTCAGACAAGGCCATATCACCCATAAAAGTACTACATGCATATATTCCTAACTATGGATAGGTGTATTATCTTTGGCACTAATGTGTAATCCATCACACTGATCATTTACACATCCTTTAGAAGCACCTCAATGATCATATTTTAATTATTTTTGCACCTTTTACCATACTTCCCATAGGTCATTTCCACAAGAAAGATCCCCCTTCTTCTCCAATGGTTCTACCTCCTATGGTTCCATCCCCTCATATGGTCCCTTATTCACCTCCTATTCCTCCACCCATGAATCCTTCACTCATGGACCTTCCCTCACCTATGGAACATTATCCATTAGTGATCCCTTCATCTCCTATAGATTTTATTCCCATGCATTATTTTGAGCATCCTTTGCCTAATTTCCGTCCTGAGCATGGTCCATCAATCATTCCTAATTTTTCTATTTAGTATATTAGACATGAAGTATTTTCACAATTTTTATTGAAGATAGATGAGAAATTAGTTCCAGTTTGCATTCTACTTCATATAGACTTATTATATGTTCTAGATAATGTGTGTGGGTAAATCTATTAGTACTTATGAGCACATGCACCATGTTCTTATATTTTCATTTATATTAGATGTGTGCTCCAATTTTATCTTTATCTATTTATTATATAATTTGACATTGTGTCAAATTCTTATTTATCTTACATGGTGACTTTGATTTTTCACTTTATATTTCTTATAATGTTATTTATGTTTTCTTTAATTCTTTATCATTGCCTTTTTTTAATTCTTGAAAATTTATTTATTATAAACTCTCTTATTCTCTTCTCATTATTGTTTGATTTCTTATCTTTATATATACATAGATACTTGTCATTATGACTTGGTTATATAAACCTTGTTCCCTTTAGTCATTCCTTATTTACCATGTGATTAGTTAAAAAAAATTATCTCATTATAATTTATTATTACTGATTCACTTTAGATATCATTTTTCCCTTTATTCCATTTTTCAAAACTAAGAATATACATGGTTAAGACTTGAGATAACATGTTGGTTCATTTTTAAGCCTAAGTGTTCTAGTTAGTCTTGTCTTTGGTTACTTAGCTTCATTTAGCCTAAGCCCACAACTCATTAGCATGTATCACTCTATCTCTCATGATTGGTCATTCCAATAATATATAGAGGAGTAATCTTAAAAATCCTTAAAAACATTCAAAATCCAAGTCATTTAACAAAAGGTAATGATCCAAAAAGAAAAAAACATTAAAAATTCTTAAAAGTCAAATCACACTAAAAGATATGATTCAAAGCACATCTCCTTATAGTTGAAGATGAAAATCCATATTTGGCATCATGATAAAGCTATGGTCCATTATGTTTTTTTAGGCTATTTGATTAGAAAAGGATAATAAAATAATCCTTTAGTGCTACCTACTTTCTCATGCAAGTACTTAATATTCATAGTAGACTGATTGCTCTGTAAGGGGTCCTAAATAATGGGGAACACATCATGGGAATGTAGGTAAATTTTAATTTTATTGTACTAATCTACCTTCATGATTTGATCTTAGTAGCATGCTTATTTGCCTACATAGCTTTATGTCTATAGTGAACAAATGCCCTTTGTACATTGATGGTCACTAGTCATTTAGTGTCCTCTCATGTCCTTAGTATGTCTCCTATCTCCTAAGGTAACTCATAAAATGCCTAATTATTATTTTTACATTTCATTTCCCACTCTCTAAAATCCTAATATTCTCCCTTGAGAAATATTTTTTTGTTCATTAATCACTCCCCTAGGGTTTTTATTAGTGAGTTACATGGTAAGACCATGGGTAAGACCTAGCCTTCTTCATAAATTACCAAAATTTCAAATTACTATTACTAAAATTCATTATTACAATATTTTATAATTTTTCCACCTCATTGGTGTTCCCTTTATGAGTTGTATTGTAAGACCATGGATAAGACCTATACTTCCTCACAAAATTTTCCAATAATCCAAGTCATAAAAAAAATTGTGTCAAATATGAGATAAGATGTGATTGATCATGAAGTTACACATCATTAATATGATTCCCATCTTGATTTAGTATGTTATATTATTAATTCATTACTCTTTCACTTTTATCTTCTTATTTTTTTATTTCATGTAATAATCCAACCATTTCTTGAATTTTTCATACTTCCCAACTTGAATTAGTGTGATTAATTTAAGACAAATTTTGCCAATTTTGTTTTTCTTTTTATACTTCCCAACATGATTTAGTATTATTGATTGACTTAATTTTTTTTTTATACCATTTTTTAATTTTACGTGCTTTTCAAAATAAACTTTTTACCATCTTGATTACCACCATTTGGTTCTTTATACTTAGTCATTTTATTGTTATTACACATTTCCCAACATGAAATAGTGTGTAGTAAATTTTTTTTATTATAGTCTTTTTTGCCTATTTTTTTTAACCATGCATGTGCCCTACATAATGCTATAAAATAAACCACAACTCATATATTTACTATAACATATAAAAAAAAAGTAAAATACATGTGATAAAAATAAATATATCCAAGCATACATAATATCATGATTTGATACAAAGTACAATAATATACATCATTCCTATCTCTATGACTATGTTCTATCCTATCTATCTAGTGACCTAGACATGTTGTCAATATATTCCTTAGATAGTCCTTTATGAATAGTAAATTGTAAAGAGGTCATATGATATCTCAATCCTATCACATATTTCTATAGGTTGGCTACCTAGGCCTATAACTGCACTAGCTGAGCATGTACCTATGCTAGCTAAGTCATGACAACCATATGTGTGGCTCTCTCCTAAGCCAAGGCCTACCATGCTTATGCTTATCCCACTCTGACTCATGGTAGTGGCTATGGATCCCCTGTGTACTATTTTACTTGCCTATCAACCTTTCTTACTAGTCTAAACTAGCTCCCTAAGACATACACTATCACAAGATCCTCTAGTGTAGTCGAGTCATATGGTGCTAGCACCTCATCAAAGATCTCATGAAGTAATCCCATCACTCAGGATCCCCATCTAGTCTCCTTATCCAAATGATCTGTAAGATTCAAACCAAATATATATTAAATCATATATTTTGCTCAAAAATATATCTATAATCTATCTCAAATAACTTAAGCAAATTTCAAATCATCTATTCTTACCTATCTATGTGCCTCCTACTATCATCTTGTCATCTATGTGACTGTTTAGCATAGTATCTCCATTATCACATTCTCTGAGTACCTCATCTATAGGTTGACACCCAAGAGCAAATATAGGGCTCACCACTTGTGCCCATCTCAAGCTACACCTAAGTGGTACCTCTATCACTCAACTCTATCATAGCTTACCTGATGGGTCATCTAGGATGACCACTATCTCTACTCTCTCCCACTTCTAGTCCCTCCATCAATGATGAAACCAAGGTGGTCACCACTCCTCTTACTATGGTATTGGTAGTGGTACCTCTGACACTCCTGCATCCACATCCATATCCTCTCTATCTATCACCTATCATGCTTGACTAGTCCACAGTATCTCACATCATATTCTAATCACTAGCTTAGTAACTATTGTCCTCAATCTCCTTTACCCCTTGGCTTTCTCACATACTTGGCCCAAAAAGTGGGCACCAAAATGTGGGTACTAATATCAGAGCCACTAGATGAGGGAGTCTTATCTATCTTAGTACATGCTCCACTAAATGTGGCTCTATCCATTAGGTATAGTGGCTTATAATTTATGTCTATACCAATGCTAGTGCCACTATCTCTAGCTTGACTATACCATATAAATATACTCATATGGATACCACATGATGTCTACTCTCATAACTATTTACAACACTAGCATGTTGGGCATGACCCATACTACCTAATCCTACCACCACCTCTATACTCAAGGCAACTGATCATCGACCACATGGGGAAACCCAATTAGCTAATACATTAAAAACCTCTCATACATCCATGAAATTAACAATATAATTGGCCCCATGGTATTTTACCTCTAGAAAACATCCTATGCATGTCGTTCATGATTTGGACCTAGATGATAGAAACTAAATCATATAATAGCCCATGCTCCAATATACTCTACCATAAGGCTATAATGTACAATGTTACCTTGCCATCTAACTTGTGACATAGCACCCATGATGTCTTAAGTCATATAACTACCTTCTAAATATCTAAAATCCAAGATGTATTAATGTTAAATAGGCTAACTCTCAATCTATGATATATCCTATTTAAGCTCATCGCCCACATGGCTAAGGCTATCTTCTCCTCCTATCCATCTAGTACTCCCATAATCATGGGTGTACCTTCTATTGATAGTCTAAGTATAATATGGACATATTCTAGGGTGATACCCACCTCAATGGTAGCCCCATACACCTCTTACTTAAATGTGTTAGTCAACTATTCCCAAGCTCCTAGGAACATGACTACCAAATTAGAACTCAACGTGACTCTACACATATCTATAATCCCTCGTAGACATAATCAAACCAATCTTGATTGATCCTCAATTGTCAATCACTATAAGAGGTCTAGGAGCCATTCTGCATCCACAAAGAACCAAAATCTTAAACTCCCCTACAACCACAAAATCATAAAAGATGTATTAGATACTCCATGTCATTTATAATTAAAATACATTATTTTCAAATTTTAACCAAAAAATAAGCCTAATTTTCTTTAATCTATCCATTTTTTATCAATTAGACCTATTTTTAGCCTACTTGAACATTATAGTACTCAGTCAATCATTTTGGGCCTTTTTAGCACTCTTTCAGCCTCTTTTAGGCATTTTTATACTATTTTGGTCACTTATTCAAACACTAGGTTGACCAAATTTTCTTCATTTTTGACCAGGTTGAATTAACAAACTAAGTCAAACCTTTAATTTCCCCCCTTAGTATTAAGTCATCATAGTGGATTTTTCTACTAAGTTAGCATTATGTATTGAATTGACAACATGAAAAACAAAGTCGACAGTGTGGTTTTCACAAATTTTCAACCTACTAGGTCGATTGGGTTGACTTAGTTGGTTCTAACTACTGACCCATTTTATTACCTAGAATAAATGCCTTATGGTAGTTATTACTCTAACTCCCTTTCAACCCATTTCCCATTTTGGCTTCTAATACCCTTAGCAACTTTTTTGGGTTCATTTCAATTCCTAGAATTTATCTAAATTACAAATTTCTATAAAACACTTAAATTTAATAAAATATTCAAAAACAAGTTATAAATTCTTAGTTGCCTACCTATGTTATACCTGTTATGATCATTGGGTGTCCCTATCATCTAAAATTTCATATCCTTTCCATCCTCACTCTATTACCTCTCATTTGGTCTCGTAGATCTCTTTTTCTGTCACCCACAAGTCAAAAATAACAAATGACTTACCTTTCACCGTATTTAAAATTTTCATAATTCTTTACCCCTCTAATATTTTATGTTAGATTCATTATTTTGCTCATATCTTTGTTTTTACTAACCCAATTTTTGAACCATAAAATGTTCTAGAATCATGACATCATAGAGAATATTTTCCACTAATATATGCCTATATTCCAATTTTTTTTTCTTTTTTGGCTATTTTTTCACCAATCTCTATAGGCTCACCTAATGTTCTTCACATTAGATGCCTTCACTTATCTTGCAGTCTACTTCTTTATCTACAACACTAAGGTAAGTAAAGTTATGTTTTTCAATTCTATCCTTTCATTTATCTTATTTTCTTTGTAATGCATTTTTTTAGCATCATCATTATGTGTTATCATGTTCTATTCCTAAAGCACCATCTTGTGTTGTACTCACATGACACGTGATAAGCCTAGAGTGTGGAATATGCATACACATAATATTTTCAAACTTTTATCACTTACTGACACTTTGTATCTTGTAATAACCCATCAAGTCTCAATCTCTCTGAGTGAATGCCCTAAGGTTTGAACTAGGAAAGGGGTGGACATACTATTGGTTCTTTGTAGGATTATTGTCCTTTTGCCACTTGTTATCTACACACTTGTCTCTTAAAAATATTATCCCTATTCTTGTTCTTCTCTATTTCACACTACTCAATAAATTTCTACCTTTTATCCCCCTTTTCCTAACATTAACCTCCCTTAAATTGTTCATTGTAATAGGTTGATTAGGACAACCTTATATAGTTTTGGGTAAAATTCATTTAGGGTTTAGGTTAGCTCTTGGCCGACCTAGCCTGTGAACTAGTGAATCCTTATCCTTAACTATGCTAGGTCAATTGGGTTGACCCTATTAGCTAAAACTTTCATAAGGGATTAGGGTTAAATAGGCCTATATATACAAGTTCATTTCTCCATTATTTAGAGAAGAGAATAACAATTAAGAGATATTATGCATCTACTTATTGACCATTCTACTTGAGGAGCAAGCTTAGGGTTTCATACTTTCTTTAGAGATATGGATCTTGTCTTATGGATAAGTATTTTGGATACATTGATAGGTTATGTATCTTAGATATTATGTATCCTTGTAATCCTTACATACCACAATAACCTCTTGAAAAACACCTTATCTAAGGGAGAGATTGAGGCTCGTCAGGTTCATCTTCAAAGGTAACTATTCATAACTTTGTTCCTCTTTTGTAGTAATAGATAGATATGCATTTATAATTATCTTCCATACATTATAATTTTGTATACATTTATGTGAGTATATGTATCTTATGCATTTTTACTTTTATAGTTTCTAATCCCCACTTTGTGCATAAGCTTTAGTGAGCACTAGATTAGACTTTACTTTATTTGTTATTAGTTTAGTGAATATGACACATAGGATCTAGTTAGGGTTATTGCATTATTGTGCTTGACTAGAGGCTTTGGAACCCTCCCTAAAATTATGTATTGTGATAAGAGATCCCTTAATTGGGTCTAGTAGATCCCCATATTGGTCATGTTCTTGATTATCTAATGTATCCCAAATCAGAAGTGTATGGTATGATTTATCTTCTCTAAGTTATGATTGATTTATTTACATATGAATTTATGATTTCATACATTTATCACTATCATGAAAACCATATAATGCAATTATTGTTTGAAATGAACATCCTTGGTCCTCCTCTAGTAGGATGTGAAACTACCCTATCTAGATATAAAGATAGTATCCTTAAATAATGTGAAGAGATGTCCATACATGTTGATGATATAGTATACACTTCTCTTTCCCTTAATTTTCCTATCACTTCCATGATTCCTGAAGAGATCTACTTCATGCAGATGATCCTCCTTTATTCATTAGCATCCAAATCAAATATATCCCAATTAAGCATGCCTTTATTGATAAAGGTTAGGGTAATTGAATTACCTACCCTTATTTCATTAATACACTTAGATATTCCAAATTTAATCTCAAGTCAACATGTAGTACATTCCACTTCTATGATAGAAGGTAAATATCTCATCTAGGTTGTGTTTGGATTCCCATTACCATCCCTCCTATCACCATTCACATAAAATTTATGATCTTTAACTTTCCCCTCTCTTTTAACATCTTGATTGGTAGACTTTGGATGCATCATATGAGGTTAGTTACCTCATCCACATGCCAATGCATTAATTTTTTCCACAATGGTGCTATTTACAAGATTCACAGAGACACAAACCCTTATAATGTTGAACAATTCCAAGAATGTGATGTATTTAAAATTCCTACCCTTGAACCTTTGCCTATTATCCCATTTATGGAATATCAAGCTATTAATTTATCCTATTAATTATACCTATGATTATAATGATCGCCCCTAATTAATTGGGAACATACCACCTAATCTCCTCAATTTTGATGATGATGAGCTCGAAGAGATTAGCTTCAAAATCAAAGAAATTTATCTATCCCCTCATATAATCACTTAAATTCCTCCCTATTTTTAACCTATATCCCATCAACCTTCTATTGATGATAAAAATGTGGTATTAACCAAGACTAGACACTCTATCCCTCATATGACTTTTGATAATATGGTCATAGCTATATGTACCATTGACTTGCATACACCTGACTATGATGATGGTTATGCTTTAGATGACCCAATTTTAAGTGGAACTATCCAAGCTAGAAATCCTAAGATTCTTTGATATCAAACTTCTTTATTTCAGTCTTTTCATTCATATTTTAACATTCTTTCATTTATGATGCCTAATTTCAGTCTTCTTACTATTTTTTTCAAGGTAGAGATGGAGTGATTGGATGGAACTCCTCTATTTTTATTTCAACCTATTAAAATCATGCTCATGGATCATGCCATGATCAATCCTTACCATTTTTTTTAGATAACATGATCCCTCTAGTTTTCCTCCCCTAGAGATTTTAGCTACTATTATTAAGCCTTTCACATGACCATCCTCACCTTTAACTAATCCTAGTCCAATTTTACTCTCACTCTACCTTTAACTAAGCCTCATCATATTTATACTCCTGCCTCACCTTTATCTAAGCCTAGTTTAGTTTATACTCCACTCTACCTTAGGTTGAACCTCATCTTATTTCTACTCCTAATTTCCCTTTAGATGAGCCTAGTCCAATTTCTATTTCAGCCTTGCCTTCCCTTGGTAATGGCCTTACAATTTTATTGTAACTTGATCCCATGCCTAATCATTGGGATAATCAACCTTATCTTGATATGCACAAAGTTTTTATTCATTGGACCAAATACTACCACTTATATCATTCATCCTTGGCTTCTCCTTCTACCTCTATTGTTAATAGGCCCCCAAAGTTTACTAATAATTATATATATTAATTACATGGAAAATATAATCACTCTTCCACTCATTTCCAAAAAATTTAGAAATATATTGACACATCATGTCCCAACATTACTTATCCCAAAAATAAATCTATACCTCTTCCTAAGTTATTACTTACGTATATCCATAAATATGGGGAGGTATATTATCTTTAGCACTAGTGCGGTACCCATCATACCAATCATTTCCATATTCTTTAAAATCACATTCATGATCACCCTCAGTCAACACCTACACTAGTTATTCCTCCTTTCATAGGAGACTCATGCAATAAGGCTACCCCTTCTTTGTTGATGTCACCTACTTCTCCACCAGTGATTACTCCTTCTCCATTAGTGGTTCCTCATTCTCACCCCACAGATACTATTCATATTTAGGCACCTATTCATCTCCTTGAGTACCCTACATAAAATATCCCTCATAATCATGATCCTTTAGCTACACCTAAATTTTTATATTTTAGAGATATAGGAAGAATTCTTCACACAAACTGTTGAGTATTAATGAGACTTTGGCTGCTTTTAGGATATAGCTTCATATAGATGTTTTAAATGTCATGGATATTATTTGTGGGTAAATTTATCAGTATTTGTGAACATCACATGCTTTTCTTTCACTTTTTTCTTCATTATAATTTTTGATTGGATTTGTGATCCATTTATTTTATATCTTATCCATTTGACTATGTCTCAAATTTGGTTTCACTTATCTATTTCACATGGATCTTTATTTTATACTTTATATGTTTTATACAATTTCATTTAATTATGTATTTCTTATGGCTTCTTATCACTCTTTCCATGATTACATACTTAGGTTTATGAGTTCATTTGTTTCATGGATTATTTTCTTTGTTTGCTATCTTATATCAATTAAATCTCAAATAATTAATAGTGTGACTTGGTTATACAAATCTCGATCCCCTTAGTAATATTTATTTACCATGCAATTAGTTTAAAAAAAATACATCTCACTATACCTCAATTCACTTATTTATTTTGGATATCCCTTTATTAATTTATTTCCTTTCACATACCAAGCATGTAAATGGTTGAAACTTGAGATTACATACTAGTTCATAAGTAAGCCTAACTGTTTAGTTAGTCATATCTTTGGATACTTAGATTCCTTTAACGAAAATTTAAAGTTCATTTGTGTGTATCACTTCTATCACTCATGTTGGTTATTCCAAATCCATGTGGAGGAGGAATCATAAAAGCCATAAAAAGATAAAATCTAAATCATTTAAATAAAATGCAATGATACAAAAGGAAACATACCAATTAAAAAGTCAAATCACACTAAAATACATGATTCATATCACATCTCCTATTTCTAATTGAAGCTCAAACTCCATAATTGGCCTCATTTTAGAGTCAAGGTCCATTGGGGTATAGTAGGCCAATAGATTGGGATAGGAGAATAAAAAAATCTCTTAGTGATACCTACTTTCTCTTATAAGTACCCAATCTTCATAGTATACCAACAAATTTTTAAGAGGTCCTAAGGAAGAAGGAGCATGTTTTAGGAAGATAGGTTGATTTTACTTTACGTCTTCATATAACTAACATGAGTCAGTCTTAGTATCTCAAATATTTTCCTATACAACTTTGTTCTTATTGTGAACATTAATTCTTTTTATTTTTATGGACACTAAACTCACAGTGTCTCTTTTTTGTACTTATTATGATTCATGTTTCCTAAGGTCTTCTCATAAATGCCTATGTCATGTTTTTTACATTACATCTTTCATTACAACATTCCTAATATTTCCCCTTGAGAAATATTGTCTTTTTGTCTTCCCCTTAGGTTCCCATTTGTGATTTGTAGTGTAATACCATGGATAAGGCTAGGATCTCATCATAAATTACCATACTAAAATATTTCCTTATTACAATTCATCTCATTGGTTTTCCCCTTGTGAGTTGTAGTGTAAGACCATGGATAAGACCATGCCCTCCTCATAAATTACCACGTTACAAACACACTTTAAAATAATTTCCAAATTTGTTTCCACCTCATTGGTGTCCCCTTTAGGAGTTATAGTGTAACACCATGGGTAGGACTAGACATTCTTCACAAAATATTCCAATAGCTATTTCCTACTACAACCAAATAAAATGAAGTTAAATGTGTCAAATTTGAGATAAGTAGTGTTAGATTATGATTTACACATCATTGACATACTTCCCATCTTGATTTAGTATTTTTTATGCTTACTTCATAAGTCTTTCACTTCTATCTTCTTATTTTTTATTTGCATGTATGCTTACAACTATTTTATTAAAATTTTAATAATTCCCATATTTAATTAGTGTAAATAATTTAATTTCCCTTTCCATTTTATATTTCTTTTTATACTTCTTAACATGATTTAATATGATTGATTGACTTAAATTTTTTGTTTTTATACCATTGGTTTTTCATGTGCTTTCCATTTTATTACAATATTTTCATAATTCCCAATGTGATATAGTATGATTTTTATTTGTTTTAATTTGGTGCAAATATTTACATGGTTTGTAAACATTTTTGACACTTTTTACCATCTTTGGTTTATTATATTTATTCATATTTTATTTTTACATATTTTTCATCATGTTATAGCATGTATTACATTTGTTTTGATTAATTACACCTTTCCAAATCATTTTTGACTTTTTATTTTTAACCATGCATGTGTCTCACATAATGTTAGAAAATAAAACATACATCACATATTTCCAATAAAATATACAACAAAAGCTAAATATATGTGCTAGGAAGAAAATATATCCATGCATCCACATCCAAATCCAACTACAATTCATGATATAAATAAAACTATTAACATCAATATGTGTGTGTATGTATGTGTATATGTATATATATATGTGTGTGTGTGTGTATACACATACATATACATACATACATACATACATAAATATATATATATATATATATAGAGAGAGAGAGAGAGATACATATATACATGTGTGTGTGTGCATGCACATGTATCTCTCTCTCTCTCTATATATATACATACATACATACATATATACATGTGTGTGTGTGCGTGCATGCACATGTATCTCTCTCTCTATATATACATACATATATGCATACATACATACATACATACATACATATATATATATATATATATAGAGAGAGAGAGAGAGAGACATATCATGTGTTTTATACAATATAAAGAATAAAATACAATAGTTACATCTCTAATGTTGTGTTCCATCATGTATGTCTCATAGCCTAGCCACACTACCCATGGATGCATGCGACTAACCCCTATGAATAGTGCACTATAAATAGGTAGTCTAGGATATCAATATAATAATTTATTCCTATAGATTAACCACCTAGGCTTATACTTGTTTGAGCTAGATCATGGTTTCCATGTGCAAAAATCTCTCATGTGCTGAGGATTACTAGGCATGTGACTCTCCAAATCCCATCCATGCTAGTGGTTATAACCTATCACCTCACATTTGTAGATATTTCACAACCTTTTCCACTAGTCTAAACTAGCCCACTTAATTTGGGGTAGATAGAACCATAGGATCATCCAACATGGTATGGTCATATGATGATAACACCCCATCCAAAATGTCATGATGTGAAAACATAATAAGGGTTCCTCATATGACCTCCTCTATTATAGGATCTACAAAACCAAAAATTAGATAGGCATTTGATTGCATACATACATTATACATTATATATGTGTGTGTGTGTGTGTGTGTGTGTGTGTGTGTGTGTGTGTGTGTGTGTGTGTGTGTGTGTGTGTATGTATATGTATATGTATATATATATATATATATATATATATATATGTATATCTATATATATATGTATGTATATCTATATATATATGTATGTATATCTATATATATATATATATATATATATATATATATGTATGTATATATATGTGTGTGTGTGTATGTATGTATGTATACACACACACATATACATATATATATATATATATATGTATATATATATATATATAATCTATCATAATCAATAATGAAACTAATATTATCTATCAAAAAACTTAAACTAATTAAAACATTTCTCACTAGTGTTGGTATCACCAACCATGGTCTCACCATCTGCTCACTCACTAAGTACCTCCTACATCAAATATCTCTACACCGAAGAAAATACAAGAGTCACCACCTATGCCTACCATTGTTCTCTCCTCAATGGTCTCTTTATAGACCATATATGCCCTAAAATAGTTGTTTGACCCCCTTACATAATAGCTAGTGCCTGCGTCCCCTCACATCAATGGTGTCTTCATATATAATGAGCTCATAGTAGCTATTATCATCTATATTATGGTGATTTTGGTCATCCCTTCTCCCTTGTATCCACATTCATGATGTCATATCCTCCTGACGTTGCTACCTCTTATTATTATGCTCAAATAGCCCATGTTCTAGCCCATTGAGGCCTGATCACTAATATCTCCATAGGTACCCCTTTGGCTCCACTCCCTCTTAGCTCTCTAGTATGTCATGCCCAATAAAAAGGAACTATTAGAGGAGCCACTAAATGGGTAAGTCCCAGCTATCTCGGTATGTGATCCAATAGATGATGCTCTACCCATGAATTTTAGTGTCCCATGATCTATACATGTGCCATAATTATAGTAATGGTCGACAAACTAAGCCATATGGTAGTTATGTGAGTATATATATGCCCACTCTATACCCTCATGTTATAGTCTACAATGCTGGTACATGGGGCATGACCTATGCTACATGGTATTTCCTTAATCTAATGACCTCATGCAGCTTATCATCAACCACATGGGGAAACTCAACCATTTGATACATATGGAACCTATCATATATCCATGCACTCAAAAGTATAATATGTCCCATCATATTCTATCCTTAGGATAACATCCCATACTTATCATGAATGATCTTGACTGAGATGATATAACTAAAATCATATAGCATTCCTTGATCCACAATTAACCTAAATAAAGCTATCATGTATAGTAATACCTTTTCATCTGACTTGTGACACAAAACTCATGTTGTCACAAGTCCTATCACACCCTTTCAAATATTCAAAATAGTTGAAGATATACATCAAATAAGCTCACACACTACCCAAGGTATATCTTATTTGATCTTATATCACATTGAGCTAATGTTTATCTCTCTTCCTCTAACTCTAGTATATCCATAATCATCGATGTCGCTCCTATCATAAGTCTAATAAATTCTTGGGCATACTATAATTTAATAGCCACCTCTATGGTGTCTCCCTCCACCTCCCAGTAAAAATTTTTGGTCCATCATTCTCATGATCCTAAGAACATGACAATGAGATCAAAACTCAAAGGGATTTATCCCATCTCCATAATGTTGTTAAAGCCCAAGATGACTAGTTGAGCCTTATCCATGTCTACTAACCACTCTAATAGATTTAATAGCCATGATACATCAACTAGAGACCAAAATATATGGTGTCTCTACAAAATATAAAACAAAAAAGGGTGTATTATATCTTGATGTCATAATTAGTAAAATACAAATATTCTCAAAAATTTACAAGTTAACTACATCATCTTGTTTGATCTAGTTTTTCTTAGTTTTCTTATTTTTTTGCACAATTAGCCTATTTGATACTAAATCAGTGTTATCACAATCTTTTTATACAAAATCATCCCATTATTACATATTTTTATCTTTTATTTATAATTGTATCAACTAATTTTTTACTAAATTGGCCCTTTTCTAGCTTTAACATACTACATCAGTACTTTAGTGTGTAGTCATCCCCTTTTAGAAAATTGTATTGGACACATATTACTAACTGTATTGGTCATAGGGTACTATGTTTTCCATCTTCTTGTTTCAAACTATATTAGCCTATTGCTATGAATTTGGCCACCATTAACAATACTATGTCAGCCCACTACTACATAGTTGAATCCCTAGTCCTCTCTTGACTTATGAATTATGATGACAGGGTCAAATTTATTCTTTATTTTCAATGAATTTTTGACCATTTACCATAAATGCCTTAGGAATTTATTGGTTTGATCCTTTCCTACCTAGTATCTCATTTTACCCCTAGTCTACCTAAAAAAATTTTAGGATTACTTTTAGTGTCTAGATTTTGCCTACCATCTAATTTTTTATATTTAGCTTTATTTCAAATAAAATATATATATATATATATATATTTTTTAAATTCATGTTTTATTACCTATGATACACTTGCAGTGAATGCTATGTATCATCTGCCTTGTAGCTATCTATTTATTTTAATAAGAGACAAAACAAGAGGATGAGACCAAACATAAGAACATCACACAATTTAAATATTCTATTACACTCATTAAACTCTTCAGATTGATTACATATGACATATTACAAAGCTATATAGGAGATATGTTTCCTATAATTAGGATAGTGAGATCCATACAATCTCTCACATAAACAACCAACAAACTATATATGAAATATATTATTATAAAAATATATTCATATAACTGACAAACTATATAAAACCAACCTATATAATAATGTTATTATTCATAACAATAATATACCACACAAAAACCTATTAATGTAATATTGTTTAAATACTAATATTTATGTCATTAAATACTTAATAATGTGAACACACATTAGCATTCACCCTCTTTTGAACATTATTAACCCCTAGTCTATACCACTTAATGTGAACATGGGGAAAATATATATCCCATATCTACACCTATATTCATGATTTGGTGATTTTCATAAAAAATTCACAAACTTTACTGATAGTTTTACATATGGCTTACCAAAAACCAAAATAGGATGGTTTTCAAGTGGATAACCAATTACTACAAAACAATGGTTTTACAAGTGGATTACCATAAACCACATCATGATGTGCAATATAGTTACTAGCTTTCTTCACTATCATATTTTTAGAGAAGTCACAAAGGAATGTTTAGTTCACTTATTAAAAATGTGAATAGGTATACATCATCTATTCTTATTCACACAAAACTAAAATCAAACACACAATTTAAAATAAAATGCACCACTAAAGTAGAAGTGGCCTCATCATTAGTGAATAATGAGAGGCTTTGAAACCTTTAGCCTTTGTTTCCTCAAACCTCCAATTTTGAAAGATACTTAATTGATATGTTGATTAAGCTCATGTCATTTAAGATAAAAAAAAAACACCCCCACACACATAACTAATGTTTTTGACTTAGGACATTAGGTTCTCCCAAAAATGAAACCTTTACATAGGATGGGATTAACTTTGATAACTTTGACATAAAAATGAATCTTAATTTTTGACTCATATTTAAATTTTTACATACATACTTTTGACTTTTAATGAAACATGAAAACTTAATTAATGACTTGGACTCTATTGAATTATTTTTACATAGTAAAAAAAATGGACCTCAACTTTATGACAATCTTAAAATAAAATGAACCATAAAAATGACTTTTGATATGACAAAAAAAAAAGATTACAAAATAATATGACGTAAATGTAAGATTAATACTTATAGTATTTATAATGATTAATGTTTTATAGAATGGTGTGACAAGGTCTAAATCATAGTAATCAGAGGATGAGGAAATTGAAGACTTAAAATTCTTAAAACTAATGATTAAGACTAATGACACTAAATCATTGACACTAAACTCAAAAATAGATTTATCAACTATACTCATAAATTTAACTAAAAGAATTAAAAAAATCACTATGACCTTGAAAGGATGGTTAAGAATATGATAATATGTCTACTTTATATGAGAAACAACTCTAACTTTTGTCTTCTCAGATCTCTTCTTCTAGATAACTTCCAAATCAACATCAACAATGGACCTCGAATAAGGCTTTGTTATCTTGCATCTTGTCTTTCTGATTTGTTTAGTGTGAATATCCTTCTTATGTTTTTTGTGATACATTATATTCCAATTTAACTTGGATGTCTTTAGATGATTTTGGAAGTACCTTTTACACGTAGAATTAACAAACAAGAAAACATGTGAATCTGATCATAAAAACTTGATACCCATGCTAGGGTAAATATTAGCACTACTAAAGTGGTAAACTTCCATGTTGAGCACCATGATGCCTAGTTATACCTCCCTCCACTAACTTACACACCATTCTCCATATCTCTTCACCACACAAAACATTACACATTAGCCTAAGACTTCGTGGCATGAAGTTATTTTCTAAGAGGAGATCTCACATGTTGAGAAATAAATAAAATAAGTTTACAATGTGCTAATATCCCCCAAAGTTTGAAATAAATTGATATTCAAACCATGCATATAGGAATATACTATATCCTCAATGTCCTTATTAAAGCTTTCTACCAAGTACAATGAAGGCAAGCTATAGTAAGATAGTAAAGTCATGGGTGGATATGCATAAAATGGTCTTTAGAGGACATAAATGCAAGTTGAGTAGCTACCAGTAATGGCTCAAAAGACTTCTCTCATATTTTTTTTCTTATCTCTGACATGCAAATGGAATTAATGATAGGAAAAGGCAACATAAGAGTCTAACAACTCTTTTGATGTTATGAAGTGTACAAACCACAAGATTATTCCCAAGGATGTAATCCATATGAATATTTATTAGACTCCCATTATAAATTACAAATAATAATGCATTTAAATTAATGTGATGAAGAATATACTCATCTATTATGCTAAAAAAATCTACATAGAAATAATATCTCTCATTAATAAGGGTAGCCATAAATTTGGAGAAACCCCTTAATAGTTTTAACACTCCATGAAGTAATAAAAAAAATACCTTACTGTGATACCAGATATTGATTTTAATCAGAGATAAAATAAGAAGCCAAGACCAAAAACCAAAATATCACAAAATATTAGTATTCTATTGCACTCATTAAACTCTTCAAATTGATTACATATGAAATTACAAAGTTATATAGGAAATATGTTTCCTATACTCGTGATAGTGAGATTCCTACAATATCTCACATGAAAAACAAAAAAATGAAATATATCATTATAGTAATATATTCACATAACTAAGAAACTATATAAAACCAACCTATATAATATTTTCATTATTCATAACAATAATATACCACATAAAAACCTATTAACGTAATATTATATAACTAAAAATATTTACATTATTAAATACTTAATAATGTGAACACACCTTAACACTATAATATCCTCACCATGGTCACCATCTAGGCTCGACTTAGGTATCTCAGAGCAATATTTTCTCAGAATAGTAAAAATAACAAATGAATTATTTTTCACCCTATATATATTTACTATTCAAAATTATTTACCTATTAAATTTTTACAACCATATTCTATTTTTGACCATATATTTATTTCTACTGGCTCTTTTTCTAAACCAAAATATGTTATGGAATCCTGACATTGTAGAGAATATTTTCATATATTACATGTATATTTTTCAAAAAAAAGATTTTTTGATCTTTTTCACTAATTTCTATAGGTTTTCCTACTATTCCCTACATTGGACACATTCACATTTGTTTTAGGTCATTTATTATCTACAACACTAATTCAAGTGAAGATATGTGTTTTTTAATTATATCATTTCATTTATATTACTTGCTTATTACTATAATTTATTCAACTTCAACATTGTGTTGCTATGTTCTTTTTTTGAAGCACCATCCCATGTTACACCTACATGACATGTGATGAGATTAGAGTGGGGCATATGTATACACATAATATTATCAAAATTATCAATTACTAATTTTTTATTTCTTGAAAGAACCCATTGAGTCTCAATCTCTCTGAGTGCATGTCTTAAATGGTGCACTAAGAAAGGGGTGGGTATACCATTGGTTCTTTGAAGGATTGTTGTCCCTTATACCACCACTTTCTATCTACACACCCATATCATATACAATTCCCTAAGATTTGAAATCTCCCTTATAAACTCCTCAAATCAATTCACCACCTTACCTAGCCCCTACCTAAGACTAAAATCCTTTTTGAGATTTATCCAATAATGTTTGCCTTACCTAACTCTATATTCTAATTGATATTTGCATGATACAGGTCTAGGTCATCTTTGGACAAAATAGACTGGGACCTAACTTATTTTTATCAAATAATGATAGATTTTCAAATTAGGTTGACCACATTGATAAAAAATTTAGAAAGGTTTATGGTTATATTTAGCTATATATACACATCTATTTCTATCATTTATAGATAATATAAGAATACGAATTGTATATTGATCATTTTCTTATCCACCATTCTACTTAAGCATCATTTCTTAGAGTTTCAATAATTTCTTTAGATATATGGATCTTATCTTATGGAGAAGTCTTTTGGATGCATAGAAAAATTGTGTATCCTAGAAAGAACCTTTACCAAGGGAGAGATTGAGGCTCAATGGGTTTATATTTAAAGGTAAGTATTACTAGCTTTGTTACTCCTTTGTTAAATTATATATATTATCATTTACACTTATTTCCCATGCATTAGAATTTCTTATACATTAAATTAAGTATAGATCTTATATGTATGTTTAATTTTTATGTTTATTAACCCTGCTTTGTGACACAAGCCTTAGTGATCACTAGATTAGAATTTACTTTACTTTACATATACTTAGTTAATATAGAAAACATAGGACCTAGTTAGGGTTATCACATGGTGTTTATTGACTAGAGGATATGAAACCCTCTATAATGATATCATTATGGTAAGATATCCCTTAATTAGGTCTAGCAGATCCATATTGGTCATAAACACAAATATCTAATATATTAACAAATAAGAGTGTAAGCATGATTTATCTTCTTCGATCTAGGATTGATTAATAGGTCAGATACATTTTCCTTTAAAAACACATCAAAACATCTTCCTTCCCTTAAGAAGTGAAGTCAAATCCCAAGTGTGATTTTTATTAAGGAAGAATATTCTTCCTATATACCATTATCCCAATCAAGTATTCCTCAAGCCTATTGTAATGTTTATAGATCTATAATTGAATCAACAAAGGTATGTGGATCACTCTGATAATCTTCTTGAGTATGTCTATCATCTACTAGATACCTACCTAAGTAACCTCACTCTAAAGTGTCTATCTAGCCAAAAATGGCTTAGATATAAGTGAGTCAAGTGATGAATCATCATCCTTTGAAACATGACTAGATGATGTAGAAGACTCCCCATCATTGCCCTCACTATCATAAATTAAAGAAGAATAAGAAGATCCTAGCTTAGGAATTTGCTCTAGATTATCTGATTTAGAAGAAAAATCATCAAATCTAAGTGAATCTAATGAAAGAGAAGAAGTGTTAAGTGTTGAGTCTTTGGGACTCTCCTAAAAGTTAACACTTCTATCTATAAACAACTCATGTGTGGTTGAATGTAGAATATGGTACCCCTTGAAACCATCTAGATAACTTACAAAGATGAAAGTCTTGGAATGAGGTTCCATATTTTTGCATATCTTCTTTGGTATATGTGCCATAGTTGGAGATCCAAAAACCCTAAAATGCTCATATTTGTTGTTGATGTATCACATTTAGTATTATTTCAAAGAACCTTGATGGATTTATTAGATTATTTTTTAGAAAGTGCCTTGAAGTATTGAAAATATTCAAACACTTTAGAGTTTTTCTTAAGGAATTAGACCCATGTATATCTTGAGAAATCTCAATGAAAATGATAATGTACTTAGCCATTATAAAATATAGACTAGGAGAAAGCCCATATACATCACTGTGTACTAACTCTAATGCTTGTGAAGCCCTCCAAGATTTCTATTTGTCAATTTATATTTGGGATGCTTTCAACCCTTAAAAATTCCCTTAGATAATTGGACTCATGACAAGCCTATGACCATGTCATTTTTGGTAAGTTGTTCAAGGTAGCGGTAGTTAAGGTGGACAAACCACTCATTCCATAATTTGATAACTACATCTAAATTTGTTAGAAATGTAGTTAGAGAAGAATTAGGTGCAAAATTTGAGAAGGTATATAACTTGGCTTGGTGATATTCCCTACCCACTACCACTATATAATCACTATACAACTCCCTAATGATAACTGAATCTGATAAAATCTCAACCCTCATGCCTTTATTGATATAAGTGATTTGATACATTGATAGGATATTGGATAAAAGAGAAAGGACACTTATAATATTATTGAATGTCCCTCCTTCCATTTTAATATATGTGTCAACATACAAACTAATGGAAGATATGCTACAAGGCTCTAAAGAATAAAACTCAACTAGTGAAGAGACTATGTGGTCATAATAACTCAAGTTAATAATACATGAAGATGTTGAAGTTGCAATTTCTATAAGATCCTTGAGCTTTTATTTCTCTTTCCCCTTCCCCTTTGCTTTAGTAGAATCTTGGGTAGATGAATTTTGATTGATGGACTCAAGAACACCTATATTATTCTTATCTAGGAGATGAGTTAGGTGATCTATTTACTTCTTCATGCCCATTTTTCTTACATTAGGCACACGTAACTTTCTCTTTCTTAGTTTTTTCATTAGAAGAGTAGGTTTTAGTGTTGGTTTTAGTAGAGGTTAATTATTTTTATTCTCTTGATCCTTATTATTCTTATTCTTCTCTTTGTTTTATGTATTTTCTTTCACATTCCCAATAATTAGGTCTTGAGGTTTTGTATATTTTAATGTGCCCATTTGGATCAAATTATATTTCTCTTTGGTTAAGTTAACAATTAAAGCATCTAAACTGGGCATTTTCCATGCATTCCCCAAAACAATTTTAGTGTCATGGAAAAAAGAGAGAAAGAATGAATAGTCAGGACCTAGTTTAGAGAGTATATAAATAATAATTTGGTCATATTAATTATTTATCCCATATTCTTTCAACTACAATATTAAGGACTTAAACTTAGTGAATAATTCTTAAAGGGTGTCAAAGTTTAAAGGACTCAGGATAATGAGTTCATTCTTAATCTCATGACCTCTCATCACATCTTGCTCCCCAAATAGTTTACATAGAATGGTCCATACTTCATGATGTTATTTGGTAGGATCTAAGTGAAATAGGATATCAGGTGTTATATGGAGACATAATAACCCATAAGCTTTATCACTATAGTTATACCATTTAAATTTCTTTACATCAATGCTAGGTTCAGTTTCATCATCCATGGTTATCTTATATAAACCCTTAATACTTAGAATGATTACCATCTTGAGTTTCCATTCATGATAGTTAAAGGGAGTTAGTGGGTTGTTTAAACTTGAATCCATTTTAGTGTTGAGTTGAGTTGTAAAAGTAGTTTAATTTGTTGTTATTCCATAAATGAAAGTGTAAGTAGAAAGAAAGAGTAACTCAAAAGAGAGTGCACCCACATGAATGATGAAATGGTGAAATGCCCCAAATGTTGAAAACAATGCATGCTCAAAATATGCTAATTAAATATAAGAATGCATCTAGAATAACTAGTGTAAATGTAAAAAATACATGATTTGTAAGACTAGGTAAGGACATTAGGATCAATAGAAAATGCATCCAAGTTAAGTATATAATGTGAGAAAGTGAAAATATTAATAAAAATTCCTCTTTAAATATTTCCCAAAATATATTATTTAAAAAAATAATAAACAAAGATCCACTAACAATGCTAAACTTAATCAATCCTCTTATGCATTAATTTTGTATTCAAAGAAAATTAGCCTATTTGACCTCATTTTAAACTAAGATTTTTTAAAAATGTGATATAATTTGCAAGTTTTTTTAAAATTTAGGGAAAACTTTGAATAAAATTATCTTATTTTGGAAGAAACTCTCAACCCTTTTAAAACTATATGAGTCTTTTGTGTTGTTACTTGAGTGGTGGTTCTTATTAGGTAACAATGAGAGTAGACTTAGTAAATGAAAATGATGTAGATGAGTGTCGCATGGAATAAAAATAGAACCTATATAATTGAATCTATATGGAGGCATGTAGGTCTTTTACATTAAAATTTACCAAGACACATATAACACGTAGTCACAAAGAAATAAAAAAATACGATAATAGATTCTATTGAACTAGATATATAAAAAAATGACTCCATAAAATATGAAAATTGATATAAATGGATTGTATGCCAAACTTATTTTGAAAATAAAAATCTCATTATTTCAAAAGATATCTTGAAAAAAATAAAAAACTAGACATATGATTATCACGAGTGGCTCTAATACCATATCAAAGATGTCACCACTTCTGTATAACATAAATTTAAAGGTAGAGATCACATGAGATGAAGATTGTGAACACCATAATGTTTTTTGTCTAAAATGAAATCACTCAAAGATAATATTACAAGAGATAAAAATTAAGTGGAGAAAAACCCTATCTTTCATTAAGTTGAAAAGATCTGGAATGAGATGAGTACATATAGGAAAGTAAGAAAGCAACTCCTCCATAAAAGGTGGTCAATAGACCACCAGAATAAATAAGTAACTCCTCCATCAAATATGGTTTATAGGGCCAAGAATAGATGAGTAACACCCATACCCAAAATACCACTCAAAGGGGTTACTTCTTAGTCACCTAGTCAACCTTCACACATAATCAAGTTTTTCCATGAAAGTAGGAAAACTCTAAGTGAGGGGTAAAATCCCATAATGAATAAATATTGTAAAAAATAAAATACATACTCTAACATTATTTGGCATAACTCTCCAATGTTAGACTCTTGGGGTAGTGAATCCCGTCAAGCCTCTCCTTAAAGGAGTCCCACGAGGTAGGTCTCCTTAAGGTCTATATCTACAAGATCATGACATAATGATCTTTGATCAATTTTTCATTTTGATTGTTCCAACTCAAGGGGCCTACTAGTGTGAAACCTAAAATTAAATTTTAACAATGTTTTTATTCTTAAACAAACTGGATGGTAATTATAAATTCATGGTTTACTCAACTAGGTTACAATCAAATATTGAAAATAATTAAGCATGCACATACATTTTCCCAAATGATAAATTAAGGTTTGAGGTAAAAATAAATAAAAATGTTAATTTAAGGAATTCATTTCCTTTCATTAATATATTTAACAATATGGAAAAAATACAGGAATGAAATTCAACAAGCAATTAAGATGAACATGCATAAATAGATTTGATGAAAAATGCAAAATATAAAGGGGAAAGAAATATAAATCCTATTATTATGAAGTAAAATCTAGCTAGTTTGATTAAAAAATCCATGAAACCAAAATCTCACCTAGACAACATTGACACAACCATCAATGAAGTCGGTGCAAGAGTCTAAGGAAGGAGGAAATGAGAAATGAAGAAAACACCACAAATATTCATATGCATAATAAATGATAAAAAATATCCATATATTCCATTAATAATAATAATAATATATTAATATAACATAATGTTTGAATGTGATTACAATTGATTTGGTAAAATTTCACTAGCATAATAATATCTAATCAAGAGAGGGATAAAATAAAGTCAAAATAAAAGTGATTAGATTTGAGTGTTTTAAAGGAATAAAAACACAAGCCTTATAATGACTAGGGTTGTCCTATTTATATATCTTCTAATTTTTCATTTCCCACCCAAATGCTCTTTCACTTTTCTAATCTTGATACTTTGCCTTTTTGCTCCATTTTAGCTTGCAAATAGACAAAAAAAGCTACTTTTTGTAATTAAAAGCTTCACAAGTAAAATATAAACTTAAAACATTGAAATTTCATTTTACTTGAGGAATTTATATAAAATAGAGGCATTGAGATGTACACATCATATTTATCTTTTGAAATACTCAGACAATTTTGAAAACAGGCTTATGGGACCAAGTTATGACTAAAAAAACTATCAAGAGGTATATAAAGGCAATAAGTAGACCTATTCAAGTTCAAGAATGCACACAAATTATCTACAATAATATTTTAACTCAAGATAAATTAGTTGAAATTGGTGAAAACAAAATTTATAGGGTGGAATGATCTTCCTGGTGATGTAAGCAGTTCAAGAAATTGAATCCTAGGGCAAAAGTTATGCCCATAGAGTGATATGCAGTTTAGAAGTTGAAAGCGGAAATGAACACCAATCTCCTAATTTTGCATTGAGATACACTTTTTTCAATTTTAAAAATCTTAGTTCTAATCAAGATCATAAATCTCAAATATAAATAGACTGAGCCTTTTGGTATGTGACTAGACCTAATTAGGTCTATTTCTCTTAAAAAAATTAAGGCAGATTGGTAGAAAATTTGAAATTCAAGTTCATGGAGGTCCGAGACCTAATTAGGGTCTTGACCCATGATTATAACTACAAGATCCTATGATAATTCTCACTATGTTTTTTGGGGTTAAACCATGATTTGTATTAGACCGGGCATAAATCCCCCACCTCAAACCTTATTAGGGTTTGTTCCCTAGTTAGGTCTATAGGGAATGCTTAAGGCTCCCCAAGACCTAGCTAGGGAAAATCCCTTGACTAACAGTGCATTCCCCCCTCAACTATCTATGAAATAATTGAGTAAAATATCACCAATTATCATTACACTCTCATAAGACCTATTTGGATATTTAACTTTGATTAACATTGGACTTGACCTAAAGATTTGCCGAAGACCTAATTGGTAAACTAATCCCTGATCAAAACTAGCATTTAAACACCAAAACCTCAGAGACCTTAGTGGGAAGTTTTTATCTATTATTATTAAAAAATTTCTAAATATTAATCCTAGACCTAATGACATTATAAAATATGATTATAAGAGAAATAGGCCACCAAGAGTGCCCAAGACCTAATCAAGTTTTAGAAGCTCGATTAGGTCTACATGCCTTAACCCATTTCAAAACAAGATAAACACACCTAGAAATATTTGATTATAATTAGGCCTATTAAGATGGGAAATAATATACATAATTGGGTTAATAATTCTAAATAGGTCTACAATTTTAGGAAATTTTATCAACCTACAGCCAAGACCTCATTGGGAAATATGACAACCTTTTCTACTAAATTTTCAATGAGGCAAAACTTAGTTGAAAACTCATTTAGATACCAAGTGAAAAAAGGAAAATGACTCATATGATATTGGTAAATAGTAAATGATTATTATCATATGTTTATATAACATATAAATCAAAGTGACCCCCTAAAATGGTTACAGGGAGATAAGAGAGACAGAGAGCAAGATTTTATAAGCATAAAGAAGTGCAACTAGACTCCACTTTGGGACCAAGTGTTTTATATGAAACTTTACTATTTGAAAATATTCATGAAAATGGGACATGTTTGGAGAGATAAAATGGAATTTTAATTAATGTTATCTCATATATTAGTCTAAGAAAGCTACATAAACTAGTTTTCAAATGCAAGTTGGGAGGTCAAAACTCCACTTTCATGCTAAGTGTTATATATGAAGTTTTTTGAAAAAAATGTTGTATTTCCAATGATGATGTTTGAGGGGTCTAGTTTGATATGTAAACTAGGATAGCCTACTAAGTAAATATTGAGAGTGGTGAGACCCATGAGTTTTTAGTGCAAGTGGGAGTGAAGCAAAAATCAAAAAATAGGTTCCCTAATTCTTAGAATAATTAGGGCATGTTGTGCAAGAAAAAAAATGGTGACTCTACTAGAAATTACTCCTAGGTATTTTGAAATGATCAAAACATGTATAAAAAAATCTATAATATCTAGTTGGAACTATGAATAGAATATGAAATTATTTTAGATGTGAGATGATGGTAGTGGATAAAGGACCAAATCAAACATTTTCATTGACTTGATGTGTGTCAGAGAGTTAATTACCAATTCTATGAACATGTAAGGACTAACTAATATGGATCCAATCATCAAGATAGTGAATCCTACCTTGAGAATGCTTGCCTAGACATTAATATACTACCATCTAAGCATCCAAATCCCTAATGGAGTTATATTTATTCCCACTAAAAACCTTTCTCTATTTTTAGATGAGCATCTGTATCCCCTATAGAGATTATCTGAATCACCTAGAATTGAGTTTTTCAAAAATTAATTTTTATTTTCTTGTTCTTATTTTACCTTGTTTCTTTATTTTCATGGTAACTCAATTCCCAAGTTGGATACCACTATGAAAAGTGAAAGGTATAACTATAAATTTTTCACCTTATATCTTCACCATAGTAGGTTCATCAAGGCAAACCCAAAAAACCATTAAGATGTGATTTTTTTGCTTGTTTTTAAGAGAATGTCTTCATTGACTAAATAATGTACCAAAAATTAACCCAACATGAATAAATTCAAGTTTCAAGATTTTTAAACTGATTCAAAAATAGAATCTAAGGATACAAACTAATTAGAGCACTTACACACCATAATGTCATTCACATCACTTATATACATGCTTTTTTTACTCATTATTTGACCAATAGGGGAACCTACAGGGCAAAACAAATGGGATAGACCAAAAAGAGACAAGAAATGAGGTTGGACTGATGGAAAAAATTAGGGAAATTAAACATAAAATAAAATCAAGAAAGGGAAGGAAAAATTATTTAAAATAACTTGCCAATCAAATACATGCTTGTAAGTGAAAATTTTGATAAAGTGATTATAGAGGGGCCAAAAGACATTCTCACAGGCTAGACACATGATACATAAAATATTCACATTCAATATTTTCTAAATATTTATAGATATCCTACCAAAGGAAGACACATACTTACATCTATGTTGACCTCTACACTCATGAACATTATCCCAAAGAGTCATATCTATGTTATTTCCATGCAACTTAAGAAAATTTACGATATAGAATTTAATCATGTATTTATATAATATTTACAAAAAACACTTAGTATAGGATTTTATAAATACCTCTACCCATACTTTGGATTATAGTGAGGGATAGGGGTGGGTATCAACACATACCAAAAATACCTACATACCCAACCTAGTAGAGATAGGTTCTTCATAGAAGCCAAATGATGAATCCATTGTGGGATGCTCCTTGATTAATACAAATGCTATAGTAGCATCTTGTTTGTCATATTCATCATCCAAAAGGCTTAAGAGTGGTTCTCCCCTAGTTAAGGGCCTTTTGGATTTATCATTGGTGGCAAAAGTGTGTGGAGAGTTACATTGGATTGAGGCATATTCAGCTCTAACTTCCACTAAATTCACTTCTTCATGGATTGGAAATCAATGATTATGATCACTCATCTATATTTTGGTTGCCTCCAATGTGGTGAGGAGCACAAGAATGTTGAAATCATATTACACAAGATATTATAAAGGATATAGACATTTAGATGTAGGGATAATAACCCAATTTTGTTCCTCTTTCCACTTATCATCGATAATGGATAGGTGTTACTCTTAGGTGGATTAGATTCTCATAACTTCACCATTTAGGTTTAGGATAATCATATGAAAGTTAAGGTTATCCATAAGTTAGATATTTTCTAATTTAAACTCTTTTAACTTTCCTTCTTAAATTGGATGACCAATTTCATCATTATCTTCTTCAATTTCTTCCATCTCCAATGATGGGATGGGTGTCACACTACTACAAATGAGTTGTATATCACCCTGAATCAACTTTCCAAGTATAGGGATAATGGTATATGGTAAGAACATATTAAATTCATAGAATGCATCCTCTCAATCCAACTATTCTAACTCTTCTAATTCTTCTTTTGGCTAATTACAAGAGATTTTTAATTCTTCTTATTGTGTTGAAAACTCTTTGATATTTTGATTTTCATCTAATAGGATGAATAAAATAACTATTTCTACTTCATTATTAGACTCATCCTCATCACTAATATTTTAGACTAGTTCATGTTTATGGAATGCTACATTATTGATAAGTAGGACCATTTTAGCACTTGTATCACTTCCATAGCCTTAGGTACCAAATTATGAACTTTGGAATGCGATCTTGTAGGATAGTTTAGGCACTATTTGTTGAGAATATCCTATAAACAATGGAATTTGATTAGTAAAATCTTATAAATATGTTTGATCACTAAATCAAGGGGAAAAAAACTACTATTAACATGATTAGTTATCATAAATACACATATTAAAGTAACATTAGAGTTTTCATTTGTCATGAGGAGGATTGGTTGGTTATAAGGTTGAGGTGATGTTTCATTATAAGGTGTAAAATGGCTAATGGGATGACTTATACATAATCTAATTGAAGGATTGTGGGTGTAAACACCCAGATGTCCAAGTGAATAACATAGGTCTGCACAATAGTTATGCAACGTTGATTATTATTATATTATGAAAGCTTTTTGGTAAGTCAATGCCAAAAATGTGAGAGTGGATGGAATCCTTTAAATAAACATAGTAGTTAAGTGATCCAACACTTTGAGATAAAATTTAATAGTGCTTTAAAATTTTATCATTTATCCTATATAAATCTGATTTTTTATTAAAGAGCCAAGTGGACTAGATCAAGGAATTAATATGCATAAAATATAACTGCTATTTTCTTACAAAATTGACTAGCTTTAATTTTTCCAAAAATAGTAATAAATAGTGTAAATAAAGCCTTATCTAGAAAACACCTGATACATATGATATAAGTGTTAGAATATGAGATGGAAGTTGGTCTAAGTGTAATCGATTGGATCCCTATGTCAGAACCCTTCTTGGATAGTAGTTCCATATTTGGATAATAATACCATGTGGCTCTAGTGTCTTGATATTGGTGCTAGTGTCCTCTATGTAGGACTATCCTAAACTTGTAGGTGCACCTGTGTTTATATTTATGGGGTTTTTTCCTATGTGAAAAAACTTTGAAACTCTTTGTTATGCATGTGATGATTGATTTATGATTAAAACCCTAATCCTGCTTGTAAATAGAGTATGATATAAAACATATCTTCTTTAGTAGGATAGGTTAGACATTTTCAACACCCTATTATGAAGAGAGTTGCCTACATAAAAATAATCTAAGGAGGGATCAAGCATAATTTAGATCTCCCCACCTATGTTTTGGTGAAATTTTAAGTGATACTAATATGATAGTGGCCTTGAGTCCCTTGATTGTGCTTGAGATTGGAAATATTGAAAATCTGAGTTTAGGGTTGTTGTATATGGTAGTATACAAAGGCAAGGTAGAATGATGATTGATAACCTTAATTTTTCTCAAGTTATTTCATGTTTAAATATGTATATTAAATATAATTTACATATAGTAGATATAGGGATAAAAATTATATATTTATAGTGTTACATTACTTGTGCAGATAATAAAAGATGTATAGACTGGCATTATGAGGATTTTTATTTTTAAAATATATTTTTTTATGAAAGTTAGGGTAAACCATTTTGGGGACACTAAAACCATGTGGTTCTAGTGTCTTTAATGTGGCACTAATGTCCAACTAGTAGAACACTAGGCACAAAGGGTCAAGATTGGGAAATGAGGGTCTAAGACTATATTTGAGTTGACTAGAAATGCTTTTTGCCCACATGAAGGATGGATAATTGTGATAATAGGATGTAAGATAGGTCTAGTTATAAGATAGGGATATGTAGTCTCAATTACCACTCTTAGAAATCAAATAACACTTTTAGTTGATTGCATTTTCCCCCCTTATACTATAAATGTAGCAAAGTGAAATGACTAGTATGAAAGAAAAATAAGCATACCTAGACTTACCTAGGAAGTGAAGCCTATGAAGATGAATCTAAGTATGTGAATCATAATCCAAATCATGTCCTATAAATGAAGCATGCATAAATTAATCCTTACTTAAGAGATATCAAAATAAAAAAGACTATATTGAGTAAAGAAGTAAATCTAAGTTAAGTTGAGTAAAGAAATGGGAAAGAGGAAAGGAATGAATACACCTCATTGGGTACATAAACCAATACATGAAATTAGTGACAACTTATGTGTGTGTATAGTGATCAATCAGTGAATATCTTGGACTGATTTGATAACTTACTCAACCCTCAAGTGTGGATGGCTCGATAACTCAATCAAATTTTGATGCCATCATTTCCCATCCCTGATTGGTGGATCATGACCTATGAATAGCTTAGATTGGACTGATAGTGTGGCCAACCTTGTCATGTGGGTTGATTGATAACTCAAGTAGGCTATGACTCCATCATTTCCTAGCCATTTTTAATAGATCCATCTAAATTTGAACTATGTAAATTACTAAAAATGTCTAACTGAGTATGTCATATTTGTAGCCACTCATGTACATTAGGTAACTCTAGGCATCTCAAGAATGCCAACCACTGTAGATGGAGTAAGGCATGAAATTGTTGATAACCTAGAATATGATGTCAAGTGTATATAGTGTATAAAATTACATAAAAATTTTCATTCCATCTAATCAATTAGTGTGTAACTGAGCTTATGGAAATAATGTTATGTGCACATACCCCTATTTTGGTATTTGAGTATATTGATTTTAGACTAAGTTTTAATAATCATATATGAGTATCTAAAATACATATGGGAGTGGTCGTTTCATATATGATGCCCCCAATCTGAGAAAACTGATATGAATCTAAATAAAAATTAAGTATAATTGATAAACCTATAATTGGATCTATGTAAACCTATACTATACCTACTATACTATTCTGGCTAATTTGAGTTATTCTAAAAACTGAAGCTAATGGACACTAGCACCATATCTTGGACAGTAGTTCCATGTGGTGCTAGTGTCCACATTTGGGTGTTAATGTCTTTCTAGTTTGAACTTTGTGCAACATACAACTTTTTGAGTCACTATTTTGCCATTATGTTTACCTGTGTCTAATTTTATGTAATTGATCCAATGTGTTGAATAATTTAATATGAGTGAAATATAGGATTTTGATCTCTATGACAAAGCCTTATGAATGCCTCCTCATTTTAGGGGCATTTTTGAACCTGTGTAAGAATTTTCCTCTAAATAAAAAGTTCTAAAAATGTGTGTTAGTTGGAGCATATATGATAATTGTGTGATAATCCAATATAATTTGCATACATAACACTGTAATGTAAGATTATATGAGAATAAATATATAATATAAGATGTATGTCATTCCTATCATTACATAATGGTGTTAAGATAGATGTAATCAATGTATGTAATAACAAATCTAAGTAAAACTTAGTAGTTATCTAAAGGGATGGGGCATGATGTCTATCATGATACCCAAGTAGGAAGGGTAGATAAATGAGGTCCCTCATGGAATAAAAAAATGGTGTATGTAATAAGAAAAGACAAGTGTCATGGCCATGACTCATATAATAAATCATACATAAAAAACATATGAGGCACATAAAGTAGGCCAAGGGGCCATAATATAAGGGACATGGCTACATGTCATTAAATCTAAGAAAAAAGACTTATAAGGACATGTTCAAATTTTCACATACACAATTAATAAAGCACACACAAGGACATGGGAACATGTCCAAAGCATACATACTATGAATATAAGTGGCATAGTTCCAAATAATAGTGGCATATTCAAATGCCCTCAAATATAAGAAGCATAAATATATAATCAAGTCTACACTAGGAAAGATATAAATGAAATCATGTATGAATATGTAGTATAAATCTATGTAAGAGATAAGATGTATATATGTTGAGTCTAAAGTAGTGTTAGATGGTAGTAATGAGTATGGGTAGTAATGATCAATATCAAAATATAGAAATGATAAATATGGAATGTAGAGTATGTAAGGATATAACCTGGTCATCAAAACTATGCATAGGACTCCCTCGAGTGCATGAATGTGTCTAATGAATAACCATGAATAAGTGTATATGCCCCTAGTAGGTAGTTAATAGCAAGTATAGATCAGTGTAGTGGACCTAAGTCTTGTATCCATCTACAAGCACTTGACAAGAACAAGAAAAACATGTAGTATGATAAAACTGAATATATTAAAATAACTATCATATGTAGTGTCTGACAAACATAATAAATGTAAACCTAACAATGTATACAATCTATAAATTTTGTTTTTTATGAGTAATTATTTGAATATTTTTGTGTTTTTTGAAATATTGTATTATTTTTGTATTTCCTAAAAATAAGATATATACAAGTAATATGAAAATGCAATATGTACAAGGATAAAATATAAATAAAGTATGTACAATAAAATAGAAACCATACTAACTGATGAGTCTCATGGGAGACTCACTATCATTATGACGTGTGTTAAATAATGTAACTATGATTGTGCATGTTATGTGAAAAGGAAACTATGGTCCCATAATATAATGTACTATGTAATATATATTTTTATTTATATCTACCTATGCAGTAGTGCTAGGAATCTATATCACTCTATACTATGTAATATATATTTGTATTTATATCTACATGTGTAGTAGTGATAGGAATATATGGCACTGATTATAGTGTCCTATGAATTGTAGGGTATTAGGAACCTTTATAGTAGAAAAATTTATATGTGACATAGGTGTCTTATGCTAAGAACCTTAAGAACTCAATAATCCTGATCTTAGCCAAAATTGAGTGAAGGAAGGCCCTCTATAATATTTAACATATCTCTAACACAGGGATCTCTCTAATAATTGTCTATGTGGTAGAGTATGTGTATGTGTCAATAATATATGATTAAACCTTAATTTCAATGGTGGATCTACTAAACTCTTTGATGTATCAATAGGAGCTATGATTTAATTTGTAACTATAATTATGTTATATCTAGTAGTATCCTAGAATTGCAATTGGTAACTGTGTTGTAAATGGTTATGTAATAGGTAGATGATACTCATATGGAAGACCCTTAACTTTGACCACTTGATTTACATGTATGTATTTCAATAATCTATGAATTATGGATGGGATGGCTTGTAGCTATTATATCCATGGCCTATCCAATAACATATAAAACACACCTGAACTTGGTACTATTAATAACCAAGTGGCTATATGTGTTGGTCTAACTTGTAATGGAATTCCAATCTCCCAAATGAAGATCTAAACATGACCAATTAAACCACTAATAACTATGGATATGGTGAATGTGTCCTACTTCAAATACCCCAAATGCTATAAAAGTGTCACAGTTCACATGTTAATGCTTGACCTATTGTCAATCATAATGTTAACTAGTAGACTTGTACCCGTGTGAAGGTAGTTTGAAGACTTCACAATATGAAGTAACATAGAGACAATCCTAGGCTATGGGTTGCCTAATAGGTGGATTTAATTTCTATATTCTAAGGGATATCTCCCCTTGATGTATCAGTTAGGATATTTACTCTACACTACCTACTTATAAGGGAAAAGAGAAGAAGGTAAACTGAAAGGAAAACCTATCTAATTGAGGTGATACACAAAAATGTGTCCTCCACTTGTGTATTATGCACTAATAAGGTATAATAATAACATGGACCTAATTTAACTTACAAATTAGAGTCTCCAAACAAAAAACATTTCACATAGAGGCTCGACTTGATGCATGATCTAAGGCATTTAGTCAATAGGTTTCTCAAAGTCACTAAAGAAATATCACACTTACCATACATATAATGTGCTTGAATCACATTATAAAACCCATAATGATGATATGGAAATGAAAATATGAGAGGAAACATCTACTATCACTGTCATTTATCTACTAACCATTAACATACATTAAACTTTGAGGAGGCATGAGTTTAGTCTTATTCATTGAAACTAAGAAATTAAAAGTGTTTTTATAAGCATGGCCTTACCCAAAATTATGTTAAGGATTATTAAAAAATCCAAACATAGGATTACATATAAAGAATTGAGAAAGAGGAGAGAGAGAAAGACAAGAGCCACAAAACTAGGAATGTATCATTTACTTAGTCATTTACTTAGGCATTCCCTTGATTATATCTCATCCAAATTTGGAAAATTGTGTATAGGTTGAGTTTGTATAGCTTTGAAAGTTTAAGGATTGTTTAGTATTCATTTTTGGTCTTTGACCCAACCTCGTAGATCTTTGCTTGCACACCCTACATTCTTGGTGAAGAAGAGTCTACCTTGAAAATAGGTCTTGATCCATGAGAGTAGGTCATCATGAATTGATAAATTATTTATTTTAAACTTTATAAAAACCATTAATGAGGTCCTTCCATCTATCTTGGGTTGTTAGAGCTCTTTTATGCTTGTTTGACACTTTCAACATCCTAGGCATTGGAAAGAAAGAAGGCTTAATTAGGAGTCTTTGAGAACCCTTCAACCTTTAAAACATTATCCAAATAAAATTTTTACTCATTAATTATTAATTATGCACTGGAGGGAGAGATAATCAACAATAAATCCTTTGGAAAACTTCTATGCACCATTTAGTACTTTACAACACTTGATTCTATCACATGAACAAAGAGATAAAGGAGAGAGAGAAATAAGGGTTTTGATTTGAACAAGACAAATTTTATCCATGGAAGGTTTCTCAATATGACATTAGACCTAAAACAAGTCATTTGGATCCATCAACTAGTCCAGAAGATGCAATTTTTCTCATTTTACTTGTTTTCCTTCACATTCCTTGTATCCCTAAGAACCTATAAAGATACTTATCCAAAATATTTTATGGACCAAATTAGAAACCTATGCACATTTTTGAGTAACCTATATCTACTTATATATCCAAAAAAAATTAATGAGCCAAATACAAGTGTAATCACTCTTTTTACTTCTTTTCTTCTCTAATTAGGCCTAATTATGCCTCTTATGCCTAGAAAGATAAATTTTGCCCAAATGGTAACCCACACATGTGAAAGCACCTAGAAAAATGTTATTAATTTTT
This sequence comes from Torreya grandis, assembly GCA_037957365.1. Taxonomy (NCBI): domain Eukaryota; kingdom Viridiplantae; phylum Streptophyta; class Pinopsida; order Cupressales; family Taxaceae; genus Torreya; species Torreya grandis. The sequence goes on along the minus strand of JARHVA010000147.1, from coordinate 2,144,052 downwards.
CCTAGGATATAAAAAACCTCCATGTCAATTTTTTAGTTATGAGGCCATGTATAAGTATATAAACCAAGAAATCACCTTGTCACCTAGTCTCATTTTGAGCCTGTTTAAGACTACCTTGGAAAATGGGCCTAGTTTAACCACCTAAAAAATATCTTGTGAAAATTTTTAGGATTTAATAGATAGGAAACATACCAAATGACATCATCCAATGGTTGAAAATATTTTTTCACCCAAAACACCTATAACAAACCAAAAACATGAAAAAATAGGGCATTTATGGTAGTTCATACATGTGACATCAGCATCAAAGTACATGTGTAGAACCTCCTTGGATTCCTAAACAACATCAAATATGTTTCAATATAAAAATTTGGTATTATATGTGCATTTTAGGTCCATTTTCCTTGGCTGGTCATAATCAGGGTTTTAAAAGGGTTTAAGACCTATTTTAGGTCTTAACAATGATTCATAAATAAAAGATCACCAATTGACCTCTGTCCACATTAAAAACCTTATTAACTAACCTCCTCAGCTATCCCAAATGGATCATATCCCCATGTAAATTTTAAAAAATTATATGAGTATGTAAAATTTCTCCTTGGGTGGCATGCTTAACTTTCTTGAACTTGAGAAAGTTGAAATTTGAGTTTTAGATATCAAAAATCATTCTCATGTATAGGATAGATTTCAACACCTTCAAGATATTATTATCCATGATTATACATTCCTTATTAGTTCTCATCACTCCTCTATATATATTTGGTATATTGGTTAGAGGACTTGGGGTTTAAGATATGTCTCCTTCTTGCTAGCCCTCAAGGGCATTGGATGGAAAAATGAGGTGTGATACCACCTAAAACTATACTAATACCATGTTAATGTATATGTACTACCTCAAGGGCCATTAATGGGGTTTTAAATTCTTGTTTCATGCTTTTGAACTCAAATGGATGCCTTGGTTTCATGACTGCCCCTTGCTAATGGAGTAAAAGAGTTCTAAGATAAAATAGTGGGTATATCCACTATGTATGTGTATTTTAATTTACCATTGATGCCCTATTATAATAATGACTACCCCCTGTACCAAATATCAAAGTTTAATTGTGCCTATAGAAACCTCAAAACATCATCTTACCTCATGACTGGTTGTAGGCTTATATGGGTTTTTGATTGACTTTGTCTTGTGGTTTTAGAACCCAATTTTCTCCACCGCCTCATGTTTCCTCTTGTGTTTTAGATATATTAATGAATTTATGCCTTTTTTATCTAACCAAGGTAGACCTTAGTGTCTTTTCATGCACTTATTTTCCTTTGGCATTAATCCATAAACTTAAGAAATATTACGCTTGCGTAATTTAATTTTACTTTAAATTATCAATTTATGAAATAATTAAAATAATGACTTACATAAAATTAATTTAATTAAAATAATTCACAACATTCAGCACATAATTTTATAATGAAGTTTAGCATAAAGGCCTACGTCTCTGGGTCCAATATCGACTGACGTATTAGGAAAAACATTTGAAAAGTACTTACAAACGTTTCCAAGATGAAAAATGGTCAACTACAAAGTTGTTATTCAAGAAAAAATAACCTTAGTATCTTTTTGGACTTTTTGCTGAATATACCTCTAACTCCTTTTATAAGCCACACAAGCTCCTTTACTATATTCTTTAACAATTCTACTTACTTTGATTTCAAAACTTTGCTTTGGTTTTGAAAATCGATGATTTAAAACAAACCATGGGTCCCTATTTTTACTTGAATAGGGCCCGAATAATTAGATTACAATAGTTATTAGGAGGTTTTAATTGATAATTCCATCCTCTGGATTCATATCCAAAGTTATAAACTTATTAATTAAAAAATAAGTTTAAAAGATATAATTAAATAATGAAGTGGGGAAAATTTAAATCCCACTTTATGGATGACCACCACCTTTTATGATTTATCCCACATTTATGGGAATGAAATATTTTTTAAGCCTTTAATAGGCTTTTCATATCCCATGAGTATGTGGCTTGGGCCACATGAATCTCTATGAAATTTGAAGTGGATAATGCCAAGGCATTTATTTTGGTGGATATGTGGTAAGCTTGGCATTTTGTGGGAATATGTGGTAAGTATGTGGTGTGTGGGGCATGGACCATGGGTTTCACATGGATATTTATGGATGGAACATTCAGTTACATAGCATGTACATGGAAGTAGGTTTTTTATTGGGTTTATATAGAACATTCAAGAAATTTGATCTTGGTAATTAAATGGGTGGCAAGACATGTGGTGGCTTGAGGACCCACCACATGGTCCAATCTCCTCTCACCAGTTGTCAATGTCTAATTGGATGTTCCATCCAAACCCTAAATTTTTCACCAATTGTCAAAGATAACTATATTCACTTGTCAAAGACAAATGATAAAAAACCACACATATTTTTATCAAACTTTATGTCATGTGTCATATTCTTACTGGTAGAGATTTTTCCACATCAACATGTTGACCAAGTTTGACCATAACTTTGATAGACTATATCTTTCACATAAAGATTCCATTTTATTAATCATAAATTATGCCAAAAATCTATCAAGATGATCTATGTATTGTAACTATTCTTGAATCATTCCATAATGTCCATTTTCTATAGTTCGACCAACTTTGACCTGATTTGACCATCTTGAATAGAACTTTGACTAGTTGCATAAGGAACATATGAGCTCCTTTTTCTATGTTCCACATACCATTGGAAAGGTCTCAGCGGGATCTATGGAATGGTGTAGGTTTATATCTACTTTAGGACCTTTTCCTAATTGACCTTTAGATTAGGCTTAGGACCAACTATTTAGACTATAACCTATAGGTGCCTCTTAAATTATCTTTCTTATGTTATTTATGCCTAAAACTTCACCATTCACATCAATAACTTTTTATTAATAAACTTGAACTTGGTTAAATATCCAATTTGGCTCATGTACCTCTCAACACCTCTACCCTTTCTTTAGGTTTGAAAATTAGCTGACCCTCTAAGTAGGCATGTAGATGCCAATTAAAATACTTGAATATGTTAGGTGTTGAGACCTTACCCTCACAATAATAACCCTCCCTTGGCTATTTTCATTTGTTTAAAATTAAATTTTAGGCTTAGATCTTCTCTTAATTTTACTCTACCTCCCCTCAAATTATGTACTAATGCTCACACCTTACAAGGCATGGTTGTAGGTGCTCATTAGAGTTAGATTTGAACATACAACCTTGAACCTAGTTTCTTCACTTGTCATTGATGCTTGAATATATCCAAATGAAATGGAACTCATTCGAATATCTACAAGGTTAGTTTACTCTTTCATGGCATTTTAAATTCACTTGTCACTTTTATTTTCATCTATAGAGACCTATAAGTGACTTAAGATTGTCATCTCAATTTTCCTTAGTCTCTTGACTATCCAACTGACTTAGATGCTTTTTGATGAGTTGGATTCTATCTCCATCTATATAGGGGTTATGCTATTCATGTATTATGTTTTATTTTATTGTCCTGAGGTGTTGATTTGGTCCATGCTGAGGACCTAAAATCTTAGGGCTTGTAGGTCTCATTTGCTTATTTTAAGGGCTCAAAGCCACTTCTTGACTGACCTTAACTCCTTTCAATACTATTAATTCCATGATACCTCCTTGTCACTCCTCTAAGATTTGAAATATTTTTATAAGCATCATGTCATCCATTTCAACTCACTTAACTAATCTATACAGATTGACTGTGTGTAATAGTTCAACTTGAGGTTTAGTTAGAGAGATGAATTTGTCCTTTCTCATATATAATAGGTTTATTGAAAAGTATAACCTAAAGTAAGTAATTACCTCAAAAGGTTTCAATCTAGGTCTATATACTTATATGATTTCAAATGGTTCTACAAACCCTAAGCTTTCTTTCTAAGCTCTATTGCTCCTTTGAAACTGACCTACGTGAGTTTCATGGCTGAGTGGCTATGTTATCATTTAACACAAGATGAATGTGATATGACTATGAGCCATAACCTTAATTATTATTAGGTCTTATATACCTTAATGACTTTATTTAGTCATCTAATCACTCAAACCCTCCAAAATAGTGTATACACTCACTTTTAAACTCCTAATCATGCCTGATTGATTCATAACTACTTATAGTATGAATGTAGGTAATGATTTAGGCATCAAGAATGTTTCTTGGAGTTTTAGAGTCTCTTTACCTCAAATTACTCCACAAACCTATTTATTCACACAAATTAAAACTCTCACATACCTATTATGCCTTCTCCTTCAAATTGAAAGATAATTGAATCTTCCATTAGGATTGACTATTACCATCTAGGTATCTTGGGTTTACATGATAGTATTATGTGTAAGAACATATATTTTAAAGACACAATCTTATCCTTCATTACCCAACATATCCATGGAGTTTATATGTGATACTATCTATTTATTTATATTTTGGACCTAATTTATAAACAATCCTTCTTGGATTTATTGAAGTTGTTATACCATGAAGACCAAAAGCTCTATTTTATTATAGGTCTATATTAATCTATTTTAGGCCTTAATGATGACATTTTGGTCCCCTTAACCCCTAAGAACATATATCCATTTATCCCTACCTTTATCATTAGGTCATATCCTTCATATACCTTTAAAAATTTAATATTAATCCCTTTCATATTCACTTTATGTAGGTTGTACAGTCCCTTGGTGAATCCAAAGAACATGACTCCTTGAGATTGGCTCCTTATATCCTCACAATATCCTGAAATTATATGATATGTACTTGAAATGGGAAGAGACCTATTATTAGCTCAGTATGAACACAACATCACACAACTTATTTGCTTATGATCATTGGTACACTAGAAAGTATTCCTCTATCCTCATGCCAAGAGCTTATGGATGTAAGTGAGAATGAAGGAACATCTAAATAACCATATAAATCAAATAGTGAAACATGATAATTTTTTTTTATATATCTTAATTTACTATTGAATAACTTGAAACATAAAGAAACTATGTAGCTTTATTGGGGGCTATGTAAAAATGAAGTTTTCTTCACAAAATGAACTCAAACATTCCAAATAGGTTTCAATAAAAATTTAATATTATTTAATATACCTTATACATATCCTTTAATTGTCCTCAACCATTAAAACTATTCAAAACTACTAATTTAATGAAGAAAATTGAGCCTGTGTGGTTTCTAGTCAGTTTTAGACCACCCCAAGGTCTTAACAATTTTTAATATATGAGATGGGGTGAATATGATGAATAATGACATAAATATTAATCTTAATAGGACCCCATCCTATGTAAATAATTTTATGACCTAACACTCTTTCCTCTATCCATACCGAGCACTTGAAAATTGCCCTTATGAGCTTATGAAGAGGGTGATGAAGGAGAAAAAGTAAGTTTTGCACTTTTGAGACATGTGATGAATTTAAACAAATTTATATGACATATATAAGACCAAAAATACTTTTAACTCATTTTCACTTTAAATTGGGCTCCTAAAGTTTGTACAAACCCATTAAACTACCTTTTTGAGCAAAAATTGAGTTGTTTTGACATGTAGACCATTATTTTGAATTATTTATGACATTATTAAATTTAAAACTCATTTTAAATATTAAAAAAAAATTAATGTTTATTATATTTTTAAAATCTTAAAATCCCTTAAAAAGCATCTTCAAGTGTAAAGAAAGCTAGTGTAAAAGAGATGATCTCATATAAAGTAACCATATCAGTTGTAGACCTCCTTTGACTTCAGATGACCTCTTCCCCATATTATTAAATTAAACATGAAATATATTCATCTTGATAAGTCTTATATTGGTCACAATATAAACCTATATTTCTCTAAAAACCTTAAACATTGCTAAAATACCTTAATATCATCAAATAAGACTAATATGTTTCAAACCAAGTGACCAAGTGAAATAAATTGACCTAACTTACCATGTACCCTATTGACACAATATGTCATACCCTTATGAAATAAATTATTTAATATGAATGCATTGGAGAGCTTGCCTAAGTCATTACCTTAAACAATGCTAACAAGGCTAACTAATCATCACTTGAAGACTACCAAAGGGATAACAAAGTTGTAAACAAGATTGTAGAAGTATGAAAAACAAAGTTTTGATAAATAGGAGTGATAGTTTGACCTGTGAGGTAAAACTTGTCATCACATAACAATCTGTATAGAATGATGATCTATGTATGCTCACAAAAAGAGTACATATAAATATGTATCATCATCAATAGTGCCTCAGTTTGAGAAGGTGATGAGTGGTCTAGCTATAACTATATTATGGTACATACAATGATATTTTACAATGGGTGTGCCATATATATAATATTATGATATGAGGATATTTTGGATGTGCCTAATATGTGTAGTGAACACATAAATTACTCCCTGCTTTATTCACTATGTGCTTGGAAAATGGATCTAAGAATATATTTAATGCCTTAGATTATGTGTTGTACTTTTGGTGTCTCTATGGGTGTGCCCACATCAAAAATGTTAGCCTTAATAAAATATTGTATCTTATTTTATAAGATTATGCATCTATTTGATGTATGGCCTAATACCATGTGGTACTCATATAATGCATTGGAATCATAGATTTTTAGAAGAGTCCATGTCATATCAACCTCTTTAATGGGAGGGGGAGATGTGACATTGCATTCCAAGTCCTGATTTAAAACCTATGATTGTGACTTTGGAAGGTTGGTGAAGATTTGACATTGAGGAATTGATAAAACTAAGTGTGGATATGGCTTTGGAGCTATGTTAATTATTATTGTTAGTGGTAAATGGTAAATGTAAAACTATCTGTATGTATGAGAAATCCCTCTGGTAAGTCCAACTATATTGATCTTATAGGTTGTTAGGATTTGTTATGGGAATGTAAATATGAAAGTTATAAATATATTAAATAATTACTATTTGTTTTTTTAATGAATGTAATACGAGGGTTGATGATTATGTTGACTCTGATATGTAAGTAATAAAATATTGAATGCTATTTTGTGAAAAAATTTTCACAATATATTGACATAACTAGACATCAATCTATTTTTATTTTCTTTATTACAATCTTTGATATTAGATCTTTTAATATTAATTCTAAGTATTTGTGTTTTTTATTAGTATAATTATAGAGTTTCCTATGTTTTTATGATTATTTACTTCATTATATTATTTATATGTATCAATTTATTTGTCTATAATTATTTTCTATTGCATGTTAAACCCTCATGCCAACATATTTCTATGTGATAAGCCTTATTTATGGATTCCAAGTCCTGATTAAACCTTTTTGTAAGAGTTATAAGTTATCCCTATAATTACCATGTTCTAGTGAAACCCAAGAACCTATGCTAATAATGGTGAGGTAAGCATGGATATGTTGTGATGGTTAACAACCCAAGGAGAGGTGGAGAGCTAGTTAGACCATAAAATTTTTGAATTCACAAAGAAAGAAGTCTAAATAATTGGGTGTACCTGAAGGGAGATTATATAAGAATACCTCTACAATGAAATTTATGATATCTTATGGTGTGAATAATTGAGTTTTCTAGTTGAATGGTTGGTTCAAATTGAATATCATTTTTTTTACCATGAGCCAGTGAAATTATTATGTGGACTGAGGAGAATATATAATAGTTGAAAAACCTAGAGATGAATTGGACTCATTATATTGACCATTGGATAGCTCACACTATTGATATATATATATATATATATAATTTATTTTGTAATGCAAGGATATTTTTACTTTGATGCAATGATTGGTTTTTGAGAGGAATCAGAGGAGAATTTGTGTAGTGACTTATAATACTAATAAAAATGTCATTATTAACCTTGGTTGTAACATAATAAATTGTGATATATGCAAGAAACCATACTATGGAAGCATATTTGGGTATTTTATATATCTAGATCTTTATGATGGTTTTATGTACCCTAGATAGTACTTACTTGTGATAAGAAATAGTAGACAAAATAAATCACTGATGATAATATCAAGAAGTTTGAATTTATTAGTACTTTTGGTGGATGTGCACTAGAGTTCATCTCTTGTAAAAATACATCCAGAGTATCCCTAGATGATATTAATAAATGGCTCATTTTAGATTTTAAGGTCAAGAATATTTCAAGCCAAACGGTCTAGGGTTTGAAGGAGATCCGACAAGGACTTTAGGAGACTATTGGTGATTATGATCATAGATTTTTTGACATGATGAATAAGGTAGATTTTTTTTTGGAAGATAAAGAAAAAACCACTTGGTTTGTAGAAGTTTTACAACAAAGGATTAGATTTTCCATGGCTAAAACTTAGTTTGGAGATAAAGTTGATGACAAAGCTACTACAATTTGGGTAGAGTAGATTGAGGAGTATGGTGACAAAGTTGTACCATAATCTAATGTAGAAAGTACCTTGAAAATTATTTTGATAATATTGGATCAGTTTTAAGGAAGGGTTGAGAGACCCAAGTTAGATATCTAGTGCATAGAGTGTGGAAAATAAGGAAATCATATAAATGAATGGCCCTAGGTTAAGGCAAAGTTCTAAAAGATATGCAAAGTGGTAGGGCATGTAGCCTCATAGTGTTATCTTTTATAGCAATACATAAAGACTCCACATAATATGTATTGTAATTTTTTTAAGTCACCTACACATGATGACAAGAATTACCAAGCACTTTAGGAATTGAAGGAAGATATAACTAAGAACGTATTTGAGGTTCCTATATAAAAATACATAGCTTCACCATAAAATACTCCTACCTTAGGGAGTATCATATTAGATCAAAATCCCTCAACAATGCCTTGGGTTCCTAAAGCATAGTAACAACCTTAGACACTAGCAGGTTCTATACCTTCTACATAGAATTAAATTTTTACCCCTCAAAACTTTCCACAATCAACTATGACCTACCCATATCAAACTCCATGAAATATTGTGATTCTTCAAACACAAAAATTAGGATGGACTCTAAATGCACCATAGTCACAAGTGGTTGGATTTAATTAATATCCATAACATCAAGGATGGAATGCACCCCAATATACTATAAATTTTGGGCAAGCACAACACCAAGGTGGATGTGGATTTTAGGGGAATAGAGGAGGATATAGAGGTGGCTATCAAGGTGGTACATAGGGATTCCAATGTAATAATGGGCCTAGACCACCCATTCATTATTATCTCTTTAATGAATTAAACCATGAAAAAATAAATTGTCATGTAAATCCTTAGATACAACCTTACTACACATAATATAGAGTGAAAAAGTAACACAATACAAAAGATTATCCAATCTTCGAAAGACAACAAAGGGAGAGACCTATTATAAATGTTAATATGATTCATGTGTAGCTAAGGGACGATGCCAAATTATAAGCATTAACTATAAAATAACATGTCAAATAGGGATTACCTCCATTAGAAATGCCTAAATAATTAGATATTAAAAAGGCACAACTAGACTGATACCCTAAACCTACTATGTAAAAGGGCCTAATGTAGGATGAAATGTATTTTTTGAGGACAATCTAATAGAAAAGGATAAATGAAGGGGATGATGCCACTCTTGGTGCATAGATGTATGAGAAGATATTACATATACTAACATAAGATGGGGTTGTCACTATGTTGATGGATTTGATGAGACTTAGTATGATACATGATGAGGATATCTTCCAATACATCATGAACCTACTACATAATCTACTAGAATGTGTGCATAAAGGCCAAAAATAGATGAATAAGTTGGTTTCATTTGTAAATACCAAAAAACCTTAGGATGTTGATGTAAGGATAGACATAAAATTAGTTATATATGACATACCCAATGTTGTATTCAATTTTAGAAGCACTATAAATATGATCCCTAGATCCACTTGGGAAGCCTTAAGAAGACCTGTATTGAGTTATAGCCTCATCACACGCAACTTGTGGAATATGATAGGGTTGAAACTATTAGTCACCTGGAGGATGTTGAAATCAAAGTTACAAAACTTAGTCTACAAGGTGATTTCAAAGTAATTGATATGAAGATAAATGAGACTCACTACTCTACTATGATAGGGAAGAAGTTGTCTTATGATGGGTGTATGACTATTAACATAGTCATGAATCAATTAGAGTCTTATCAAGATGACAAGATCATTGTCATTACTCTAAAAAATATTGATTCCAAACCTTATATCACTCCAAAATATCTAGACTCACCTTATATTGGTGCTAATACCAACTAGATGAAGGTTGTAGTTGAAGGTAAATAGAAGGATCTATAAGTAGCTAAGTATAATTTTATCTATAAAAATAATATTTTTCTGTCTCAAATTCTTAGTACAAAATGGATCTTAGATAAGTTGAGATTGAATACCCTAGAGATCCCTTAGAAATTTGAGGAGGATGTTGGATCAATGACACTAAGATCTCCAACACAATCTAATATACATTTTCTATATCAAATGGGTTGTACTAAGTAGGACTACATAGAACCAAACCTAGAGGGTTTTCTTCCATGGGATAGAGCTTCTTTAATTGGTGGAGACTTGGATAGCCATTTACTCAACTAGGCAAAAGGAAATCATGATTTGTGACCATTGTAAATGGTCTTTGTGACTAAGTGATTAATACCCTAATATTTTACCATAGAGGATGTTGGCGAGTTCATTATGAAATTTCAACATGTACCAAATTATACAAAGAGGGTGAGTGCTCTTGAATATGAAATGAAGGGTATTGTTGAAAATTTGTGGGTCATCCATAAGGAGGCTCATTTAACATGAGACAAAGTATGTGAGCTACTCATAGATTGATTTTAGTTGCCCAAGACTATCAAAAGATACTAGCCTATCTATTAGGAGAGAGAATGCCTAGAACTAAATGTCTAAAGGTGTATTGAGGTGTGGATGTTAGAGGGTATAGCTATTAACTTCTAGTCACATAGTTTTATCTATACCCTAGGTATTTTCCCTACAACATAGTACATCCATTAGGAGAAAAAAGAGAAACAAAGCACTAAGAACATATCAAATCTAATTTCATTCAAATTTTTTTTGTTGAAAGTGATAATCCTCAAGTATAGTCAATCTACAAAATATGAAAAAATTTCTAGGCCATAAAAGAGTTAAAGATTTACCAACACAAGGGGACACTGATTTACATGAAATCATAGAGAAAAATACAAAACACATCTTGTAGATTCTATAATTTTGCTAAGGTGAGTCCCAATAGAGGATTCAACCCTACCATATGATAGAATAAGAGGATGATATATATTATTATATGGACAATGAATATTACATGGATATATGGATCTCTTTAAACTAGAGAGAGCTAGATCCCCTACTGAAACTAGTTACAGAGGAAATAAAGGAGGAAAAGCTACAACATATATAGTTTCCATAATGTGAAGGAGAAAAGATACTATGTGACTTCATTCCTAAATAATAATGAAAAATTTATCAAGATCCATTAAAGGAGCACATAGTAAATATTGGTACAAAATAAGGCCCAAAAAGGTGCATGTCAAAGACTATTGGACTTAGGAAGATATCTCAAAGGTTTATAGTTACTCTAAGACTATTAAGATGTCTTTCCAATAGATTTCATATAATTCAAAGGTGTTGATCACTATTTGGAGGAGATGTGCATAGATTTATAATAGTGTGCATGATCAATCAAGAAGAGAAAATATAGTCTGAACTCGAATATGAATCTTAAAGTGAAAGTTGAACTCAATCACATGTTGGAAGCAAGCATTATCTTCTTGATCAAGAAATATGATTGCATTAGCCCCATGATAGTTAAACCAAAGAATATTGGGGATATACACATATGTGGATACTACCACATCCTTAATAATGCTTGTGTTAATGATTCATTTCCCATTCCCTTCATGAATGAGGTTTTAGAGGCTATTATTGGGAATGAAGTGTTTTCATTCATAAATGGATTAAGTGGTTACCATCAGATACCCATTATAGAAGAGGATAAGACCAAAACCACATTCACCAAATAATGGGGTATGTTGACTTAAAAGGTCATACCATTTGGACTCAAAAATGCACCGTTAGTGTTTTCCATAGATATGTTGATTGCATTCAAGGATTTCATCCATGACTTTCTAGAAGTATACCTAGATGATTGGGCCATGTTTTTTTGTTAATTTTTTTATCAAAACTTAGATTGATGTTAAAAATATGTAGATCAATGTGAATCACATGAAATTTAAATAAATATCTATTTTTCACATCTTTTGGTGTTTTATTAGGTCATGTAGTATGTAATAAAGGAATCCTAGTAGACTAGGATAAAGTTGTAGTCATTATGAAAATGCCATCCAAAAGACTTTAATAGAAGTGTAATACTTTATGGGACACACTAGTTATTACCATATATTCATCAAGGGATAGACCATTATATTGGCTCTATTGGAGAAGCTACTATGAAAAGGAGTTTAGTTTGTATGGGCAGAGGACTATCAGGCTACATTTGTTGATTTGAAGCAATGACTAGTGACTATTTTAATCCTTATTTTTATGGATTAGATTAAACCTTTCATGTGTACATGGATATTTTATGGCTTGTTGTTGGATCAATACTCACATAACTAAGAAATTGATGACTAGATGATCAGATCCACTTTGCAAGTAGAAAGTTATTAGCCATAGAAAAGAAGCATACAACCACTAAGTGAGAAGCCTTGGCGATAGTGTTCACACTATAGAAGTTTAAGCACTACTTGTTGGCTAGACCATTTGAATTGTTCATTAATAATCAAGATCTATAATACTTAGTGAACAAGCTATTGTTTTGAGGATGCATATCTTATTGGCTGAGGTTTTTCCAAGAATTTCAATTCCATACTAACTTCAAACTAAGATGAGAGACTGTTGGTCTAGACCATCTCAATCAGTTAATGAATGGTGAGGAATCTATGGAACTCTAAGATGATTCACCAAATGCATATTTATTCAGGGTGACTATAATTCCATGATAACTATAAGAGATTGTATAGTTTATTGAATAAGGGAAATTCTTAGAATAATATATAAAAAATATAAGAAATAGTTGATAACCATAGCTCTTATGTATAGTCTTGTTAATGGATTTTTATATTACTTATGTAAATATAAGTCTTATGTAGACTGGCAGTGGAACATAAGTATGCACAAATTATGGATGAAGTGCATCAAGGAGTAGTAGGAGGACATTTCATAAGAGATGTAACTACAAGGAAGATTTTACAAAGTGGTATTTGGTGGCCTTATTTAGAGAGTTTTAAAAAAGTGAGATGTTTGCTAAAGGATGGGGAAGCTACTCCAATAGGATGAGATGCCTTTACATCCCATGTTAGGACAACAACCTTTTGAATAGCAGAGCGTTGACTTTGTTGGGCTAGTAAATCCCCTAAGCAAATGTAGTAAGGTAAGGTACATAATCATTGTGATAGATTACTTTACCATATGGTAGAAGCTATTGTGACTCTAAGTTTTGGTGTGAAGGACACAACTAAGTTCCTCTATGAGAATATCATTACTAGGTTTCACTATATTATTAAATTGGAAACTGAGAAAGGAACTCATTTTATAAATAAGACCATCAAAACCCTTATAGATGAGTTTTTGATATTACATCATAAAATAATTATGTATCATCCACATGTAAATGGACAAGCTGAACTATGAACAAGGTGATTGATTGGTAAGATGTTCACTAAAATATGTGATGTGTAGTAATATGATTGAGATGATATACTTCTAGCTATTATGGGGGCTTATTATATGCATTATAAATGTAAGACAATGTTTACACCATTCCAATTAGTCCATGGGCTTGAAGCCATGATGCCCATGGAATATGTACTTCCCAATCTATGGGTCACTAATGTGTTTTATATGGGTGATCCAGAGTCAATGACTCATAAATTATTGGACTTGAATTACATGGATGAACCAAGACATAGAGTAGTATAGGCCTAGGAGATAAACACGTTTATCTAGAAGGTATGGCATGATTGAAACCTATGAACAAAGGAACTATAGGTAAATCAACTTGTTCTTATATATGATAGTAGGTTCATAAATTTACCTAGAAAACTTCAAGATAGAGAGGTTTTTAAAGTGTTATTTCAAGATTGTTTTTATTTTACATGTTTATTTCAACACGTGTCAGTAAATTTAAGTCTGTGTATGGTATGTAACCAAAAGGATCCATGCAATAGTCAAAGGTTTCATTAATGTGGATAACATGGTGAATGTGGCCAAGTGCATATAGTGTAAAATTAATAATTAAGTGTAGGAAAGACATGTGTGTCTAAATCTAGAGTAGATAGTGCAACTTAATGGTCAAGTCATTACATTTAATGATTAAGTGTGGGGTAGTGGTGGTGTTATGCCCTTAAACTTTGGCATGTATTGGGATATGTGTGGCTGATTTGTGGCTTACATACCTCTTTTATATTATTGTTACATTTCTCTATGTTCTTAGTTACGTCAGCCTATGGAATAACCATGGTTAAGTAGACTATATATAGGAGGTAGTGGTTAGTATTTAATCATCATGTTAACTATTTTTATATTAATGCATTTTTGTGGAGGTTTTTCCCTTGAAGTGGCTTTGCTATATTATCCAATATTCTACTCTACTATCAATTATTGCTATGTGATCTCTCATATTTGCTTATTTTATGCAATATAAAATCATTATGTGTGAACAGCTAAGTAATTTCATTACAAGTGGTATCAAATCATCGATTTGGGAAAGCTTTTAACGGTGTTATTTTTTTAAATCAGGTGAGACACGACTTCTATGAGAAAAAGGAGTGAAAAAGCATCACTTGCAATCTAGGAAGAATTAATTTTTTCTATCATCATAGTATTATTCAAAATATTTAAAATAATAATAATAATAATAATAATAATAATAATAATAATAATAATAATAATAATAATAAAGCCTAGATTTTATTTGCCTTGCACATTTATAGGTGATCACAATGGTACCATCCCATGGTACACTTTTTTAGGGAAAAAAATATGGTTGGTCCTTCTACATGGGGATAAAAAGGGAGAAAAGAAAATCTTAATACTTCTTATGTTGATGACATGAAATATGAAACTTCATATCTATTGATTTCTCAACTTTAGGCTAACATAAAAGGATTGGTATGGCATGATGACTTACAATTCAAATTGATGTTTTAGGGATGCATGGAGAGATTAATGGGGTTCAAAATCAATTGAATCAGATCACTACTTCATTAAATACTCTTTCATCTCAGTTACAATCAAAAACCCCTCCACTTTAGCATTTAGGTCCTCTTCTCAACACTAACAACTCCAATTCTGGTATGAAATTGATGTTACCCAAAGTGGACATGCATAAGTTTGATGGTAAGGATCCTCTCACTTAGATTACCCAACTTGATAATTTATTTAATCTACATCAAATGCCTAGTTCTCAGAAGGTGATCATGGCATCTCTATATCTAGAGCTTGAGTAGTTCATTTGGTATCATTAGTTATGTGCTAAAAAAAAATAATGGTGATCTTGTTACATGGTATATTTTCACTAATGAGTTGCTGGATCATTATCATAATAATTTATTTGAGAACTAATTTATCCATTTATCCAAACTATGGTAAGTGATAATAGTGAAGAATTATATTCATCAGTTTCAAAATCTATCCTTACAAGTGGAAGACATCATTAATGAAAATTTGACTGGTCTATTTTTGGGTGGTCTCAAAGATAGTATTTAATTGGAGGTTCATATGTTTAACCTAGCATCTATATCATAAGCTATCCCATGAGCATGCATGGAAGAGGAAAAAGAGATGGTCAAGTAGAAAACCTTCACTACTGGTCATGATCACACCTTTTCAACACCATCATATCATCAACCCACTAGATTGACACCTTGATAAATTGAGGAGAAGCAAGCCAAAGGGTTATGCTATGGTTATAATAGCAAATGGAGCAAATACCATTATTGTGCTAAAGAGAATTTCTTTACATCTAAGGTGCCAATGAGGACGATGATGATGATGATGATGATGATGATGATGATGAGGTACTTGGTGAGGATGAATAAGGTCCTGAAGAGGAATTTAAATAATCTCAACCTACTATTTCCTATCATGCCCTTTTAGTTATTAGTTCTCCCCAAACTCTTAAGGTGGTGGGTTTCCTAAAAAAATAGGTCACTATTCTGATTGATTCTAGGAGTGCACACAACTTCATCAACAATAAGCTAGCTTCTCACTTGAATTATTTCATTTATCCCACTCCATAATTTTAGGTCATGATTGTAGATGGTGGTACTATAATCTACTTAGGAAAAATTCATAGTATTAAGCTAGCCATGGTATATTAATTACTAGATTCTCTTATGTTTTTTATTCTTATAGGGGGAACTGACATTATTTTGGGAGTATAGTGGCTCACCACTTTGGGCACTATTGAGATGGATTTATAGGAATTATTCATACATTTTAATTCAAGGGAATGAAATTTGAGCTAAGGGGATTAAGGGCTAAATCTCCACAACTCTTTATCTCCCATTAAATGACAAATATTCTCTAAAAGGGTGTTGAAGGATTTGTAGCTCATTTTTTTTCATGGAAGTTCATCCAACTCAGCCATCTACACCTCTTAATATATATTAAGTGATTGATTCCCATTTGGTTGTTTTTAGTGACATGCTGAAAGGACTTCCACCTAGCTACATGCATGATCATGCTATCAAACTTATTCCTAGTAGTACACCACCCAACATCAAGCCATATAAGTATATCTATGCTCAAAAAAGTGAAATTGAAAAGATGGTATAGGAAATGCTGGATGCAAAGAATCCTTTACCATAGCCAAAGTGAATACTCTTCACCAGTTGTCATGGTATGAAAGAAAGATGACACTTAGAGGATGTGTCTTGATAACAAAGAACTCAACAAGCACACTATCAATGATAAGTTTCTTATTCTTTTCATTGATGATTTACTAGATGAATTAAATGGTGATCTTTATTTTACCAAGTTAGATCTACATTTTGGGTATCATCAAATTTAGATCCATGATGAAGACATATCCAAAACTACTTTCATAACTGATGAGGTCCATTATGAGTTTTTGGTTATGCCTTCTAGGATAATAAATGCACCATCTACCTTTCAGAGTTTGATGAATACTATTTTTAGGCCATTTTTGATGAATTTTGTTCTGGTATTTTTTGATGATATCCTCATTTATAGTAAAAATTGGGAAGACCATTTACACCATGTGAAACATGTACTCTTAATTTTGGAACAACATCAATTATATGCCAAACCTTCCAAATGCACTTTTGGAGCTTATGAGGTTGAATATTTGGGTCATCTAGTTTCACATATAAGAGTAAAATTAGATCCTAAAAAATACAAACAATGATGGATTGGCCGATTCTTAAGACACTGAAGCAACTAAGGGGATTTTTGGGGCTCACTAGTTACTATCACAGGTTTATCAACAATTATGGTAGCATTATAGCCCCACTCACATATTTATTTAATATAGACTCCTTTCAATGGAATGATACATCTACTAGGGTATTTGAACAATTTAAATTGGTGATGTGCAGCACTTTAGTGTTGGCTACTCCTGATTTTTCCAAGACTTTTGTGGTTGAATGTGATGCATTTGGGTATGGTATGGGTGTTGTAATCATGAAAGAAGGAAGACCAATTGAATTTTAAAGTCATAAACTAAAGGGTAAAAATCAACACAAACCCATTTATGAGAAGGAAATAATGGCCATTTTTCATATAGTCAAAAAATAGAGACCTTATTTGATGGGTTATCACTTTCAAGTAAAGACTGATCATGATAGTCTCAAAACTTTTTTGAAACAATGGTTATCATCTAAATAATAATAGAAATGGGTAACTAAGATGTTAGGCTATAATTTTGAAATAGTTTACAAGAAATGCAGGGACAATATAGTGGTAGATGCACTATCTAGTAAGGATGAATCAGTTAAGGCCATGCTATATACTATGACCATTCTGTAGGTAGATTGGCCAGAAGAAACATGATCAGAATGGGATAAGGATAGTGCTACCCATGATTTGATTTAGAATCTTTAGCAAGGTTTGGGTGGATTTGAAAAATTCACATGGAAGGGTGATTCATTATGGTATAATGATAGAATTTACCCATGTAATAATTCTCTTCTTAAACAAAAAGTCATTCATGAACTTCATGAAACTCCAATTGGGGGTCATTCAGGATTTTGGATAACCTATCATAGAATTAAGCAGGATTTTTTTGGGAAGGACTCAAGGGGGATGTATAGAAATATGTGGTTGAATGTATGATCTATCAACAAAATAAAGGAGAAACCATCAAAATCTAGGTATTTTGTTGCCTTTATCCATCTTGAGATAATGTTGGGAAGAGGTGTCTATGGATTTCATTATAGGAGTACCAAGATTTGATGGTCAAAATGTTATCATGGTTTTGGTAGATCATCTTAGTAAGTATGCTCATTTTTGTTCTTTATCATAACCATTTGTTGCTAGTACAGTAGCCTCTACTTTTTTTAATAGTTCAAAAATTGCATGGCACCCCTAAAATCATTGTCAATGATCGAGATCCCATCTTTACTAGTAAATTTTGAACTAAATTATTTTCATGTTTGGGCACCCAATTGGCTCATAGTTCTTCATATCATCCTTAATCAGATGGACAAATTGAGGTAGTCAATAAATGTCTGGAAGGATATCTCCATTGTTTTTTTTTTGATAAATAGGATAAATGGGTTCATTGGTTGCCACTTGCTGAATGGTGGTATAATACTTCTATTCATAGTTCTTCCAAAATGTCTCCTTTTTTGACACTATATGGATACCACCCACCATCCATCACTTCAACCTTGAAGGTCCATCCTAAAGTTCATTTAGTTGAAGAACATATTCACCATTAACAGGAGGTCCTTGCCATTTTGTGTGAAAATTTAACCATGGCCTAGAATCACATGAAATAATAGGTAGATCAACATAGGAGTGAGAGGCACTTTACCATTGGTGATTGTGTTTTTTTTTCACTTATAACCATATAAGCAGATGTCCTTGAAGCAATAGAAAAATGATAACAAGTTATCTCCTAAGTATTATGGTCCTTATCAAATCTTACTAAAAATTGGTAGTGTGGCCTACAAGTTAGAATTTCCTTCCTCCACTTGCATACATCTAGTATTTCATGTATCATGCCTAAATAAGGTCATTGGACAAAAAGTGGCTACCTAAACTGAGTACCAAAATTGGATGAGGAAGGAAGAGTTTTTCTTGATCCTGAGGTGATCCTTCAAATGTGCACTAAGTAGTTATGGTCTCAAGTGATTAAGGAGTACTTCATCAAATGGAAAAATCTACCTCGTGAAGATGCTACTTGGGAGGATGAATCTTTTATGTAGTAACATCTAGATTTGACTCAACATTGAGGATAATGTTATTTTAAAGGGGAGGGGCATGCTACACCCTTAACCTTTGGCATGTCTTGGGATATGTGTGGCTGACTTATGCTTACATACCTCTTTTATATTCTTGTTACATTTCTCTATGTTCTTAGTTAGGTCAACTTATGGAATAACCATGGCTAAGTAGACTATATATAAGAGGTAGTGGTTAGTCTTTGATCATCATGTTAAGTATTCTACTATTAGTAAATTATAGTAGAGTTTCCCCTTAGAAGTGGCTTTACTATATTATCCAATATTCTTATCTACTATCAATTTTTTTCATGTGATCTCTCATATTTGCTTATTTTGTGTGATATAAAATCATTCTATGCAAACATCTAAGTAATTTTATATCACACAAAATAAGTAAAGCCCCATTAATGTGATATGTCAAAAAACATTATTTTCCATCACCTTCAAATGTCACATCATCAAAATGCCACCACATCATCCGAGTGGATCCATTTCATTGAAAGATCACATTTTAAGGGTTGAGTAACATCACAATTCATCAAGATTATAAACCATCGCAGGAGGTGCGAGAAGTTATAAATTAGTCACTCAATAAATTTGATTTATATCCTTTACTAAAACCATTGAGGTGCTGTCTAAATTTTAGGCATTTTTTAATATTTATTTTACAACTTCCACACATTTATTCTAGAAAGAGATGTTTAATGGCTAGGTTTGATCACTCCTAACTCATCAAAGAGTTTATATAAGAATAAAAGGAGGATATGGGCATTAGTGTGGCATTATGACAAACATGATTCATATATCTAGATGTTTATGATCTTGCCTATAATGTGGATTTGTGCATGTTTGTCCCATACATAGTTAAAGGAGCACGACCAACTGCATTAGCATAACCACATAGGATTTGTAATAATCATGTTGAGTGATTGCTATATTTACCCAATTTTAGGAAACTTAGTTATGTTATGGAGGTTTTCTTGGGCTATTATAATGAGTAAAATATTTATCTTTCTTAAGATATAATGATCCATATTAATACTATTACAATAGCTAGGGCGACAGGACTCCTACATGAGGGAAGTTAATTACACATTAAAAATCATGAAATCCACCCATTATTCTAGAGATACAAAAAAATAATCTCATAGTTATATAAGAATACCCTAGAAGATATTAAAGATGTGTTAGAGTGAATTTTGATCGAATGCGTTTCTAACCAATTTTGGTAGACAATCAAGGATGCCAAACAAGCTACGAAAGGGGTCATCAACATTTCCCATTAGATGATTCACTATAGAGAGGAATTTAACTTGACATAAATTTTTGTTAGTAAACTCACTTCTAACATCAAAAAAAAATTGGACACTATGAAACAAACCTTCCTGTACTAATTTTTGGTATTGTTATTAGTGTTTATGTAGTGGAAGTTTCCTAAAGGTGAAGTTCACCCTGATATTGACACTAGCTAGATGTCCAATTCTATAATATCACTTGAAACCATGAGAGTACATAATGTAAGCATCATGCCAATTTCATCACTTGGTGGGATGATTTGGTTAAGCTTATCATAGTTAACCCATGCATACCACTTGATGTTATGTAGTACTTAAGACTGCATGTAGTTGTTACAAAGCTACCAAAAGACATTTCTATCTAATTCCATGAAATCCCAAAGTTTCTAGGTTTACCTCTTCCATAATTTATTAAAATACAAATGGCATAGATCAAGGTAGATAAGTAGAAGGGAATCAAATTAATGAGATCCACTCCATTACAAATAGTACCACGTTCTATTATATATCTTGTAATTATAACTATGTATAATTCAATAACAACTACTCCAATTTGAGCTTTTGAGAAGTGCAAGGTATTGAAAGTAAAAATATATCCATCTCCTCCATAGTGAAAGACTCACATCCATTTCATGTGCTTGGATGACATGAGCATTTCTAAAATATTTGAGCTTTATTATTTTCCACATTTGGGCACTAATGAGTAGTAGGTATATAGGATGATGATGGTTGATATGGCTGGAACCCTCTATGAAAAGGAATAATAAAAATATTAATTCTTTTAGAAAGTACTATGCACCATCTAGGTGTAGAAAAAAGTGCCTAAGAATATTTGGATAGAGTTACCTGCTTACACAGCCTCTATCATCATTAACACATTGGTTGAAGAAGCCAAGTTATAGAAAATGCATCAAAAATTTGAGGTAAGAAGATCAAATATGAGTCTATCATAGTAAAAATCTATGAAAATGAGTCCCATAATACCAATATCCTAACAAAGGCAAAATCCATGTATCCCTTGATAATTTAGAGTTGAAACCTCATCTATTCCTATGCATGCCATTGGAAAACCTACGATGGAAGCATAGTATATGTAGGAGGTTACACCACCCAAACCCATAAGATACCTAGTTCTTAAGAGGTAGGTTTTCCAATAAAAATTGTAAGTGACTATTCTTAGCTCTTCTCCATTCTAATCTAAGGAGGTTGTGAATGACATAGAAGAAGTTGCACTAGACAATTAGACTATTGATGAATAACAAACCACATGTGAGGAAACACAGAGAGAAGCTAAGAATTACATGTGCTAAGAAGAAAATAAAAAGGCTAAGGTAGAGGTTAAGTAGATGGAAGAAACCACACAATAGGAATGGGAATAATCCTAATGATAGGGAAAGGAAAAAACAACTCAAAAACAAGCCATAGATGCTAAAGTAATCTATCAAAAACGAGTGGAAGATGATAAGACCAAATTTTAGTAGGAAGCTATAGATGTCACACAAGCTCAATAATAATAATATGTAAGAAATCAAAAATGTTAGGATGATGAATTATAAGTGGAGTGAAAATAAATAAAATCCATCGAGGAGCTAAAAAAGAACTAGTTTACATAGGATTAAGCTCAATAATAGGTTGCAAACAAAACATGATAACACAAGGCATATGTAGTGAATCCCCTTAAAATGGTGAAGGATGATGCATAAAATAAAGCATAGGTAGAGGAGGCCAAGAAGGTTTAAGTGGATGTTTTTAAGCAGGAAGAGGATGGCACAACAAAAATGAATGTTAAGGAATATCAAGCTATTATTGTGATTGTTTCATCTACAACAACTCCCTCATGTTATATTCTCCTACTACTATCTCATGAGATGCTTAAACCATAGTCATAAGACACTTTGGTTACCTCATAAGATGATAGTGCTTCCTCTAGCTTGTATAACATTTGGCTATGGGATGTGTTGTCCACCTCTATTTGGCATATTATCTTCTCTCTATTCATCACCCCTTTATGCATGACACCTACAAGTACATCTATCACACATTTTGCCTTGACTTCAGCCACTATTGAATCATACTTAGATGTTTCTCAACTATCATTGTCTATGTAGATTTAAGGTTCTAAAATGTTCCATGAGTCCATTTCAAAAAAGGTGGTTGCATTAGAACAATAGGTTAAGGAGCTTGAAGACACAAAATTTTCCATCACCAAATAGTTATGTTTTTCCTAAAATACTATTGAGGATGCCTATCCTTATTTGTACACCCATTTGATCATGAACAATTATGTATTGCTTGAAATACTATCAAGGATGTCTATCCCAATTTATAAACCTAGTTGATTATGGATTCATCACTCTTAGACAAGGACCAACTTGTTATCCTTCTCAGCAAGCTCACCACCAATTAATAAACCTTCAATGAATTATACATCATATAGATGGGGAAATCCATTAAAGTTAAAATAGAGATCCTCTATGAGTTATTATTTGAGTACCAGACCACTATTGATACTACTTGCACTTAGGATAAAAACATTACACTTCAACCACTCCACTAAAATAAGTAGTTGGATACAATTTAGATCACTACATATCCTAAATTTTATATGCCTACCATCACCCATGCTACTCTAACTATGTTGAATGCCACTCCTGATATCATGGATGATACCCTCCAAAATCACTTAGTGCAAAAGATACTTTAATGAAAAATATACAAACTTGGAAAAATTATATGTTACACACCTATTTTTTTGGCATTTAAGTGCAATGAAATGTCAATAAGTTAGTTCAACTCTATGGTGCAATTACCACCAAAGTTTACATGGTAAAGTATACTTTAATCAAGTTGATTGATACCAATATTCACTAGCTAATGGAAAAGCAAGTCCCCTTTTATGGTCTTTTGTGTGGTTCTCAAGAATCTCTACTTAATTATAAATATTAAAAGGATGATTTGGATATAATATATGTAAACATTACACCACTCATCGATGAGCCATAAATTATTCCACACAATTAGCTATTATAGATTCTCCAATGTAGGAAGATGCCTCTAACTACCAACTGATGCTTGCACATGTTCTATAATTTTGCAATTTTGGTCCATATATTTGTATCTAGAATTTTTTTAAAGTAATATGTTGTGTTAGTCTATTAAAAACATGAAAGGGTGGTAGACTAGTAAGATATTTAGTTGAAAAATTGAAAGTGCAACTAAGTAGTGCATAAGGGGTGAAAACTAGTTTATCAACAACTTGAGAGTTGCTTGCAAATTCTTATGCACTTTTATATTTTGTTTCTTTTCCCATTAATTAGATGACTTCATTCTGCAACATTGTCTTAGGATGAGACAACCTTTTAAGTTTGGGAAAGTGTTAGCTATAAATGGTAAATGTAAAACTATCAATATGTACAATAATGTTTTATGGTAAGTCCAGTTGTATTCTATTTGTAGGTTATTAAGAGTTGTTACAGGAATCTCCATGTTGGTCAGGATTCCATCAAATGTGATATGGAGATCTATTTTCAGCATGGTAAATCTAGATGTTACAACTATAGGAAATAGTACCTATAAGTATTTGTAATGAATGTAATAGGAGGGTTGATAATTATGTTGATTTTGATATGCATGTAATAGAATATTGAATGTTATTCTCAAAAAGATTTTGTACAACACATTGCTATAATTAGACATCAATATATGAGGTTTTTATTTATTATAATATCTAATATTAGATCTTTTAATATTAATTATATGTATTTGTCTTCTTTATTAGTACAATTGTAGGTTTTCCTCTATTATGATGACTATTTCATTCATTATATTATGTCTTTATCAATTTATTTGACTATAATTATTTTAGATCATGCATTGAACCCTTAGACTAGTATACTTCTCTATGATAAACCTTGTTTATGGATTCCAAGTCTTGATTAAGCCTTATTATAAGAGTTCTAATTCACTTCGCACACCCTATCCCTATAATTATCATGTTTTGGTGAAACCCAAGAACCTATGCTAACAATTTATTTTTGATCAGTCTTATTGTTAATGGCCTTTACCTTATATAGAGGCTTATTTTGAATATTAGCAGTTGATTCTGATTCATTAGTATTTTTATTTTTCCCACTAATGGAATATTGACCTCTCTTTCCTTTACTATATGGAACAAATATGTGAATGTTGGAATCTTATTAAATAAGATAGCTTCATGTAATACTAGTAAATGACTCTATTTAAAGATATATTGAATCTCTTTGTCTACCATGGGGATAATCAATTTAGCTAATATAGTTTTGTATCTATAGAGTAAAAAATACTCTACGTTTCATTTTGATTTTTAGTAGCACATGATCCAAATCACTGTCCCCACACACTTTGGTTCGAGACGGTGAAGTTTTGAAATAGAGCACGGGCTCTAATTTCCTTTTGATTCATTTTTTCTCTAAGTGTCAAAGTCAGGTGGAAGCTGCCAAGTGTCATCAGTTGAGGTACCTTTCAAAAAATTTATAGTAAAGCAGAGATTGCCACATATCTCATAGTAACTCAATAGAATGCAAAAAGTGTCAGCATCCACATTTCATATTAGCATTCACATTTCAAATATCTTTTGAGTGGAAGGTTTCAACAAGTTAAGAGTCAGGATCAGGCAGAGGGTGTCAAGTGGCAATCGCAGAAGGTTTTAATTTACTTTTATAAAAGCAATGGAAGATGCCATGTATCTCAGCTAAAGGGAGTGGAAGCCACCATGTGTCAACCTCTGAATTTTCTTCATTTTGTTTCACCATTATAGTAAATATTGTGGTGGGTCTTAGGTTTTGTTTTTGAAGCAAGTAGAAGCCGCCAAGTGTCACTATCCATGTAAATATGAAATGAGGCCTGATTGTTTCTATAATATAAAAATAGTGACATGGATACCATCATGTGTCACCTTCTACAGGTTTCTCAAAAGGTGGCTAAAAGAAATAGAGATCACCACATATCCCTAGTTAAGTAAAGCAGAGATTGCCACGTGTCCTTTGTTGAGGCAAGTGGAAATTGCCACCTATCCTTATGCCTTTTTTAAAGTTGCTCAGGGGAGAAACATTGTGGCTCTTATTTTCTATTAAGTTGTTAAAGTTTTGAAGAAGTAGATTGTGACAGGTGTCAAAGGTGGAACACTCCTAAGCAAAGACACAAAAGAGTATAAGTTGCACGAAAAGTGCCGTGTGTCTTCGGTAAGTGTTGCGAAACATGCCAGGTGTCATTTTCTAGTGCATCCTAAATAAAGAGAAGGTTTTCAAGAGGAAAAGGGGAATCAGCTAAGTGTCCTCTTCCATTTAATATAAGGGAGCATCTTGTGATTTATTTCAACCAATGAACTGCTGGAAGATAGAGCGTTTCAGAATCTAAGAAATATCTTCTATTAGACACTTCTAGTTTGGTTAGATTTTAGTTGGGTTGTTAGATTGGGAACATGCAGAAAATCTGGAGTGAATCTAAGGCTATAAATAAGGGTGTAGAGATCATGAAAAGGGAGGAGGATGATCAGAATTAGAGAGAATTTTTTGAGAGAATTATTGTCAAGAGTTTTAGACTTCTAGAGCTGTGATTAAGAATATCATTTGCTTTTATTCTATTTTCTTAAGTTAGAAAGTTTATGTAACTGTGCATGTTTCTATGCCTCTTATGTGACTGGAGAATTAATAAGAAGATTGAATCCTGTGCCTTTGTTGATATTTTCCATGTCATTGCAAAAGTAGTCTAAGTTGTGTTGTCAAGGGTTTTAGACTTTCTAGAGTTGTGATTAGGAATAACATTTGCCTTTGTTCTATTTTCTTGAGTTGGAAAGTTTTTATAACTATGCATGTTTCTATCCCTCTTATGTGACTAGATAATTAATAAGAAGATTGAATCATGTGCCTTTGTTGATATTTTCTATGTCACTGCAAAAGTAGTCTAAGTTATGAGCCTCTATTTCTATTGTTTTCATCTTTTACATTGATCATGCCTTGTTTGCTCTTAAATGTAATTGAATCTTACATATAGTCTCACTATGCTCAAAATAAAGGGTCAAATTACATTTAGGCACATCACCATAGTTATATTTTCTTTCCTTGCATTTGTGTTTCTATTAAAATTCCTATCCCTTTTCCTAGTATATGCTTGATATAAAGAAGAGACCAGCTTCTTAAAAATCTGGAGGTTGTTTCAAGTCACAAGTCCCACATCTTGAAACTTCCCATTATTGGTGTTAGAAACAAGTGCAATTTTAACCATCAATAGTTTTTTTGCATGCCCAGTGGGACACCATCTTGAAGTTTCTTTCAAGACCGTATGAACTAGAGAGCTACAAGGAGTTAGAGTTGTGGATACATAACAAGATCTAAATATTCTATCATCACCGATTACATTAAAGAATCAAAGTCAAGAAGAAATCACCATTTGGTATATATAATTCTATTACTCAGAGTTATGGGTCTTATGCCCATTCATATATTTTTAATCAAGATCAGGTTGCTCATGGAATGACATCAAGCAACAAGGATGCATATGGTTATGAGTTTTGCCCTTCATAGGTCCAATATGACCAGCCTCAGCCCTATCATGAGCTATATTAGTCTTATGCCTAGTCTTCCCAATATATTACATCTCATACTCAACCTAATCTCATTTCCACCTTCAAACAAGCATTGCTAGGATATAAAAAACATGTATTAGAGCTTGACAATAGAAGGGGATGTGGCCAAGAAATTCATAATCATGTCATCCATCAAGTAAGAAATGTAGTAGATCTGGTTAAAAGTGAATGGGTTTCCATTGAAAGAGCAAATTGGCAAAGGCTTACATATGAGATGTTGGATGTGAGTGGCTTAATTGCATCTTTGGAAGAGAAGCTGAGTATTCATGAGAGGCAGCCTTACCAAGTCTATAAACCTACATATCTACTACCCCAAGTTTCATATCAAACATACTCAACCCTTGCTCAGGAGCCAAGTCGAGCCTATCATGGTTTTTTCCCCAATCATGTTGAGGAAAGTTCTGAAACAATAAATATGGCATTTACGGCCAATCTTGATAAACAAATTGTATTGGAAAATCTTCAAAAACAACAATCTATGTTGGCAGCAAGGGAATTGGAATCCAAACCCTCACTTCCCCTTCACCTTGAAACCCCATCTTCCCAAGAGAAAAGTTATAGACATGAGGTCATGAGTTGGAAACAAATAATGGAATCATGGGGCAGAAGGGAAGAAGAGAAAAGTTTTGCTCAAAACCTTGAAGAAGTTGAGGCTGCTCTTACTCATGGTGATAATCAAGTAAAAGATCCTACATTTGAAGACACCCCATATACACTCCTCTAAGAGAGCTATCAAGCTACATCTGATATAGATGAAGTCATGGACAAATGGAAAAAAGAGAATCATTTGATTCTAGCTCAAGAATTATCTCCTCTTCTGCATATGTATAACCATCAGTCTTCTTCTTCATCCCTTTTTAAAGAGGAATATAATTTGGAGGAAGTAAGTCAAGAGGAGTATACTCAGTTCATGGCTAGTCAAGAATATTTCATGAGTGCATATGAAGAAGAAATCACCATAGGTACACCCTTTGATGAACTAAAGGACAAGTCACAAGCTTTTGCCTCAATCTCTGATGAAAAAGATATAATTTTTTATCATGTTTTGAATGACTTGTTTGAAGCCATTGAGGTAGGTTACACTATTCTTCAAGAAGGTTGTGAGTTGGCTTCAAGTGGAGAAGGCAACATTGAGACTCAAATAAATAAGTAAAATTGTTGTAAACTATTAGGCTTATCCTTTCAAGAGGTTGGTAAATTTGAAGATGATATTTTTTAAGTCATTAAAGAGGATGATCATGCAATGGAACCTAAGCATGAGGTAGAAGGAGATAAGACAAAAAATGATGTATATCAAAAGACACAGGGTGGAGAGCCAACAAACATTGATTTCTTGATGAGACACGACAACATAAAGAATCAGTATTCAATAAGCTTTAAAGAACAAAAAGTGTATGTATATGTTGGGGACATGTTTGACTCTAATTTATTTAGATGTAGGCAAATTAAGGTGGAAAACAAGAAGAGAAAGTCATTAGAGTTTCATACCATTTGATCACTTTTTTTAGCATCATAAGTTTCCATGTCATAAAGGATACTTTAGAAATCTTCCCTTTGATCTGGGAGGTAGGCAAATATACTCAGTTAGTTGTATCATAGTTAGATAGTTTCCTTTTCTTTATTACTTTGTTTTCCCATTTTTCTTTCTTGATTTTATTTTAAATAAGTGTTCTTTGAACAAGTAGTCAGTAGCTCAGAGTTTTTCAAAATTTCTCAATACATTGAATGTCTCCCAAATCTTTAGAAATCCCTAAGGTACCTTGCACTGCCACTTGCATAACATGTTTGCCTCATTGTCCCATAAAGATTGAGTAAGATTTGCTAATGGTTATCTGAGTTTAATGCCATTTTGAGACTTGATAGGTCAATAAATACCTCTTAGCAAGAGTTAAAGCTTATATTTTCTCAAACATTCCTGCATCTGCGAGAAAATATCCTACTACTTGCATTTTTGGTTCCTAGTAAACTTGCTTCAACGAAAGTGTTTCTATTTTGTAAAAGTTCATACCAGTTATCATAGAATAGATATAGAGATGGAGGGAACATAATCTTCACAACAAGGAGCTGGGATGTATGAATCCTTTGACAAGTTTCTTGCAAGCAAGTCATATGCTTCAGCGCCTATGCAACCATTAAAGACCTATCCACAAACCAGAATCCCTAAAGTTGGTCAAGCAAGTGATCCAGTAAAGATAAAAGATTATGCAGATAGAGTCATGGACCCAATTCTTCAAAGAGCTAGTAGAAAAACTCTTAGAAAAGGGGCACATCAAAGGTGTCTTCAGAGGGCCAGAGCGGGGCAATATGAGACATTTGCCATGATGATATGGACTTCACAATTGGCACAATTCATTCTCCCAGCTGTACATCCATGCCCTAACTTGGTTGAACTATGTGCAGACTTGTTCCATGCACCCTCAAACACTATACAATAGGGTCCATTCATCGTGTAAATCACATTGCAGGCTATCAGGGACATGTTAGCCTTGTATCACGATAAGATAGCTACATTTCCCACTGTTGCTAAAATGCAAAGAACATGGGAAAACATCAATACTCAGTTGAGGTTCTTAAGATCTAAATTACAAATGGGAAATGATGACACTACTATGCCTACACTCCCTATAGCAAGAGCACATTTCACACAAGCTAGCCAAGATGCACTGTCTATGATGGCTTTCATCTACAACATGAAAGATGATATGGTAGTTTATGGAGAATAAATGGCTATCCTCTTCAGGCTTAATATCATCGACAAGACTCAGGAGTATTAGCTTGACTTTTCTGAACAAATTACATACTCAATGGTGGAACAACTAGCCCATTTCAAATCAAAAGGAGTTTTTAGGTAATCTTCTTATTTGTTTCACCTCATGTTGTATCATAACTCTAACATCTTTTCCCAACATATGCATCTTGATATGTATGACCCAAGTTTTGATTTACAAAGGACCATTCCTGTGTCTGCATGGACACATATTTTTTCAAAAACTAGCGACCCATATGAATTATGGGAACTATTTGTTACCCCTACTTTTTGTCACCTTAGCCCTAAACCAGTTATGAATAGACTATTCCCAAGTGTTTCAAACCTTCTGGCCAGTTGCCCAATTCTTTATGATTTCTATTTTGGAATTCACCATACAATTATAAGAGTCTATGGTTTTTGTGGGAAACCAATGTTGCTACCTAAGATTTTGACTCTTAGGATAGCATTCTTAGAGGTCACCAGGCAGGTATCTATAGTAGATAATGAATATGGCTCTGGGAAGAGGAAGAGAAAAATGTATGACCTCCCATGGATGACAATCGGCATGGTTTTGGAAACCAGAGACGCTGAGATTGTGTTGTTTAGAAAGCTAGCCTTCCTGGGTTTCCTGCTAGTCGAAGATAAGGACTAATAGGGTTTCATAGCTTCTTGGATAAGGACTAATAGGGTTTCAACTATAATTTCACATGAAGGCTACCCTTTTTGGGAAAATAGAAAAAATCCTAGAGAAGATACTACTGGATTTTATGTTGAATTAATAGATTTGCCCCTTCCACAAAATAGACCCTTAGAAACATTCTATGTTAAGCAGAGGGATTTTGACCCTAAAGTTAGAATGACTTCTGGTTTAAGAAGGGCATTAAAGAATAAAGATTGGGATGCTAAGAAAATAGAATCCTATTGGAAATATAGGCAAGAAATTTTTTAGACAACTCATTCTTTTGGGAACGTGGACATAGATGAGAGATGGGAAGAACTATGGGATGAGTGCCATCTATCCCTTGTATCTATATATATACACACACACATATACATATATATACACACACACATACAAACATATATACATATACATATGTGTGTGTGTGTGTACATATATATATGTGTGTGTGTGTATAAATATATGTATATGTATATATGTTTGTATATATATATAGATACAAACATATATACATATACATATACATATACATATACATATATTTATACACACACACACATATATGTACACACATATATGTACATATATATATATATATATATATATATATATATATATATATATATATATATATATATATATATATATATATGTACGTATATATATATATACACACACACACACAAACATATATACATATACATATATACACACACACACACACACATATATATGTCTGTGTGTGTATGTATATATATATATATGTCTATATATGTACATGTATATGTGTGTGTGTGTGTGTGTAAATACACACACACACACACACACACACACACACACACACACACACACACACACACATGTATATGTATATGTATAGATGTGTGTGTGTGTGTGTGTGTGTGTGTCAGTTTGGCCCCAATCTCTTAGCATCATGGAAAAGCAAAAGAGTGTGGTGCCTTCACCACCAAAAGCTTCCCCATCAACATTGGTTATTGAAATTTCTAGTTCTCCACAAGCATCACTAATGGCAGTAGTAGATGTGGAAGGAAAAGAAACACAAACAAAAGAAGAGACACCCAAGAAGCGAAAGAGGGTGTAGTTTTAGTTTGATTTAGAAGAGGAGGCAGACCCCCCACAATGCCAATTATAGAGTACTATAATTTCTCCTCAGGTAAGTATTATTCCTCTTTCTCCTTCTCAATCTATTTCTTCTCCTATTGGCATGATGATTCCATCTAGCCAGATGACATCCCCTGCCACCTCTACCATTCCCATTTCTCACTTCGCCCCATCTATCCCTACTCAAGCTGTAATGTTACCTCACTTTTTCCCTTCTATTCCCAAGAAACTTTCCCCTTAGATTGCCCATAGCTAATAATTGGCTATTTAATATGGTTTACCATAGGGACATCCTTTTAAGGGTGGGCACATTGCCTCTCCTTCTACCTTCCAGACCCAAGCAGATGCTGCTAGGAAGGCAAGGGAAGCCTAAAGAGAGAAAAATAAGTTCAAGGAAAATAAAGCCTTGGCTACACCCCATCTACGATCACAATTTGACCCCATTCAATAGTAATTGATGGTGACTCATTTGTCACCAAATTTAATCAAGCTAAGTGAGCAGATGCAGCTGAAAGACTACATAATGAATGCAGTGGCCATAGACATGTCCCTGTTTAGGCCACAAGATAGAATTGAGCTACTAACTAAATCCACTTCTATAGTTGTTAAAGATTACTTGAAGACATCAAGGAGGCTACAGAAGATGGAGACTGATTTAGCCAAGGAAAAGGTGAACTGTAATAGTTTGACCAAAGAAATCAATAGAAAAGACAATGAAATAGAGAATCTGAATAAACAATTGCAAGATACTATTTCTCTTTAGACTCACTGGGTGATCTAGGCCCAAAATGATTCCTTAAAACTAGGTCTAACGTAGGTAAAAGATGTGGTGATGACCCTAAGGTGGGAAAAAGTAGCATTGCAAGAAAAATGTGAGGAACACTGCTACAAGTTACCCAATTGCAACAAAAGCTGCTAAGTGAATAGAATAATACTGTGGCTATACAAACCCAATTTCAAATAGAGCAACAAAAAGTAGAACAATTGACACTAGAGCTGGCCAATAAGCCAAAGTATGTCAGATTGCTAATTCTGGTGAAAGAGCTTTATGAATCCATGTGGAAAAGAATCTCGTTAGAGATTATTCAGCTTAGGCCTTCTCTCACCTTCCTGCTAAATGTATAGAAATTGTGTGAAAAGGTGGAGATTTAGTTGTAAACACTCTGGCTACAGTTTTTGGGAGAGTATTGGACTCTGAAATGCTACTACAAAAGCTTTATGATGTAATGGATGGAATGTTGTTAGCATCAGGAATTGAGAATAGAATGGTCACTGCTAAGTGAGTGAATGAGGTTCTCAGTTGTAATTCCACAGCCATTAGTTGCAGAGAGCTCATAGATGTCATGAAAGAAGGAATCAGTGAAATGAAAAAACACATTAAAGATCTAGTGCGATTAGGTCTTCCTTCTCCATTTTATGATGACAACATAGTGTTAATGGTTGATGAGATTGAACCTTTGCTATTGGCCAAACAAAATGATCAAATAGTTTTTCAAGATTTAAGGGATGATTCATCAGTCCCTGAAGTAGAAGCTGTTTTGATTCCTTTATCCCAAATCAAATTCAAATTAAAGGCTACGATTCAAATTTTGTAAAATTTCTCACACAAGGATATTATTAACCTTGATTTAGCCTTCAATGAATTATATAATAAATATGGGTTATCTAAAGATGAGTTATTTGCCTACCAAACAACATTGCTGAATCTATAATTTTGACAATTCTGATCTAGCAGGAGTTGTGGTTTCTTTTTGAGCAGGCTCAAAAGTCCTTGGGGTCACCAATAAATTTAGAGTAAAAAATACTCTATGTTTCATTCTAATTTTTATCAGCACATGATCCAAATCACTATCCCCACACACTTTGGTTCAAGACGGTGAAGTTTTGAAAAAGAGTGTAGGCTCTAATTTCCTTTTGATTCATTTTTTCTCTAAGTGTCAAAGTTAGGCAGAAGCTGCCAAGTGTCATCAACTAAGACACCTTTCATAATTTTTATAAGTAAAGTAGAGATTGCCACATATCTCATAGTAACTCAATAGAATGTGACAAGTGTTAGCATTTGCATTTCATATCAACATCTACATTTCAAATCTCTTTTGAGTGGAAGGTTTCAACAAGCTAAGAGTCAAGATCAGGTAGAGGGCACCAAGTGGCAATCACAGAAGGTTTCAATTTGATTTTATAAAAGCAATGGAAGATGCCACGTATCTCAATTGAAGAGAGCAAAAGCCACCATGTGTCAACCTCCAAATTTTCTTCATTTTGTTTCACCATTACAGTAAAGATTGTGGTGGGTCTCAAGTTTTGTTTCTAAAGCAAGTGGAAGCTGCTAAGTATCATTGTTTGTGTAAATATGAAATGAGGCTTGATTGTTTCTATAATATAAATAGAGTGATGTAAATACTAGCATGTGTCACCTTCTGTAGGTTTCTCAAAAGGTGGCTAAAAGCAGTGGAGATAGCCACATATCCCTAGTTAAGTAAAGTGGAGATTGCCATGTGTCCTTTGTTGAGGCAAGCATAAATTTCCACCTATCCCTATGCCCTTTTTAAAATTACTCAAGTGAGAAATTCTATGGGTCTTATTTTCTATTAAGTTTTTAAAAATTTGAAGAAGCAGATTACGATAGGTGTTAAAGGTGGAACACTCCTGAGTAAAGACACAAAAAGAGTATAAGTTGTACGGAAAGTGTCATGTGTCTTCAGTAAGTGCTGCGAAACATGCTAGGTGTCATTTTCTAGTGCATCCTAAATAAAGAGAGGGTTTTTAAGAGGAAAAGGGGAACCAACTAAGTTTCTACTTCTGTTTAATAGAAGGGAACATCCTGCGATCTGTTTCAGCCAATGAACTGTTGGAAGATAGAACGTTTCAAAATCTAAGAAATATATTCTGTTAGACACTTCTAGTTTAGTTAGATTTTAGTTGGGCCGTTAGATTGGGAACACACAAATAATTTGGAGTGAATCTAAGACTATAAATAATGGTGTAATGACCACTAGAAGGAGGAGGATGATCAGAATTAGAGAGAATTTTTTGAGAGAATTATTGTCAAGAGTTTTAGACTTTCTACAGTTGTGATTAGGAATATCATTTGCCTTTGTTCTATTTTCTTAATTTGGAAAGTTTATGTAACTATGCATGTTTCTGTGCCTCTTATGTGATTGAAGAATTAATAAGAAGATTGAATCATGTGCCTTCGTTGATATTTTTTATGTCATTTCAAAAGTAGTCTAAGTTGTGTTGTCAAGGGTTTTAGACTTTCTAGAGCTATGATTAGGAATATCATTTGCCTTTGTTCTATTTTATTGAGTTGGAAAGTTTATATAACTGTGCATGTTTTTGTGCCTCTTATGTGATTGGATAATTAATAAGAAGATTAAATCTTGTGCCTTTGTTGACATTTTTTGTGTCACTACAAAAGTAGTCTAAGCTGTGAGCCTCTCTTTCTATTGTTTTCATCTTTTACATTGATCATGCCTTGTTTGCTCTTAAATGTAATTGAATCTTACATATAGTCTCACTGTGCTTAGAATTAAGGGTCAAATTACATTCAGGCACATCACCATAGTTATATTTTCTTTCCTTGCATTTGTGTTTTTGTTAAAATTCCTATCCCTTTTCCCAGTATATGCTTGATATAAAGAAGAGACCAACTTCTTAAAAATCTAGAGGTTGTTTCAAGTCGCAAGTCCCACATCTTGAAACTTCCCATTATTGGTGTTAGAAACAAGCACAATTTTAACCATCAACAGTATCATAATATATATTCTATGATAGGTTCATTTGAATTTTGTTTCAATTATGCAACTTGAGCATATGATCTCTTATCATTGATATTGATGGAGAAGTGTGTTAAAATCATGTCTACCAAAGGATTGAATGTTGTGAGAGATTGATTTGGTAAATCATAAAACCATTGTAATCCATAATCCTTTAAACTACATGTAAATAACTTTGTGAGAATCCAATTTTTGGATACATAGTCTAAACATGCTATGTGAAAAGCTTGGAGATGGTTCTCTAGGTCACCCGTACTATCCTATAATGTAAGTTTACATGCCAAAAATTTGGATGGTAATAGAGCTACTTCTATGTGGTGTGTTAAATATGTATGCAAGAGAACATTAGAATCTAAGGCATATGATCACCTAATGGTTCCCTTCTCAATATTTACACCTTAGCTTATAGATATGAAATTTGTGCATAAGGGATTGTACATATAGATTAGATGATCTATCCACAAGAGTTATAGCTATCAGTGAGGGTTGTTGAATTATAATTTTTTGTTGTGCTAGTTGAGTTGGCCCTACTATAGGTGTAATAATGTTATTAGCTGGGGGAGTTGAATATTGAACATTTTTTTATTTGTTATTAATATATAATATGGCTTGTAAGATTTGTGCATGATTTGTGTTTGATTTGTTCTAAATTTAGTGGATGCACTATATTATCTCTTTGTTTTTTATTTAGTAACATTATGAAATATTTATTAGGAAAACTCCCAAATTATATATTTACCTTATGATTTTACTTACTGATGTGCCTCACTTACACTTTATAAAATATAGAGACATCACTGTCCGCTTTGATACACCTTCCTCCATGCCCATCCCTCTTACCAAGCCTTAAAATCATCCTATCATTACCTTCTTTGATGTAAGAAATGGATTTTTATTTCTCAAAGGAGATGGATCTTATGGGCTTCCTACATACATCTAAAGCTTTATAGGACGTCATCTTTATTGTCAATTATGTTATTATTATTAATTAGAGGGAAAGTGTCTTGATTTTCAATTTGTGTATCATCTTGTTCTTGATTATATTGTTCATATTTGGATACATTATCATTGAAATCCACATAATCAAGGTGTGAAGGATCAACAAAAAAAATTAAAATAGGTCCCTTATCCATGTTATAAGTTTGAATATAAGGAATCTAAATATGATCTATAGGATTACCACCTAACCTAACACTTCTTATTAATGGAAGAGAGATAGATTTTTTAGATGGAATATAGTAAAAAGGCTAGAATAGATTTGCTAAAATAGAATATATGAAATATAAAAATTTAAATAAGTTAATGGAAATAGGAAAAAGAAGGATACAAACCATATGAGATATAAACAAGGAATACAAAGAGGGGAGGTTAGTCTTTTGTTATTTTAATATAACAAATCAAAACAACACACTAAAATCTTAACACCTCTATCCTAGACACTAGGGAGAGCATAGATAACAAACATACAAATGAAAGCATAACTAAAACATAAAATAAATCACTCTTTTACCTTCCTTAGAGCTCCAAATGGATTGTTGAAGTGGATTTCCTAGCCTGTACATCAAGAAATCTTAATCAATGGAGCTTTGTTGGATTCATATTTCCTTGGCACTTTGGGTTGGTTACTTGGCTTATGATTTTAGCATGGTAACACTACTTACAAGGAATTTAGGCATTATAACACTACACTTATCAAATATTTTAAATAATTTATGGATACGAACTTTACACCAAAAGATCTTGTTGAAGATATTTGTGCATAATAACTTTGCACCAAAATAACTTAGTAATTAATAGGTATGGCCTTATATTTATAGCCTCAAAAATTAACTCTCATCCAAGGTGAGTTAAGGTTGAGTTTAAATATGGAATGGGTTCAAAATAACCATAGGTAAGTTGAGACGTTAAAAATTATCAATTAGTTATGATTTTTAGTTAATAGGCATGGCTTTTAAATTACATATTTTGGAAGAGCTTGAAAACTCATAAAGGCAATGATGAAAAGGCTTGATATTTTAATTTTTGGAATTTCCATTTTTTATATATTTATTAATTGTAAATGGATAATTTAACTAAGCATTTAACCTTGTTTAATTAGATAATTAATTTTTATTAGAATTTTTAGTCTTTTGATAATTGATCACATGTGCCACTTAATGGGTCCATAGGCCAAGTTGCCAGTTGTTAGGTTGTAAGGTGATAAGGATGAATCTCTGAGAGGTTATTGTTACATATGATCTAGTATACCAAATAAGGATGCCTCAACATGATTATGAGATTTGATGAATGATGCATGACCAAATTTGGGATGTTTAATGATTCCTAGGCTTAATTTGTGATGGTTTGAAGGAATTAGTCTAAAGTCTGGTATGACAGCTAGTTGTGGCTAGAATTAGATGTTTATAGGATCATCTAAGGTTAGGGTTTGATAAATTTTCAAATTAAGTCAACTTCACCAAATGTTTTAACCTTTTATGGTTTAACTAAATGTAAATCCTATGTTTGATTATAGGGTTGAGTAGACTAAAGCAAATAAGTAGTCTACTTAAAATACAACCACTAATTTGTTACAAAATTGACTAGCTTTGAGTTTTATAAAAATAGTAATAAATAGTGAAAATAAATACTTATCTATAAAACCCATGATATAGATGATCTGAGTACTAAAAATAGAGATGGAAGCTAGTCTAAGTGTTTTTAATTGAATCCCTATGTTATAACCCCTCCTAGATAGTAGCACCATATGGATAGTAGTGCCATATGGTTCTAGTGCCTTGATATTAGTGCTAGTGTCCTCTATGCAAGATTATCCTAAACTTTTGTGTGAACATCTATGTTTTTGGGGTATATTCTTACATGGATGAATTCTATAACTTTATATTGTTCATGTAATGATTGATTTATGATTCA
Organism: Torreya grandis; assembly: GCA_037957365.1. Lineage (NCBI taxonomy): Eukaryota > Viridiplantae > Streptophyta > Pinopsida > Cupressales > Taxaceae > Torreya > Torreya grandis. Next base: position 2,105,366 of record JARHVA010000147.1, on the reverse strand, counting down.
AACCCTAATATTACTTGCAAGTAGGGTATGAGATGAAAAGTGTGTTTGTTAGTAGGATAGGATAGACATATTCAACACCTTACTAAGAAGAGAGTTTACTACATACCAATAATCTGAGGAGGGATCAATCCTAATTTAATTCTCCCCATGTAAGTGCTAGTGCAAGTGCAAGTAATGCTAGTATGATAGTTGTCTTGATTTCCTAGAGTGTGATTGAGACTATAAATATTTAAAATTTGAGCTTAGGGATACTATATATGGTAATATGTAGAAGAGGGTATAATAGGGATTAATAAAATTAATTTTACCAACTTGTTTTGTGTTTAAATACATATTTTGCATATAATTTTCATCTAGTGAATATAGGGATGAAATTCATGTATTTATAATGTTCTATTACTTGTGAGAATAATAAAATATGTCTAGGCTAACCATAGGATGATTTTAATTTTGAAAATATGTTCATTTAATAAATTTAGGGTAAAGGACATAAGCACCATTTTGGTGACACTAATGCAACATGGCTCTAATGTCTTTAATGTGGCACTATTGTCCATCTAGAAAAACACTAGGCATAAATGACCAAGATCGAGAAATGAGGGTCCAAGATTGTGTTTAAGCTAATTAGGGATGGTTGTGGTACACACAAATGTTAGATAAGTGATATAATAGTCTCTAGGATAGTAATAAGGCTAAGCTTGGGATAGGTAGTCTCAAGGAGCACTCTTAGAACTCAAACACCACTTTTAAGTGATTACAAATAGATAACACTTTTATTTTGAGGAATGGGTCTTTTTACCTCCTATATAAATCATGAAATCAAATTTTTAATATGATAATAAATTCATTAGGCTTTGTAAAGGCTATATAAAATTAGTATTACAAGGAAACAGGGTCAGTGGGCACACTAAAGTGGTTAGTAAAAAAGTTTTTTTAATATAGCCCATAAGGTGATGCACCCATATGACAAGCCAAAGTTCTGGCTATATGCTTCCCTAAATAGAGAGTAAGGAAACAAATGATAGGCAATGTTTTCATGTTAGATTTGAGTCCTAATTATGTCATCCTTGAATACTCGAGTGTGTTGTCCTACCTTCCAAATCCTACCATGTGTATATTTTTTATAGAAATCCTCAAGATATTTAGGAAGGTCATGAGTGGACCATAAAATATTCATAGGGAAACCACCACCACTTATCTAGGTAAAATCCATAGGTGGGTATACATTTTAATTTTCTAGTCTTAAAAACTTGAATTCCACTTTGGAAAAATCCTCTAAGTGTTCAAGTTTAAGTTCTCTAGTAAAATTTCAATTTCAAATATTTTATCAACCCTCCTTATAACACCAAAATTATTGACATACATTTCAAATATGTAATAGGTTTGGATAAAGCGTAAAGGAGAGTGAAATTTTTAATATCCTTGATTAGTTTTAAATACCATGTTCTCCTTTACCACCAAATATGTGGACATGTTATTCAAGAATTCAATGGGTCAGGGAAAGAGTAAAGGAGGTGACAAGTTTAAAATAAATGATAAGTATAAAATATTTCACTCAGAACCTCCTTCTAGCACAATAACTATTGACATGTCATTGGCATGACTCACCAACAATAGAATCTTAATGCAATGAATCTCATCAAGCCTCTTGAAAGGAGTACTTTGAGGTGGGTTTCCCCAAGGTCTATATCTATCAGGTCATGATGTACTAATTTTTATTCAATTGTGCATTATGATTTTTCAAATTCAAGGGGAATGCTGGTGTGAAACCTAAAAATAAATTTTAATAGTGGTATGATTATTAGACAAATTAGATGGTAATTATGGCTTCATGTTTTAATCAACTAGGTTCTAATCAAATATTGAAAATAAAAAAATACACATACATTTTCTAAAATGAGAAATTAGGGTTTGAGGTAAAAATAATTAAAATTACTAATTTCATGTTCTCATTCCCTTACATTAATACATTCAATAATGTGTCAACAATACAATATTTAAATAGTATAAGCAATCAAGATAAATATACATAAATTTAATATTTCCAAATGAAACCCTAACCTAACATATTTAATAAAAAAATTAAAATAAAAGGGGGAAAGAGAGAAATCATGTTATTATGATTTAAAATATATATATTTAAATTACAAACATATACAAAACTAAACCCTTACTTGACCATCATGTACACAACCATCAATGGAGTAATGTAAGAGTCTGAGGAAGGAGAAAATGAGAATAGAAGAAAACACCACCACTATTCACATATATAGAAAATGTTAAAAATATCTGTAACTTCCATTAAATAGAATAATGTCTTAAAATAACACAACGTTTGAATTCAACTAAAATTGATTTGGAAAAATTTCACCAGCATAACAATAGGTATACAAGAGAGGTATAAAATAAAATTAAAACAAAAGTGATTGGATCTAAGTATTTTATAGCAATGACAATCTAACCCTTATAATGACCATGGATGGGATATTTATAGATCTTATAATTCTTCATTTCCAACCTATATTATTTTTCACTTTTCCAATCCCACTACTCTACCTTTTTCTCCATTTTATCCTACAAAAGACAAAAAATCAAATTACTTTTTACAAATAAAATCTCCATAGGAAAATTATAAAATTAAAATATTAATATTTAATTGCATAAGAGGAATTTTTAGAAATTGGAGGCATCATGACATCCACATCAGAGTTATCTTTCCAATGAATTGGATGACAAAATGAGATTATGTGGACCAAGTTATGATTTAAAAACTACATTGAGGTCTAAAAAGACACATATTAGACCTATTTGGGTTCATGAATGTGAAAACATTAGTTGCGAGTAGATTTTGACTCAAAACAAATTGGGTGAAATTTGTTGGACCAAAATATTTATAGCATAATGAGCTTCCTAGTAGTTTTAGTGGTTTAGGAAGCTAATTCCCAGGGTGAAAGTTATGCCCTCTAGAGTGATAGGTAGTTTAGATGAGCTAACAAGGGAAAACAAACCCCAAGCTTCTAATTTTGTGTTGAGATGTGCTTTTTGCAATTTTTAAAATATTAGTTTTAATCAAGATTATAGATCTTGAATAGATCCAGAGTGAGCCTTTTGGTACATGATTGTACCTAATTGGGTCTATTTATGTAGATATAACAAAGGTGGATTGAAAATAAAATTGATATTCAAGTTTGTGGGGGTCTAAGACCTAATTGGGGTCTCATCCCATGATTTCAACTACAAGATACTATGATAATGCTCACTATGTATTTAGGGGTTTAAAATCCTATTTAAAATAGACTTAGCATGAATCCCCCACCTTAGACATAGTTAGGTTTTTTCCCTTGATTAGCTATGTGGGGAATGCCTAAGGCTTCTTTAGACATAATCAAGGGAAATCCCTTGACTAAAATTACATACAACCAATTGTCTATGACCTAGTCAGGGAATAAATACTCAATTAACACTAGACTCACCTAACATACTTACCTATGACATATTCATATATTTATCTCTAATTAACACTCAACTCGACCCAAACACTCACCCAAGACTTAATCGATAAATCGATCATTGATTAAACTAACTTCTAACCCCAAAACCCTAGAGACCCAAGTGGGATAATTTTCATTATTAGCACTAAGATAATGCTAAAGATTCATCCAAAATATAATAAAATTGAAAAATATTATTAACAAAAGAAGAGGCAACCAATAATTCATAAGACCTAATTGGGCTTTGGAAGCTTAATTAGGTTTGTGTGCCTTAAGTAATTGTAAAAGAAGGTAAAAACACCCTGAAAGCTCTAATTAGAACTAAGCCTATCTAGATGGGACATGATAGACCTAATCAATGTTTGGAAGCTTGATTAGGTCTAAAATATTAGGAAATTTTATTAACCTACAATCAAGACCTAATTTAGAAATAAAATAACCTTTTCAATTATATTTTCAATGAGGCACAAGTCAGTCAAAAAGTCATTTCAAGACCAAGTGAAAAATAGGAAAATGACTTACATAAGCTTAATAAATAAGATGGGATAATTAACATATGTTTAGAGGGTATGAAAATTAAAGTGACCCCGCAAAGTGGTTGGTTATAGGGATTTGAGAGCCAGAAATTGAGATTTTGTAAGCATGAATAAGTGCAGTTAGAATCCACTTTGATACCAAGTGTTTTATATGAAACTTTACCATTCAAACTTGATCATCATAATGGTATATGTTTTATGGGACTGAAAGGCATGTAAATAAATTTAAACTTATGGAATAGGCTAAGATAGCTTATTAAGCTAATTTTGAAATGCAAGTTGGGAGGTCAAAATTCCACTTTCATGTTAAATGTTTTATATGAAGTTTTCTCACATGAACTTGGTATTTATATTGGTGATGGTTGTGGGGCCCAATTAAACATAAAAAATAAAATGACCTACCAAGGCAATATTGAGAGTGTTGAGATGAATGAGTTATGAGTGTAGGTGAGGGTGAAGTAAAAATCAAAAAAGAGGTTCTCTAGCTCTTAGAATAATTTGGGCATGTTGTGAAAGTAACAAAAAGAGTTAGCTTGAAACAATTTGAAAATAGAAGTAATATATTGATATTTTTTTAATATTTGACCAATTAAATTCATATCATCAATTTAAAAGTAACTATATGATATGAAAAATATGTCATAAATTACAATGTTCATCATTATTCATATGAATAATAATATTTTATGCACATAATAATGCATATCTTTAATCATAAAAGGAATTAATTCTTATGTTGTTCACGTAAGAAAATTCATTGTTATATATGACGTGTTGGTCTATTTTTAAGTGATTATAAATCTCAAATTTTTTTGCATAGAAATAAGAAAGATGTGAAATATTTAAGATTAGAGATATATTGATACATGTATTTTTTCCCCTCCTATTATGTCCTTCAAGTTCCTTTAAAGTATCTTCATAAGAGGTGGTTGTGTTTTAAAGTTATAACCAAACTTTAGTTAGTTGAATTTATAAAGTTTGATTAGAATTATAATTAATTTTTTTATAGATTTAATCTATAACTTATGTTTATAACCTTTAGAACTTTATTAATAAATTTCATGACTAGAGAATAAATATAATATAGACAAATATCATAATTTTTAACAGGCGAGCCCCCTCATAACTAGTCTAACATCATTAACAAATTAATTTCATGTATATATAAACTAAATGATCAATAAGAGTTATTCCTAATTATTTAAAATTTCATAACATCATAATCCACGTTAATAACACAACATTATCTAAATAAATACCATATGATCAAAAATGCCAAAAAATCAATATTGAATCTACAAAAATATACTCAAAATCTATCATCAATACTAAACATGCTATCAAAATGAGAATATATAATAAAATAATCAATCACAATAGTGCAAAAACTAAAAGTATCAAATAATAAAATCATAACAAATTATCTTAACAAATGTAGAACATCTTAGTTAAAATAAATAAATCATTATACAATAACTTAATCATAATCACTACCATAAATGAGGTCAATTAGTGGGGCTCTCTTATTTATCTAGTATTTTGTATACTTTAATGGTGCATCAGTTAATGCAACTAAATATATACCTCCAAAATCATCATCATTTTTAAGTTTGAACATTTTAAGCACACATGTCACATAGGCTAAGTCATAGTGATTCCAAAACATTCTTACTTGAAGAAATAGGTTTATTAAGAAGAATTGTAGTAGGTATAGGGAAAATTGTAAGAGAGGGATTTGGATTACTAAGGTTAGGATTAAAATCAATAAATAATTTGACATAACATGTTTTCAAGATTATGTAACCTTTATAAAACTAATATAAACCTTAGTTCTAACCCAAAAATAATTAATGTATTATTGACTGCATTCAAATTATAGAAGTATTTCATCACTGAATGTGATAAAACCATTGAATTAGTTCATAATATAATTATGTCATGTCATTCTTAGCCAATAATACCATTATTTCCATTTCCTTTCTTAGGAAAATTTAATAAAAAAACAAAATGCATGAAATAAGAGAAATAACAAAAAATCTTTGAAATCATTGATAACTTCTTTCAATATGAACAAAGATTCCAAGAAAACTACATGTAACAACTATTCATCACTTTATTCATAACACACTATATATACTGGCTTAAAAAATGTGCATGCAATAGAGAATACCTTACTAAATTTATTTCAAAACATCATGACTCACATGCAAAGAGAAATATAATAGAAAAAATGAATAACATGAAACCACCTTGAAAATATTAGCCACAATTTTAACCAGCACCAGGAATCCGATCAAACCTCATTTACACAAAAAATTGATTAAAATAATTTATTTTAAACATGGATGTTTCAAATAAAAATTGAGCTCTATTCAAAGGATAACACATACCTTTAATTTTATTTAATGAATGAGTTCACATAGTGAAGATAAATTACCTCATTATACCTTCCAAGTCCAATGACAACTGAATCTCAAAGCTACAAAGCTCTATAGGGAGCTTTCAAAAAATAAACAAAAATAAAAAATAACTTGCCTATAAAATATACATCAAATGCTTATTTTTATTACATGTCCCTATATTTATTAACACCAATAAATATATAGACAAATTCACTAAATAACCATGATCTACAATTTCTTGATATCCATCAAACGTAGTTGACAAACCATAACTATATTTTCTTCCAAAAACTTTCTATCACCAACCAAACATAATGTACCAATATATTTAATGTTATTATTTTTAATGTATACCAAAATTTGTTTATATATTTGACTTAAATTTTAATCAATTTGATATTATATGCCTCAAAGACCCCAAAAATGACCACATGACCCTTAAATTATAGCTATGAATATAGTTCAATGACCATGCAAATGTGATATGAGCAAAACTATAAATAACATAGTTTATATTTATCTAAGTCTCAATGCCATGTAGTAATCTAGGTTATAAATAACCTTCAAAATATGAAACAATTTCATAACAAACTATCAATTATAAGAAATAATATCACTCAAAATGCATGGAATGAGCATTAGAGATGGGTTTAAAATTAAACCCTAATTTTAATATGGATTTGAAAACTAGCGTTCATGTCATTTTGAGCTATCAACAAAATTACCAATATCAATATACACTACAAACTTCTTGAATATGGAATGTGCAATTAATTTGAAATGGTGTTATATAACATAATTGTTAACAAAGAAATATTTTTGGGAAGATATTCATAATCAAAAGTATAAGGATTACAACTAATTTATTCCATGATATTTTACTTCTACAATAACTATGAAGAGATATTTTGTATTTATGTGATGCAAAAAAATGATTTTATGTCAAATTGATCAAAGATGACGTGTAAAGTGAGTTATCTTGAAATGATGTTACAAACAATCTGAAATAAATCAACATAACAATATATCACATTAAGATATACACATAGAAAATAACTATTAAAAGAATGAAAACAAATTGGCCCCCACCAACCAATTTCAAATTTTATGGCACAATCCATCATATGAGATATTAAATAATAATTATAGTTTTAAAATAAGGGGTTACTTAAATTAACTATAATATTGCCAACTTTACTAGTTATTTTCACATGTGAAATTAAGTTGTAATAAAAATAAGAATTTTAGATACTTAGGAGTGTAATGTAGGTTAATAATTTCCTATGTAGCTATGCATGAACACCTTATAAAGTTTTTTTTTAAATTTTAAGTGATGGATTATTTGGGAAATATGTCATGAAGAATAAGAATATTAAAATAGGGAAGTTATGGTTGGATAAAAATCACTATAGTGGCCTAATATACCAATTTTGAAAACAAAGTAACACTCAAAATAATAGTAATTTAGTACTTTATTAACTATAAAGGATTGTTATAAAATTTACAAGTATTTAAAAATTTGATAAGAAATACTTAAATTTATATGCAAAATAATATCACTTTCTTATTTATAATGATTAATTTCTCAAAATAAACTATATGTACCCAAAATTTATATGGTGCAATATTTTTAGCATGATGTCTAATGATGATGTAGTGATATCCTAGTTTATACTCAATAAAATTTCTCTCTAACATTATAGTCCTTTTCCATCCATATATTTCTCTTGAGCCTCTCTAAAACACTTTTTTCTTGACTAGTGTGACCTTATTTATCTTTTTTTAAAAACCATCCATAGAGGACAAAACCACTACTCCCAATAATAGAAACACTATAGTCCATTATGGAATGGCCTCTAAGGTGACAAAATCACTATGATAGAAATATGAATAACAAGGTGGTTATGTATTAGTATACGTAAATTTTATTATCATGAGCATTAGTTGTGTCACAAAGATTATCTTTTTCATAATCGACCCCTAAAAATAGGGTGGTTCCATCACCTCTGGTCTATGTTCCAAATTTAGCTCCCAAAAATTAAGATTTCATGAATTCTACATGATTATTATCATGTTATTATTATTTATAGCTTTATTCCACCTCATGAATACCCAATTCAATCCCACTCATATTTTGATCACTCTCCATTCTTCCTAAGATTAACTTTTAGTTAATTGGTAGTTAAATTCCACCTTGTAAGCTCCATGTTTCTTCTTCAAGTATTCTAGTTTTAAATCAATTTTAGATCTAAAAATTTACTTTGTAAATTAAATTTTTGAAGCTTTATATATTTTAAACCTACTTTCCATTTCTTTTGAGCTTTACTTTTGATCATTTTTGTGTTAGAATACATAATTTAAGGTAAAGAGGGTCATTGAACTCATAATTAAATATTTGTAGTTAGTATACTAGCCAACCATAGCTAGTTGTTATTTTTCTTAGATTTGTGTTCCTTTCATATTATTTAATTTTTAATGTTATTTTATCGTTCTTTTTGGTCATACATTTATTATAATCATTATTTTTAGTTGAAGAGCTAGCACACTGAGGACTATATCATAAATACATCTCTTGCTTCCATCTGGTCTACATCTTGATCAAGTTGAGGATTTATAGTTTAATTTATTTTTATTTTTTTTAAATATTAGATTAATATAATTTAATTTCATGCATTATATTATATCTCTATTTTTAAAATTAAAATAGATAGGAAAAATAATCCTTCTTTCTTCATATCTTTGCATCAAAAATATTAGTTAGTTTCCTTACAATTTTCAACCATACAATAGATCCTTTAAAATAATATATATTTTAATTAAAAACCTAATTATATATCACAAATATATATATATATATATATATATATATATATATATATATCTTAAAAATAATCAATTTTTAGTTTAAATTAGATCTTGTTCATTAAAAAATAAGCACACTAGCAAATACAAAAATCTAGCCAAACCTAGGAAAACAAAAGTGATTATCTTAATATTGATTTTCATTTCTTGAATAAATTAAAAATGTTTTTATTAGTTTATAAATCAGTGAAATCATAAATTATATATTCACTTTCATTTGATAAAAATCATTCAAACTTAATGTGCATATACCTAGAAACACTAAAAGCTAGTTTTAGCTTACATATGAAAAAGAACATCTAGATACTAGGTATTATTATTCCTTAGGATGGATGTGTGTGTGTGTGTGTGTGTGTGTGTGTGTGTGTGCGTGCGCGCGCATGCGTGCGTGCATGTGTGTGTGTGCGCTTGCATGTGTGTGTGTGTGTGTGTGTGTGTGTGTGTGTGTGTGTGTGCATGTGCATGTGCATGTGTGTGTGCGTGTGCGTGTGCGTGTGCGTGTGCGTGCGCGTGTGCGTGCGTGCGTGCGTGCGTGCGTGCGTGTGTGTGTGTGTGTGTGTGTGTGTGTGTGTGCGCGTGCGCGTGTGTGCGTGTGTGCGTGTGCGTGTGTGTGTGTGTATTTTATTATATAATTTAATGTTATAAATTATTAATTTTCATAATAAACTAATTAATATACAATCTAAAAAAAATCATTTCAAAGTTTGTAACTAGAAAAGCTAGAAATCAACACATACATTTTAATCCTAGATTTTGATTTCTAAAGCTGCATGCATTGAGAATTAAATTGAAAATACCCAAAAAGCATTATTTAATTCATGTAAAGTTATTCATTGAATTTTATTCATTTATTTCAGAAATTAGTAAACTTTTTTTTTTGTTTAAAACATTACAAAAACCAAAAACATATCAACAACCAAATCCTTGTCCATCATGAGCACAAACATTGAAAAACCTTAATTTTCATAGAAAAAATAATTCCTACTAGATAATGACCTAAAAAATATCTTTAAATTATACATTCAATCACCTTTACTCTTGTATAACTCTCTTAGAGTGGCCCTATCTCTATATAGAATGTCTATTCCCTTGAGTTAGAGCCTTGGGATTTGACACCCATATCTAGTCTAACATTAACACCAAGTTAAAAAGAAAGGTTTTATATTCCAAATTGGTTACTCATCTCATATAGACTCTCTAATTGATATATAATAATATGAGTATATCCCATATCCCCCCATCATTGTCCTTACCCAAAATTGAGGTTATTAGTACAATGTTATTCTTGCCTAGTCACCTTCATTCCACTTACTTCTCCTCAGGTCTAACCTTATCATATATCATTCACATTTGTGTATGACATTAAAAAATAATGAAAATATTAAAATACTTGACCACATTCCTTGATTAATTCAACCAAACCATTCATTCTTTGACATGACTAACATTCATAAGAAGCCTCACCTCTTCATCATCACCAATATTGAGGGACGTTGGAGTTTTAAGTTTGCTCAATTGGATGTTATTAATGAGTAACATGATGAAACATAATTATTTTAATTTAATAAAAACAATCCCTTTTCACTCATAATTATAAATCCCATTACACCAAATAATCATCCCAATTATTAGTTCCATCCATAATCCATTCATTACATCATATTTCTTGGCTAAACATCAAGAAGTCCACTACATAGTTTAACGTATGTTGTTCAAGTGAACACAAATTGATTAACCCAATGTGAAATAATTTAATATTTTTCATTTATCATTTCTTCTCCTTCTTATTTATCCCTTTTCCATTTCCCTCCCTCCTTCCATTTATTTTACAGGTATCCATATACCCTAGAATATGTTTGGATGTGATAAGCAGATCTATTTCCCTCAAGGGCTATAAAATAAGACAATTTAACCTTGGTGAAAATTTATTGGTGACTTGTAATAACCCTAATATCAAAACTAGTATAGATTATTAATTTTATGATTATTCTCACCCCAATACTCAAATGAGGTGTGGAGCCTCTATTCATGAGATACATGACATACTTGAAACTACTAACAATAATATTGACACTAATATTATAAATCTTATTAAAGGGAGGGAAATGACTCCTCACATGGATAATAAACCATAAATTAGTATATATAACCTAGGTGTGGAAATCACTATTAGATATGACCAATATCTAGGTAGAATCCATTATTTGGAAGACAAGAAAATCCATCTAGTGGGAATAAAAATACCTATAACCCACCAATGTAAACTCTAACCACTGCCCCTAAGTCTCCTACTTAAAATTAACCTCTTCACACTAACCAATATCCCAACTCTACCCCTCATGTGTAGGAATTTCTTAGACCTTGTGCCACCACTAGATTGAATGAACTCATCAATACACTAGTGGGTAAAATTCATGATTTACAAAAAAAAAAAACATTGTTTGAATCAAGGAATGAACCCTAATCCACCTAACCTATTTCATTCATAATTTGTTCCTATCCAAACAATGACTTATCAATCAATGAAATAATAGGCCACAATAATATCATATTCCCCCCACAAAGCTATGCCTCTAACAAACCCCTTGGGGACATCCTTACAGAGTCCACGACCCAAAAAATTATAAATTTAATACACCCTACCAAGATCATACCCAAACCATAATTGGAGGCATATTCACTTACACTCCACCCTTAAAAATAAATGTGGTGACCAATAATCCACCACTCTTTACCCTTATAATTTATGTGTCTCCCACATAGAATCCTTTGTAGACTATCTCTATGCCACCCTATGACCCCTTAAGATATTTATAAACCAAAAATGACCCTCCAAAAAAAATCACCAACCTTTATACATCTAAAATATCACTCCTTAATCCATATATTATCCAAGTCTACTTAGTCAAATAACTATTTCCCATTTTATTCCGCTTCACCCTATAAAGTTTCTTCCATTCCTCTTAGTGGTTATCTAAGACCTTTATGCAATAGCACCCTTATAGTCCAATCTAGCCATATCAACAACCATATTTAACAACATGGGGATTTATGTTTAATATTTTAAGTAACCCCTCAATCCTAACATATGAGGAGTTCTCCTTCATCATCCCCTAGGATACCTTCCCAAGTATAAAAGGGAGGGATATCCAAATACACATGTCAAGGCTTACACAATTATTATTAGGGAAATATTACCTTGGGATGGGGTTGTTACCAATATTTTCCCTAAAAACCTATAATAAATCACTCTTGATTGGTATTACGTAAGGTTTCTATTCATTTTTTTAAATAATTCTAGGTTGAATTCATTAAGGCCTTTGATATGAACAAGCTTCTCGAGACTAGCATTCAAGAATTCCTCCATATCAAATAAGAACATAATGAATCTATTACCCATTTCATCATGAAATGGTGGTAGGTTATATCTTCATCTACCAGTGCACTTCACATGGATCACATAGAATTATGTGACCTTCTACTTCACTCCTTTAACAAGGATATAAGGGAAGAATTCAAAATTTAACTTATCGATCTTATGATTAAATTATTGAAAGTGATTTATAGATTAATTAAACAACCATTGATAGTGGTCATCAAATCTATGGAGATAATGGGATAATTATCACCCCAAACTAAAGAAATGGTGGATTTCAAAATACAAGACAAAATGATGTAAATAATCAAGGCCCAAAAATACTTATCTAAAATAGGAAATCCACCACTAATAACATGACCGATCAAAGTAAAAATTTGAATTTAGTGAATAATAATCAATCTCTACCCACAAACAACATGAAAATAAATAAAAATGTTGGTATTAGGAACCAAAACCATCCACCTATAGTTCATTAAATTGACTTAAATAATCCTCCACCTCATAACATGCAATATAAAAACTAAAATTAGACCTAGTTTTAGCATGTTGAGCATTTTACATAGTTCCAAAACCAAGTCTATTACCAAAGGATTAATCAATAAGGGTTGGGTTATCATGGAAAAAATTAGAGGCCTATGATATATAATACTAACATATATTCTCTATTATACTAAGTTATTAGTCATGATACTTAAAACTATAGGGTGTATAACAACTCCATCTAAAGACTCCCTGAGGATCAAAGGCAAACTTTCATAGACATGTTCCTAGGGAACCTAGGTGAAAACCCCTAAGCCATTCAAAATGGTCCCATTAATCCTCATAACCAAAACATATATATCTATCAATACCATTTTATAAACCATCAAGCCTGAATTACCCCAAATCAAACTTAAAATAACTTGTAGAATCAAGTGGTCCAACATAATCAACCTACATAATCATGCACCAATGATGTAAAGCCTTCCACTTATAGGAATGCCAACGATGATATCTATCCCTAGTTAGGAGTCTAAGGTAAAAATATAATGATATGGGTTGTATATTTAAAATTTAAATAGGAATCCAATATAATTAGTTACAATAGGGAATATCAACCCATGACCCCTCACCCTTCAAATATTTTAGATACTGAGACCATCTCTAATCCTATGGGGAATTCTGATTTGATCTTGGATCTTATACAAACGTTGTCCCACATTTTCCTTCTTAACTTTCTCATGAACTCACCTATTCATCATTTAGTGTTGATAGATGCTTTAGTATTAGGGAATTTGTGTAGTGTAACTCCCCCACTCAAGCCCATATCAATCAAATTGACTATATATATTTCCACTCAAAAAATATTCATGGGACACTATCTATTTATCCAACCTTAGTAGTCTCACACCTAATTATAAATTGGTAAGGTGGGGGATCCAAATATTTTTCTTAATTATGGATATATAATAACAACATAAAGAGAGCCATGGTCTATTTTAGAGAAAGTGTAAACATTGTCCCCTTCTCCTTCTTGTAAAAACTTGGTTACATGAAACCAATTATTCCACAACTCACAATAACATATGAGGATATGATAGCATCAAATCCACCTCTATAAGAACCTTTGTGCTTATGTTATCTCCTGGTACTAAGATCATGTGAACAAAATTTAATGTGATTGATAAAGGAACAAATTATAACATGATCATTGGTAGACCCTATATTCAGAATATGAATCCCATCCCTTCAACCTTATTCTAAAAAATTATATTCCTCCACTTGGGTTAGTTTTTCATATCCCAAGCCTTTTGACATGATTCAAATAATCATGTGCAAATAACCAAGATTAAACTATGAATTCACTTGCCTACCAATAGGGTCAAAAACCCCTATGTTGGTTGATGTTACATAACCTTCAAAGTGGAAAGTGATTGTCATAAGTAAAGGTACATATATATTTAAAACCTTACTAAAACATAAACTAAAGGAAAAAGAGGTATAAACTATGAAAAATGTCAGTGGTTCAGATCCAAAAGTTATGCTAGTAATTTTGACCATGTCAATAACTAAGATTACCAATATCTTAGAAAAAGATGTATCACTATTTATTGTTTTTGATATAGGAGGGGTAGAGACTTATAATTTATCTATATCTCATAAATATTTACCCCATGAGGGGTTTGATAGTATACTTGACATTCACATGGTTTAGATATTAGAGCAACAAAATGCCCTCCCTAGTGACACTTCTTCCACACATGATTAGTGGGACCTTCAATATGATGGGGCCAATTATATTTTTGAATGATATAAAGAGTGATATTAATCTCCTAAAATGTAAGGGTCCTACCTTTCAATTTTAAACTCAACTTTGAGTTCACCAATGATGGGGCCAAATATGAATCCTTGTTTCTTTGGATGCTCATCACCAATGTTTCAAAATTAAAAACCTAAAAATCAAAGGTGATTCATATATATTAACCAATAAATCCTCATAAATATATCAAAATAAAGATAAAAACCTCCAATTTTATAATTCTATTGTGTAAGAAGTCACCACAGGGTTCAATTTGTTTCTATAGAAGCAGTGTTGAGAGAAAGTAACTAACTTGATGATTTTATGGCTACTTATTCCTATCATTTTAGTCCCCACCCAATCATACATGAGTTATATTTCATATTTTATGTTATAATATATCCCCTCGTACATAAAGTTCTTAATTACTAAAATCCCACTTGTAAATGGAGAGATACAAGCCCACTAGGCCTCAACCTAGCTAAGTGTGACAAACATATCTTAGATTTCCTTCATGATTATAATGACCTACCCAATTTTAACCATAATAAGGGGTTTTATACAACTTTTTATCTTTCATTTACCCATTGGGAGTGATTTCTATGATTATTATTGAAATGTTAAATATTATTGGTCTTCTGACAAAGAGCTTGACATTTTTAACATGGAAGGCAAGGATATTGACCTTCCCCTAACTCTTGATAAATTTCAGATTTGGAATGCTTCCCTCATTGAATATACTATTGATATAAACATATGAATTAAGGAGAGTACTAGAACCCTCAAGATCAGGTCTTCACTTTCATTGAAAGAAGTTGAAGACCACAAGTATCTACTAATTGACTTGTTTAAGGCTTTCACCTTCTCTTATGTGGCTATGGTAGGAATCAATCCTTAAGTAGTTTTCCAAAATTTGGTCACCATGCTTGTGTAAATATAATAAAATATAAGGTTAGGATAATCAAGTAAAAGGTAGAATTAATGGTGAAAGAAAAAGTCATTAAACTACTCAAAGTGGGGTTGATAAAACCTTTAAATTATTCCAAATGGATGCCCAATATCATCCCTATTCTTAAAAATGATGATAAAATTATGATATGTATTGAATTTTGTGATATTAAAAAACATGCCCTAAGGATGATTTTTCTCCTTTATCTATCAATGTTATAATTGATGCTACAGTTGGTTATGAGTTTCTACCTCTCATGATGGTTTATCTGACTATAATCAAATCCATATATCTAATGAAGATCAAAGCTAAACCTCTTTTAACACACCATAGGGGACCTTAGCTTATGTAGTCATGAATTTTGGCCTTAAAAATGTAGGGGTAACATATTAGATGGGCATGACCCATATTTTCCATTATATTATTCATTATATAGTGGAGGTATATGTAGATAATATTCTCAGAAAAATAAAGAAAAAGATTGACCATCTAGGATTTTTATGCATTATCCTTATGTTTAATTGAATATAGTGTTAGTATCAATCCTGATAAGTGTGTGTTTAGAGTCATAGGTGGAAAAATCCTTGACTACATTATTTTCTAGCACATAATTAATATTTGTCCTACTAAATATCACACAATTTTGGATATGGTCCCCCCACTAATGAGTTAAGGATTAGATCATTCCTAGGGAATTTAGGTTCTATTTATTGATTCATATCAAACCTCACCTATGAAATTTATCTAATCAATAATTTACTTGAGAAAGTGTATTGACCTATATTATTGATTCCAAAGACACATTTGAGGTATTAAAACACTTATTTATGTTTCCTTCGATGTTCATGTTGCCCAAATATGGCAATCCCCTTATACTTTATATTATGTAAATAGAAGTGTCTCTTGCTTAGATGTTGGCCCAAGATGATTATGATGGAAATGAGTGTTTTATATACTTCATTATCCACACTTTCTTGGACTATGAAATGTGCTAATTTAGGTAGAGTAAGAGTGCTTGGCTATCATTTTTGAGTCTAAATGACTAAGACACTACATGATTAATTAAGAAATAGGGTTCATAGTAAGGTATCATACCTTACAAACTTTATCAATTATAATATCCCTATAATCTAAAGTTGGACATTTTATCACATTATTGAGTGAGTTTACATCAACTAGAAGTCCATCAAGGGATAAATCATTATCAATTGTTTGGAAGAATCTCCTCTATAATTAGTTTATATCATTGAGATTGATTTTCCCAATGAATTAATTTTATACATATATAAATCTCTATTTCCTCTTCTCCTTGGTATGTTGATATCATTCATTACTTAATTGATTGTACCTATGAAGAAGGGACCAAATCTTTAAAAAAGTAGTTTATTCATGTTATAACTTTTAAGTATGTAATTGTAAATGAGTTTATCTATCATAAAGGATTTAATGACATGTGTTTGATATGTTTAAACAAAGAGGATTCATAAAGGGTCCTATTCTATTGCCATATCAAGATTTGTGATGGTCACTTTAGTGGCCACACAATCACTCATAAAATATATAGAATGGGATATTTATGTCCCACTCTTGAACATGATACGATTGAATGTGTTAATAAATTAAAAAAGTGACAAAACTTATATCATGAGATCCACATTCCTCCTTGATATTTATAGCCCATTTTCATGCCTTATCCCTTTTCCACTTGGGGTATAGATATGATAGGTAATATATCCCCCTCTTCTTTAGATGGTCAACATTTCATTATCATGGCCACTATATATTTCACTATGTGGGTGGAAGCAATGCTTTTAAAATTATCAATGTTTTAGTCATTATAAAACTCATTTTTAACCAAATCATTTATCAATTTGGATTTCCAAAAACTATCATAATAAATAATAGATCTCCCCTTAAAAACCTTAAGGTGCATAGCACATGTAATAAATTATCCATATCACATCACATGGCCTCCTTGTATTATCCATAATATAATGGCCAATTCTACACTAAAAAAAAACCTAAAGTTTATCTTGGTCAAAATAGTCAAAGATTTTAAAGGAGATTGACACTTATAGCTTTATCTAGCACTTTGGGCCTATAAAACCAACACTAAAACACCCATTGGGGAACCCTATACTCAATTATATTTTGATCTAAATTTATTTTACCTATTTAGGTTGAGATACCTAGCCTTTATGTATCTCTAGGGTCTCCTTGACTATGAGGAATATAGGAACACATGAATAGTTGAGCTCAAGAATTTTGATGAACATCGATTCACTAATACACAAATCCATGTTGCATATGCATATGCATATTACATATGTATATAATATAATAAAAATGTCCATGAGTACCCAATACATATAGGATACCTTGTAAATATGCTTGGTTTCCACATTTACAATAAGAAAAGATAAGGTTAGAAGTTTAAACCTGACTAGTTTTACCCTTACCTAGTGACTAAATATTTCAATAATGGAGCATATCAATTGTGCACTTTAGATGGAAATAATTATATGAATTAGTGAAATTTTTAAACCTTAAACATTTATAAATTTAGTTATTTTATTTCAAAATACCCTATTGCATTAAATTTTTCATAGTTTATGTGTTGATTTGCATATCAGATGTTATGTTTGGTGATTATTTGGTTATTAGTTCACATAACATGAAAATTTTAGAATAAAACATATCATATAATTGTATTTTTCACATTAACATATTACCCCATGGAAAACATATTCAAAATCAAGGTTATATTAGTTATTACCATAGTTATAACAATCAAAATATACCTCTTTTTCTTATAATATTCTTGAAAAACTTTAAAATGCTAGCCTACAGGTTAGTCTATAAGTTTATTAATGGTAGAGTTTCATCTTACAGTGCCTTATAAAGTAGAACATTAGTATGCTAAAAAATAGGTATCTTTAATCACCTATATTGGTCTTCGATGATGATCCCTTGCATCTTAATAGTTGCATGGGGCTAATATCTAGGGATAAAGTGCTAAAAAATAGAAAGACACTCTTATCAAAAGATTGTGTAAAATCAAAATCAAATCTTTCATTTCCCACCCTTGTTAACCTTCAGTATTGAGCCCTCACATCTTATTGGTTTCATAGGGTTATAATTTAGGAGAGGTTCCCTTACTTGCCTACACCTAAACTCAGTTGATGATCCCCTATGTCTTCCTACTCATATGAGACTAATTATAGGGAGTCATAAAGAAAATAAAAATAAAAATGTAGAAGCAATATTAAATCAAATTGTGTCTAAATAAAAATTTATTTAGAGATATTTCTACACACCTATGCTGAAAAATGAAACTTTATACCATTTATGGATTAGTTAGGGATAGTTATCTCTAGATGAAGCCAATAAAGTGAGTATTTTATAAGTCTAGTAAGAAGTACATTTCCCCTTTACTCATAACTATTATGTCATCCTAATTTTTCATTCCAAAAATTTTATCCATTATTTTTATATTTTATCATCTCACATTTATCTTATCTCCCTTTTCATTCCCTTACAACAAATTGGAAATCATGTGTAATAAAATAACTAGGCCATCACTTGTAAAATAGTTGCTAGCATATGTATTTTCATACATATTTATCATATTAAGTCATTTTTATCCATTTTTTTCACATATATAAGCATTATGCATATAATTTTATCAAAAGATAGAGATACATGGTATATAATCACATGCCTAGTCATCTAAAGTGCATAAGTTGAAAATAATTCTTCAAAATTAAAGCCCATAACACAATGAAAATTCACTAATAGTTAAACCAAATATCTCCATATATATCATAATAAATGTTGACTTTATAAAATATGTATTTAACATAATGACCTCCATAGAAGGTCAATGTGTCTCAAGATCTCAAAAATAAAAATGAAGTGTATAATATGTATCAGTATGTACAATAGCTCAATATATCATCCTATTCTTCTGAAAGGTTTATGATGGATTATAATGGTAGGGGATATGTATCCTATGGATTCTCCTACTAGAACTACCTTGAGAAACTCTATCCATCTTGAAGGTTCCTATTTTGCCTCCTATTAGTGTCTCTTTATGAGGTTGTTTCTCTTGTCTAATATCTAGAGGAAGCTCAAAATCTTATGGATATCAGTGTGTACATATGGTCATCTAATATCTTGGATATCCCATATAGATCACCATTCTCTACTCTAGTTTTATCTAGAATTATATACACATGGTAAGCTAGAGCAAAAACATTAGTGTGTTGACCTATCCTAATAGGCAATCTAGGATCCATTAGTATCTCATCATTAGTCACATTAATACCTAGCTCAAAAAGGTTGATTAGGGTGTCCCTAATAATAGTACTCAATCCTAGTCAAAGTATATAAAATCATAAAGTATAATAATATGTGTCATATCTAGTCATATAAAAATCAAAGCAGTAAATCAACTAAGTAATTTATTTAAAAGGTGAAATATAAGTAATAGCTTGAAATTCTTAAATTAACAATTTATCTAGGTCATACTCAATCCAATCCAAGTCATATTTGTATCCAAAAATATTATCCTCATTAATATTAAGGTTTTCATCTAAATAAATGTATTATAGACCCTTACTATCTCAAATTACTTGATGTTGGTAGCATCTAGTTGGGCAAGGCCCTGATATGGAAATGGTAGTGGGGAAGTCACTTGCTTCTATCCTTCTAGGGTTTGTCCCCCATATGCAACTAAAAATTGAACCAATCAAGTTATGGTCACCCATAAAATAAGTGGGTAACATGCTAGCTACCCCAATCACCCTACCTCACATGCCTATGTACACCACTATTGGTATGGGAAGGTCACACACATAGGGCATTCATAAATATTAAATAACCCTATTCAATAGGTGTATCTCAACCTATAATATTTTATCTTATACTTGGGTAGTCTTGTTGGTCAATTTTTTTCCCACATACCAAGGCTTTGAAGTAGGCTCAATGTGGAAAAGATGAAGGGTCCAAGCAAGTCTTCATAGTTTCTTAGCCTTCACAGAATTAAGATTTCATAGGTTTAGGCACAAACCTAGAATATCCCAAGGACTAAAAGGGCTAAGTGCAAAATCTCTTATTCGGCTAAGTCTTTACTTGTTCATTCTTTCAAACTTTGTATGGAGACTATGTGAAAGAAATTATTTGAGACTTTTTGTCCAATTTTTTTTTGAAAGGTACTTTTCAATTCCCTAATGGTAATTTTTCTGAATAAATGGTCATTTTTAGCAAGCCAAAGGGCACTTTTCTTAGGAAAATAGTCCATTTCAAAAATATGAAGGGTATGTTCCTAGGTTTCTTTTCAAAATCTTGAAGGAATTTTCCAAAATGACACTTTTCCTTAAGGAAAATTATCTAAGACAATTTTTCCCTAAGTTAAAACTCCTTTGAATTTTTTGTCTAAAATGAAGATCCTAAAGGAATATTGTAAAGGACACATTTCCTTCAAGGAAAATTTTTTGAGACAATTTTTATGAAGGTAAATTTTTTTCAAAACTTTTGTCTTAAAGTCAAAAATATGAAGAAAAAAAATCTAAAGGAATTCCTTTTGTCCTTTAGGAAGAAGTACCAAAAAAAAAATCAAAAAGAACTTTTAGAGTTTCCAAAAGGAGATGTTCCTTTCAAGAAAGTTCTTTTTGAAAATTTGAAGGTCTTTTAAAATAAGTTCAAAGGGTGCTTTTTTGGGAGAGTGCCTAAGGACAAAAGGGAAAGGGTCCTTTCCCTTCAGGAATGATGTTTTCAAGATTTACAAAGGGGAAATTTTTTAAAATGCTGAAGGGCACTTTTCTCAACAAAAGTGGGCACTTGTAAATTTAACAGGACATTTACAAAAGTTTCAAAGGGTACTTTCCCTTTGGAAAGGGGCATTTTCAAAGTGACCAAAAAATACTTTCCCTTTAAAAAGGGCACTTCTCCAAAGAACTTTTCAAAATTTGAAGGGTCATTCTCAAAAAATCCAAAGTTTAATTCTTTCAGGAAAAAGTCCATAGAAATTGTTCAAACAAATTGTTTGAAAGAAAAAGGCCCACAAGAAAGTGTCTAAAGCAAACATGACATTTACACCAGTGTCAAAGTTTAAGCTTAGAAAATAGCCATTAGGATTCAAATATATCATTATAGGCCCAAAAATGTCAAAATTTGAACCCCTACAAGTAGCCATTTGGATTTGTATGGACTTACATCAACATAAATGGATACAATAAAACCAATGTCCTTATATTGGTTTTCCTTCTATAGGAAAGATCTGGTCTAGGTTTTAAAGTAAGAGCTGGTAGGTGTAATTAATGGAGAGGTCCTCATCTTTTTGCATGGCCATCATCTCTGAAAAATATCTACTCAATGTAGAAGCAACATGGCTCAATCTAGATTCAAAGATATGGGGGTTTCATCCTTATACATGTAGGACATGCAAAGTGAAGGAACATACCAAGTTTTTAATGTAAAGATCAAATCATTCACACTTGGTAGAGACATGTAGTTACCTTAGACATGGCTCTCTCAACTTCAAAAGGGGAGACTTGAATGCACAAAGGGCTCAAAGAGATTTATGGTGACCTTGGATGGTTTATCTCATGGTCAGGGTAGTTGCATGCTTTGAATACAAAAGAGGTCAAGGATAATAGTGGTGGTTGTAGCCATTTATGATCCCCCTCTCCATTTTCTCATGTAATCCCCTTCTTCTCTCATCCTTTTATACTATATATAGAGGCATTTGAGTCTAAAAATGGATCCCTTGATTGGAGATATAATTACTCTATCAAAATCACCTTGTAAACACTCTCTTGAAGTAATAAGATAAACAAATTTGATTTTAGTTTAAAATGAAGTGTGCATTATTGGGATTCTAACTTGAAAAAAATTTCTCTTTTCATCATTTGTGCATCCTCCATGAACATTTATTCAATTCTTTTTTGATTCGTTGCAGGTTGTGTGAAGTGTTAGACATTGGTGCCTTCTTGAAGTGTCACAAGTTTATAATGTCTCATATAGACATATTTCTTTATATCCTTCAAATTTTAGGGTTTTCCTTTGACCTCCATACAAAATAATTATGCTTGTGGCTTTGAGATAGGATTATATTAGTCTATGTCTTGATTAGGTTCATTAGTAGTTGTTAAGGTTTCTAGGCTGAAAGTGGATCATTTCATATTTTGGTACGTCATTATCCTTAGCTTAGTTTCCCCTTACATGTTATCTTTCTCTCCCTTTTCCTTATCTAA
Source organism: Torreya grandis (assembly GCA_037957365.1). Classification (NCBI taxonomy): domain Eukaryota; kingdom Viridiplantae; phylum Streptophyta; class Pinopsida; order Cupressales; family Taxaceae; genus Torreya; species Torreya grandis. The sequence continues at coordinate 2,082,213 of JARHVA010000147.1, read as the reverse complement.
TAGTAGGTTTTATTGTGGGAATCAAGCCAAATTAAAACATCTGAGGATCTAGCCTCATTAAAAATCCCAGAGGTTCAACCTCACTACAGGATACCTATAGCATGAGGTTATTCTAATATTATAGCTAGGAGTGAGAGAGCCTAAAAAACTCTCCAAAAAGGGTGTAATTATTGCATACAATAGTTTTTGGCATGCCTAATGGGACCACTCTCAAGTAATATTGGTCAATTTTGATGCTAGTTTGATTAATTTTTAGTGGTTATAGCTTTCATATTTCAGTATCTAGTGACTCTAAAGAACACTCAACAATATGGTGTCAGAATAGTAACTATCTTTCATACCAAAGGTGACTATAAGATTAGCTTCTAGAGGTATTCCTTTTGAGTTTTTGAACTCCCTTTAAATTCATATAAAATTTTAAGGTTCACAAATACTCTACCATATATAAGGAAATATTTTCCCAAACTAGTCTCAAGGAATATCCTTGCAATAAACATCTTGATAATTCCCCCTATTACCATGATTCCCCAAAGAGCTTTTGTAAGTTTCAGTGGCCAAACTCTTTTGAATATACCAAAATAAAATCATATGCTAGTATCATCTCTCAAAATCATCCCATTTTTATAGGAGACCAATCTATAACGCCTTCTAAACACATCAATGATAGTTAATTTTTGTAATATCATTAATGTCCTTGTAAAAAGTATAGTTATTAGACTGCTAAATATATCCCTTAAGGGAAAAGCTTTAGATTGGTATAAAGGTTTAGCTCCTAATTCTATTCAATCATGGAATCAACTAGGAGTGACTTTGTGTAATAGATTTGTAGACAAGAGTGACCATTTATCACTAGAAGAACAACTTACCACAATCAAGAGAACCCCCCATGAATTCATGCAAGACTTCAACACAAGATTCCAAAAAGCTTGGGATAGAATTCCAACCTTTGTTAGACCATCCCCTAACTTTGCATTCCTATACTAATTAAAGGCTCTAAATAGAGATATAGCTATAATGATCTAATCCATGGGAGGAGACATATTTATATATGCTTATGAGTGGCTATTAAAGTAGAAAATTGACTTTTTTATGTTGACAAGCTTACTCCTAAACCCCTAATGCCTCTTTTTCTTGAAATTAGACCACCCCTGATGGTTATTGCCCCACTTGATGTTATTATTCTAACTCCAAAAATTGATATTATAGCTTCACCTAAGTAGGAAAAGGCCTCCACTAACAGGTCAAGTGATTCCAAGAGCAAAAAAAATACCTATAACTTAAGAGCATGCTCCAATCCTTGGGAAATGACATGGTAATATTTAAGAGGTAGCAAGCTCAATTCAATAAACCTTATCAAGCCACATATTAGTCTTAGTAGCAATCTTATCAAGGTAATTGACCACCCTTCAAGGGAAATTTCTAAGGACAAGGTCAAGGATAGGGGAAACCTAACTATGCTAGATAAAATAACTACAAGCCAAATGTCGTAGGCTCTTCCAACTCCTTAGTTCCTATCCAAAACAATATAGCTTAGGAGGCTAAAGAGACCATACCTTAGGATCAATCTTTTGGGAAATCCATTATCCCAATTAATGGTTTTAACTAGACATTCAATGACTAATGGTATAAATCTATTGCTTATGGATACAATTAATCCTTAATGGCTCAAAACATAGAGATCCCCATAATGACAAAACCATGATAATCTTTAAAAGACTAAGGATATGATGAGGTACCAAACTAGCTAGATGCTACAATGGTCATTAGTGAGCAAGAAGAGTGTTATGAACTTAGTCAGTAGGCTAGTTCTAGCCAAGCATACATTCTAATGGTAGATAATAAAATATTAAAAATAAAAAATGTGAGAAATGGAACCAAGCAACATTCAAATACCCTCTTGTCATTACTCCTTCTTTTCCTAAGACTAATGAGCCTGCTGCCACTCCAAAGGTCTTGACACCTCCTAAAATTTAGAATCAAGGGGCCAATTTTGATCCAATAAATTCACAAATTCAACAAACAATAGTAGTGGCCCATAAAGCATATGCAAAGGTTTTTGGTACATAAATCAAAATTATTAAGGAGATGAAGCAATCTAGTGTGAGTGTACCAATGTGGGACATGCTTTCCATTCTAGGTCAAGTCGATATCCTTCAAGAATGTTTATCTAAGATAAGTGTTACAATAACTATAGGAAAATAACCATGTAAAGAAACTAGAGTCCTCACCAATGTAACCTAAGGTCTTATGAGAGAAGGATCAAGTATGGTGGTCAAACCTCTTCCATTCTACATTTCATTAATCATTGGTGATTCCTTAGGGCATAATTGTTTGGTAGATAGTGGATCTAAAACTTCAATAATGCCAAAGTCTATAGTTGATCATCTAAACCTCAAATATTAGCCACATACTAAGGGAGTTATATAGCTTGATGGTTCTTCCACAAAGCCATCTAGAATCATCAAGGATTTGAGCTTGACCCTGCATGCTTGTCCTAGTGTTTCAGTGGCTCAAGATGTGTTGATTCTAGAGGTGCCTCTTTGTTTTGTTATATGTTTATCTAGAGAATTCAAAATAAAAATAAGAGGCTACCTAAAAGTAGATTGGTCATACATGTCATTCAAAATAAGGTATGGGACTAAGGTATCAATCAAGGCTGAGCCCATAACACAATTTCACATTGAGCCTCATTAGCTAGATAGCATAAACCTCAATTGTACTATCCTTGATGAGGATAAATTTACAATTTCTCAAGAATTAAATACTTATCCTGAGGAGATTTCAAATTTGTTCTTGGATGAGCTATGGGGGGATAATCAATTACTCAACCCTTTAGAAGGTGTTGAATAAAGAGACATGGGTGTATATTTCCTACATAAAGAAAATAAACTCATGCCTTCCCTTATTGGACCTAAAGCAGACCTCAATGGTATGTGTAAGTTGTTATTTGATGGTTCATGGAGCAAAAATGGAGTAGGTGCAGGGGCAATGCTAGTTTCCCCTTTAGATGACAAGTATTTCTCTTCTTATAGGTTTCATTTCAGTTTCTCCTCTAATGTAGTAAAATATGAAGGCCTAATCCATAGCCTCTAATGGGCCAGTAAGAGGGGAATCAAAAATTTGTAAACATATGGAGATAGTGAGATTATAGTGAACCAAGTTAGGGGACTAAAAATTATGAAGAATCTTTTGATGAGGTCCTAAAAATATATAGTGTGGGACCTAATTGAATATTTTTAAGCCTTTAACATTCAAGTTATGCCAAAGAATTAGAACTAGCATGTTGACATATTAGTAGTTGTCGAAACCTAGTTTGATATTCTAAGTAAGCTAAAAGAGGACAAGGTTAAACCACATGTCAAGGTGGTGGTGAGGCCATCAGTACTAGATAATTAATCCCACTGGTAGGTCTTCAAAAATCACAAATAAATTTCTTGTTTCTTATAGTAAGAAGCAAAGTTTTCCTTAATGAACCAATGTAAATTTCAACATCAATATGAGGACCAAAGTTTTCAACTAAAGTATAACAAACTTCCTAGATTGCTTGTCACCCTTGAAATTCTTTTCCACAAGGGAGACCATATAAGGAAAGATAAGGTAGTGATGTCAACTGATGAGGAGAACTATGAAAGAGTCCTTATTTTCAAGGATAAGCTCCTCAAGATTGGGAAGCTAAATAATTAGGAAAAAAGGCATGCTTTCATTGAAATTTGTAAGGAATATTCAGACATCTTTGCTTGAGAATATAGTGGCTTAAAAGGTTTTGAACCAAAGTTAGCCTAGCATACTATAGAACTGAAGGCCAATACTAAACCTGTGAGGTAGAAGAAAAGGCATGTCAACCCAAAAATTGAAGAGCTTATGAGGAGAGAGATGACCAAGTTAATTGAATCTAAGCTCATCTTTTCCACCAATCACTTATCATGAGTAACCAATTTGGTTCCTATAAGGAAAAAGAGTAGGGAGATTAGGCTATGTGTTGACTTTAGAGATCTGAATAGGGTCTCCTTGAAGGACCATTACCCTCTACCATCCATGGAGAAACTTATTCAAATAGTTATAGGTTCATAATTTTTTTCTCTTTTGGATGGATATTCAGGTTACAACCAAGTATTAGTAAAGAAAGAAGATCAGTAAAAGACTACCTTCAATACCAAATGGGGCATGTATGGATACCAAAATATGCCTTTTGGCTTATCAAATGCTAGGTCAACTTTCTAAATAGTCATGGACTTGGATTTCCAAGGGTTGATAAATAAAATGATGTTGGTATAATTATATGACATCATAGTTTTCTCCAAGGATTCCAATTAACACATGGACCACCTGAGGTTGATCTTTGAGAGATGCAGAGAGTATGTGATCTCTTTGAATCCCAAGAAGTGTGTGTTTTCTATCCATGAGGGCAAACTCTTGAGATAAATTATCTCAAAATAAGGATTAGCTATTGATCATGATAGAATAAGTGCCATCTTGGCCTTATCCTTACCCAAACATAAGAAGGGACTCCAAATTTTCCTTGTGAAAATAAAATTTGTGAGAAGGTTTATACCTAGTTTTACAAAATTAGTTAAACCCATCACTACCATGATGAAGAAGAATCAAGTGTTCACTTGGTCAAATGAAGGTAAATCAACATTTGAGGCTATCAAGAAATCCATTACCCAAGAACCCACACTCATGAATCTTGATTTCTCAATAGATTTCATATTGTATGCCTTTGCCAATATTGACAATATATTAGCTATGCTGATGAAAAATAATGGTGAAGGACTTGAGTAACCAATAGTATTTTTTAGTTAGGGGCTTGAGGGGTATGAGGTGAGATATATTTTTTTATAAAAATAGTCCTTATAGTGATAAGAAGCCTTAAAAAGTTTAGTCGAATAATCTCCAATAGCAAAATATATCTTATGGTGTCTCATTCTAGAGTGAGAGACTTCTTTGTTAACAAAGACTTGAATGAAAAGAGAGCTAATTAGATTACCAAGGTCATGGAGTATGACATGGAGATCAAGGTCAATAAGCTAGTACGAGGTAAAGGATTGTGTGAGCATATGGTTTATGACCTTCATGAGGAAAAAGAAGTTGCCATGGTGATATAAGACAATTCACAAGTAGAGGTACCTTTACTTCATAAGAGCTGGCTCCATGATATGGCACATTTTTTGCTAATAAGAGAATGCCATCAGGGTCTAGATAAGGAAAAAAAAGGTATTTCATACATCAGTCCATATCTTATGCATTAATATATGGTACTCTTTTTAGAAGAGACTTAAATGTGATACTCCTTAGGTGCATAGATAATGACTAGGTGACCAAGATTTTGGAGCAATTCCATGATGAACCTATAGGAGGTCATTTTTCACCTAGAACCATAGTAGAAAAGATAATGAGTGCTAGTTATTACTAGCCCAACCTCTTCAAAGATGTATATGTATTGGTAAGAAAGTGTCAAAATTGTTTTTTCTCTATGGGTAAGTAAATATTAGAATCCCTTCCTCTCAACCTAGTCTAGGTAGAACAACCCTTAATACAATGGTGACTAGATTTTATAGGAATAATCCACACTCCATCAAGTTAAAGGCATATATTGGTTCTCACTACAACCAACTACTTCACCAGGTGAGTGGAAGCCATTGCATTGAAAGAAGCTAATGAAGGTGCAGTCCTAGACTTATATGATAACATTATGACTAGGTTTGGTGTTCTATCCACTATCATTTCTAATAATGTATTAGAATTATTTGGTCTAAAAATTAGTGAATAGTCTCTCAAGATGGGCATCTACCTGAACATCTCTTCCAACTATTATCCTCAAGGAAATGGACTGGCTGAGTCCACACATAAAAATTTGCAAAGAATCATCAAGATAACTATGAAAGAGAATCAGAGGACATGACACACTAAACTAAAGACAAAATTATGAGCTAACAAGGTGACTCATAAAGCTACCATTAACAATTCTCCATATGTCTTAGTATATTGAAGGGAGGACAAGATGCCCATTTCTCTTGAGCTGCCTACATTAGAACTAGCCCATCAGCTAGAGTTGATTGAAGATGAGACCATATATGTGAGATTGGTAAAACACATGGAGCTTGAAGAAATGAGAGACCTTGAAATGAAAACTCCAAAATCACATTAAGATCAAGTTAAGAAATCATTTGATAAGATATCCATATCAAGGGACTTTAAGGAAGGGGATTTAGTCCTCAAGTGGGATTCAAACAAGGCCAGCTAGGCAACCATAAAAAATTTGATAGTTTATAGAATGGTCCTTATTTGATCCATAGATGTAAATAACATAATGATTTTTAGTTGGCCTAACTAGATGGAGAGATACTAACCATCCTAGTCAATGGGATTCATCTAAAGCCTTACTACTAGAGGAGTTTGAAGCCATTATATATATTGTAATTTTTGTATATTTTTTCATGTTTTCTTCTAAGTGCCTTATGGAAATATTTGTAGTTGTGTGTTTCCCTTCCCTAAGTGCCTTGGGTATAGTGTTTTTTATATTTTTGTTGTCCTTATTATTTTAAGAGGAAGTTCTAGAAAGGGTTAGCCTTGTATCTAGTTTTAGACCAACTCATGTGTATTGGCTAATAACTCCATGCCCAATGGATTAGATAAGTCAAATGGTCTAGGTTCTCAAGAATAATAGGCATGATTCCATACGAGTCACCAAAAATGTTGGTCAATTTTTGGCCCACATACCAAGGATTTGAAGTAGGCTCAACATGGCAAAGATGAAGGGTCTGAGTAAGTCTTCATCATTTGTCAGCCTTCATAGAATCAAGAATTCATAGGTTTAGGCACAAACATAGAAGATCCCATAGACTAAAATGGATAAGTGCAAAATCTCTTATTCAGTTAAGTATTTATTTGTTCATTCTTTTGGAATTTTTATGGAGACTAAGTGAAATAAATTATTTTAGACTTTTTATCTGAAACAATTTTTGAAAGGTACTTTTCAATTCCTCAAAGGTATTTTTTTTAAAGAAATGGTCTTTCTTAAGAAGCCAAAGGACACTTTTATTGGAAAAATGGTTCATTTCAAAAATCTAAAGGGTATTTTCCTTTTGGGAAGGAATTTTCCAAAGGGCACTTTTCCTTCTATAAAATTGTCTGAGATAATTTTTCCCTAAGGAAAAATTACTTCAAACTTTTTGTCCAAAATGAAGACCCTAAAGGAATAATCTAAAGGACACATTTATTTTGAGAAAATTATTTGAGACAATTTTTTTGAAGGCATATTTATTTCAAAACTTTTGTCCTGAAGTTAGAAAGCTGAAGGAAATTTTTGTTTAAGGAATTCCTTCAAGAAGAAGTGCCAAAAAAATCCAAAAGGGACTTTTCAAGTTTGTTAAAGAGGATGTTCCTTTCAAGAAGGTTATTTTTAGAAATCTAAAGGTCATTTAAAATAAGTATAAAGGGTACTTTTTTGGGAGAAAACCTAATGACAAAAGGGAAAGGGTCCTTTCCCTTAAAGAAGGATGTTTTCAAGATTTTTGAAGGGGCAATTTTTTCAAATGCCAAAGGGCACTTTTCTTAGCAAAAAGGGGCACTTGAAAATTCAACAAGACATTTACAAAAGTTATGAATGGTACTTTACCTTTGGAAAGGGGTATTTTTGAAGTGACCAAAAAATAATTTTCCTTTAGAAAGGGCACTTCTCTAAAGGACTTTCCAAAATTTGAAGGGTCATTCTCAAAAAATCTGAAGTTTAATTCTTTCGAGAAAAAGTCCATGGAAATTGTTCAAGTAAATTGTCTCAAATAAAAAGGCCCACAGGAAAGTATCTAAAGGAAACATGACATTTACACCAATGTCAATGTTTAAGGTCATTAAATAGCCATTAGGATTCAAATATCTCATAACGGGCCCATAAATGTCAACATATGAACCCTTGCAAGTAGCCATTTAGATTTGTATAACTTACATCGATATAAATGTATACAGGAAAACCAATGTCCTTAGATTGGTTTTCCATCTATAGGAAAGATCTGGTCTAGGTTTTAAAGTAAGAGCTAGTAGGTGTAATTAATGGAGAGTTCCTCATCTTTTTGCATGGCCATCATCTCTGAAAAATAACTACTCAATGCAGAAGCAACATGACTCAATCTAGATTCAAAGATATGGGGGTTTCATCCTTATACATGTAGGACATGCAAAGTGAAGGAACATGCCAAGTTTTTAATGCAAAGATCAAATCATTCACAATTGGTAGAGACATGTAGCTACCTTTAACATGGCTCTCTTAGCTCTAAAAGGGGAGGCTTAAATACATGAAGGGCTCGAGGAGATTTTTAGTGATCTTGGATGGCTTATCTCATGGTCAAGGCAGTTGCATGCTTTGAATGCAAAAAAGCTCAAGGATAATAGTGGTGGTTGTATTGATTTATGACCCCCTCTCCATTTTCTCATGTAATCCCCTTATTCTCTCATCCCTTTATGCTATATATAGAGGATTTTTATTCTAAAAAGGGATCCCTTAACTAGCGATAAAATTACTTTATCAAAATCTCCTTGTAAACACTCTCTTGAAGTAATAAGATAAAATTTTCTAGTTTTGGTTTGAAGTGAAGTATGCATTATTGGGGTTTTAAATTATAGAATTTCTATCTATTTTCATCATATATGAATCCTCCATGCACCTTTCTTAAATTCATTTTTGGTTCCTTACATGTTGTGGGAAGTGTTAGACATTGGTGCCTTATTGAATTGTCACAAGTTTATAGTGTCTCATAGAAACCTATTTCTTTTTGTCCTTAAAATTGTAGGGTTTCCATTTCACCTCCATACAAAATAATTATTTTTTTGGCTTTGAGATATTATCAAATTAATCTTTGTCTTGATTAGGTTTATTAGTAGTTATTAAGGTTTCTAGGCTGAAAGTGGATCATTTCATATTTTGGTGCATCGCCATCTTTAGCTTAGTTTTCTCCTTACATATTTTATTTCTCTCCCTTTTCCTTAGTTATTAGTAGGTTTTAGTGTGGGAATCAAGCCAAAGTGAAGCATCTGAGGAGCTAACCTCATTAAAAATCCTAAAGGTTCAACCTCATTATAGGATACCCATAGCCTAAGGTTGTTTTAATATTGTAGATAGAAGTGAGAGATCATAAAAAAATCTCCCAAAAGGGAAAAATTCTATCCTATAATAGGTACTAATTACTATCATGATGTATATGAATTCCACATCCTACTATTGAATGATTTTATGTTAGGCTAGGGCTATCAATTTTTACACTATCAAGGTCTTAACTGCTCAAGGTAAATCTCAAAATAATGCCACATCTATCCATATTGAGGCCCTAATGGACCTTACATCCCCAATATACACTCCAATATAGTAGGGGATTATCTTATTATATACCTAGATTATGAAGAACATGAGGTGTTTGATAGAAAGTAATCCTAATATAGCCATATGGTATAAGTCTATGTAGGTAAGGACCAATTTATCCTAGCACCATCAAAATTGAGCTCCCTTATACTTGATCCAATAGACAATTAAGGACCAACTATAGACTATCCTATCAGTACCCTTATCCACCACCAATCAGGAGGCAAGGATACCAATGATCACTTTCCATAGATTGGGGATCATTGAGCCCTCAATCTTAAAAAGCCTCACTCTACACTTTTCACCCATGTTAGGTGTGCCAACATCATTGAATTATCCATACCAACATAATTCCTTAGAATTGATTATGGCATCCTATATTACCATCAACTGACCTATCATCAATAGAACAAAAATATTGTACACTTCAACTATAGTGATAGTCAAGTCTCTTGAGGCCTGAGGGAACATGGAAGTGTTCCATTTAGTGTCTCAATAGGTGAGTAGGTATTACAATAGCCTACTCAAGGTGGGAACAATCCCCACATGTGCCACTTAGATAATCTTGGATTGATCTAAAATTACCAAATCATATACTATCAATAATTACATGATGTGAGGGATCCACCTCTACTCCAAAGCTTTTATCCAAATAAAGTAGGTCCCTTGTAGAAAGAAAAGATCCTGAGTCAGCCTTTTTCCTTTTTCTAGATCCAAACATGATTTAATGGGGTTTTAACTATCCATTTGATATAAATTTCACCTATTTTAGGTGTTAGTATGCAATTTCCATAAGTGGTTGCATTAACACCAATTAATTGGTGCCTGTATCACTACCTTGATTATAAAAACGAGTAATTTCAAAACCAAAGTAGTAGTTATGCAATTGCTAGTATACACAAATTGATGATTTTATCCTAACATAATGGTTTTGTATGACGGCCATGTAAAGGGACTAACCCCCCTAAATATCCCAAAAACTAACCTAAAATACTTAAATAGTGAAATTTACTATTCTACACATTCCCATAACATTTTGAAACAATAAATTACAGATTTGATAGAAGTTTCTAGTGAATTTTAGTTATATTAAAAAAATTAGGGTAAAAGAGGAAAAAAATAAAACCTGCCTATCCCTACCCTACTCCACCTACCACTAGTAAATTCACATCCCTTCTTTTTACTCATTCTTTTGACTACTTACTCGCTCAAAACCCTCACCATCAATCTAGAGCCTAAAATCTCACAAATTAAATTTACACATAGGAGTCTATTTTTGAAACAAATTTAAATATATATGCTCCCAAACTAGACATTTTGATTTAAATTTTTTATATTTTTGGTAAATTCTCTCATTAATAAACATTTACATGTTTATCAAGTCATATTGATGGTAAAATTTTATAAAACTAGTGATTTACTGGATTTATATCTTCCATAGCACATTTTTATGATTTTAGGTACACGATGACTTGGAACTAGGTTTAGTCCCATGATGATATGATTTAGGTAGTATGATAATCCCATCATAAATGGTAAGTAATTTTTCCATGATTTTATTTCTTAGTATAATTTTTACTTTTTCATTAAATTTTAATTGATTCCCATTTTTTGTTTACACATTACTGAAAGTCTAAGATGGATTTATTGTTCCACAAAGGTGAGTAAGGTAAGTATTTATAAACCTCTATTTCCATTCCACATGCCACTACTTTAAACCAACCCTTTTTCAATTCATGACAATATGTGATCCCAAGGGGGCAATTTGTATGCACCCAAAATTTGCACAATGTGATATTTCTAGTATGATGTCAAGTGATTATATAATGATATCCTACTTTATAGTCAATAAATGTTCCATCTAAAATTATATTCCTTTTCCCTCACTATATTTATCTTTAGCATTTACAACCCATTTTTTACTTGAATTTTATAACCACTTTCAACTTGTTTTAAAAACCCTCCATAGAGGATGAAACTATCACTCCCAGTAATGGAATTACTATGGTCCATTATAGAATCACTCGTAAGGTGATGATCATGATTATTCACAAAATACCATGACAAAACCATCATATATATTTAAATTCCATATTAATATGTGGTAGGTTTGTTATCAAGAGTAGCGATTAAGTTATGAAGACTAACGATTATGTAACTGCCCCCTAAAATAGGGTGGTTCTATCACCTTTGCTTTGTGTTCAAAATTTATCTCCTAGAACTCAAGATTAATACATTTGGAATCCTTATTATAATATTTATTTATTTTTCCATCTTGATTCTAACTCATGACTCCCATTTCACTCCCATTCTTTTCTTATCATTCCCTATTTTTATTCAATTTAACTTTAAGTTAATTAGCAATTAAACTCCCCCTTATAAGCTCAATCTTATTCTAGAATCATCTCAATATTAAATGAATTTTAGATTTGAAAATTTACATTGGAGACAAAAATCTTGAAACTTTATATATCAACAACCTACTTACCATTTCTTTGGAGCTTTACCTTTGATCACTTTCATGTTAAACTACACACTTTGAAGAATGAGGTTCATTGAATTCACAACTATATCTTTGAAATTAGTTTATTATCCATTCACCATAATTTTTATTTTGTTTGAAGTTGTGTTTCTCTCATATTATTCCTTTATAAGTATATTTTATCGTTCTATTTGGTCATATATATCGTACAATCATTATTTTGAGTAGAGGAGCTATCACACCAAGGACCATATCATAAATATATCTATTTATTCTAATTGGTCTACATTTTGATCAATTTGGGGTGTTCTAGTTTAAATTTTCTTTATTTTTTCACTATATTATATTATATTAATTTCATTCCTTACGTTATCTTATATCTTTATTTTAAAAAGGCAAATATATATGGAAACAAATCCTTCTTTCTTCATGTCTTTGCACCAAAATATTAGTTAATTTCCTTACTATTTTAATCTATAGAATATATAATTTAAAATAATATATATTTACATTAAAATCATAATTTTATTTAAAAAATAAAATAAACCACTTTCAGCTTCAAAACCAATCAGTTTTTAGTTTAGTACAAGCTCTTATTCATGCATAAACAAGTAAACTAACAAGTAGAAAACACTATCCAAGCCATGCATAATCATAACTTATATATTCACTTTAATTTGATATAAATCATTCAAACTTAGTGTGTATTCATCTAGAAATACCAAAATTAGTTCTAGCTTAGATTTGCAAAAGAAAATTTAGATACTTGATAGTATTAATCTTAGGATATAGATATAATTTTGTGTTTAATTTAATTTTATAAAATATATTTTTTTATAATATATTAATTCATATATAATTTTAAAATATAAAAACAATTTCATCTAGTCTACACCTAGAAAGGCTAGAATTCAACACATGCATTGTTAACCTATATTTTACTTCCCAATGTTGCATGAATTGAAAATTATATTGAAAAATTATCTAAAAAAATAATTATTCCATTTATTTCCACCTATTTATTTAATTTCATCAATTAATAAGCTTTATTTCTAGTGAAAACATTATAAAAACTAAAAATAAATCATCTAAAGCCTTGTCTAAAATGTACACATGCATTCTAAAACCTTGCTTATCATAAAATATAAACTAATACCACACACCACTATAAAAAAATATTTTAAACTTATAAATTTCATCACCTTATCTCTTGGATGGCTCCTAGAGTGTCTCTATCTCCTTAGAGCAAATATTTCACCCAAAGTTATAACCCTAGGCCCTTGCACCAATATCTAGTTTGACATTATCACCAAGATCAAGAGAGAGGTTTTCCAATCCATATTGATTCAAAATATCATTATAAACTCTCTCAATAATATATATTAGGAAAAAATCCTAGATCCCTCATCATCATTCCCCAAAATCAAGGTCATCAGTACAAAATCATCCTTGCCTAGTCACCTTTATTCCCATTTATATTCCTTGGGTATAGTATTGTCATATATCATTCAAATTTTTGTATGACATTACCATGTAATATTCATCCCAATATATATTACCACATTACCCAAGTAATTTAAACAAACCATTCCCACATTGATATTCCTGGTATTGATCAAAATCTTCACCTCTTCCTCATCATCGATATTGAGGTACCTTAAAGTTTTATTTCCACTTAGTTGGATGCTCTTAATGAGAAAAATGGCATAGTGGAACTCTTTGGTTCAATAATGATCATCCCTTTCATCTCATCATTCCAAATCTTATTCTACCAAATAATCAACCCAATCTTTAGTTCCACCCATCATCCATCCATTATGTTAGCTATCTCAATCATACCTCAAGAATTTGAGTGCAAAATTTCATTTTTAGTATCACATGAAAATAACAGAGAGTTGAACACAAACCAAAACAAAATAGGAAACAAAATTAAAAAAAGACAAAAAAACCAAAGAAAATGTAGCTAATTTGAGAAAAGCTTCAAATGATTACCATTAACTAAATGGCACAACCAATCAAAATTGAGATATTTTAGATGAAATGTAATATTATAAATTACATCAGCTCTTTTATAAAGATCAAGCCAAATTAAATCAAACTTATGATGTTTCCCTAGTTCTTCATGTAGTTTATCATAATACCACACTAACTCATCTAACTTAACACTCTTTTTTGACAGTTTCTTATCAAAACATCTCTTAATTTCTCTTTAGCTCTTTATAATTTTGTCAAGGCTATCAATTTAGTTTCATAAAGGGCTAAGAGGTTATTAACTCTTTGTTATACAACACTAGTATCTTTTATTAGGTATTGAAGGGTAGCTCTAGTTGAATTAATTTGAAGTTCAATAGGTAAAGTAGTTTCAAAACCATAAGATAACATTAATGGAGAATAACCTATTGTAGCCTTACCATTTTATATTAATCCCATATAAATTCAAATAATTTAACATGATAATTTATTTTAATTTCACAAACTAATTTTTTTACAATTGAAATCAAACTTTCATTAGTAGATTTAGCCTATCCATTCCCTTGAGGATAATACTTATAATAATGATTTGAAATGATTGAGAAACATCCTAGGAGCTCTAAATATTCATTAAAAATTAATTGAGGATGATTATCATATATTATCTCATAATTATAACTAAATTTAAAAAAATGATTTTCAAAAAAATGAAATTACTTTAAAAGTAACATAAGTTATTAATGCTACAAATTCAGAACATTTAGTAAAGTAATTAGTAATGGTTAAAAATTTTCTATGGACAGTGAAGATGGATGATGGATTTTTATAAAAAAAAATTGATATCCAACTTGTTAGAGATTTTCTCAATTATTACAAGGTTAAAATTTATAGATTTCAATCTATCTATATCAGTAGAAAAGATGACATGACCTTACTAACTTATATGAATCTTTATATAAACTAGGCCAATAATATATTTCATGAAATATTTTTTATTTAGTGGTGTTCACTATATATTTTACACCACAACTACCTTTGTGACAACTCATAATAACCTTTTTAATTTGTTCATGGGTTAAACAACTTAATATCACAAAATCTCTATTCCTAATAACATAAATTTTTTTATCATGAACAATCTTAAGGCCTATAACCTATGTTCTTGTATTTATCATTTATTTAATATATCATGACATGCTTAGTTTTAAAAATAATATATTAGTTCATGATAGCAATCATCCTATGAAAACAAACAATTCTAGTCATTCATCTGAAATATTATTTTTAATTACTTAGAAAGATTAACTTCATGGTTCAAAGATGAGGTGTAGCATGAAGATTATTATTAACTAAAATAACTAAGACATTAATGTTGGATGTCTCATTTTTAACTAAATGTTTAGCTAACTCATTTCCTTTGATATTTTTTGAAGTTTCAAATTCAAGATCAGATAATGTAATTTAGAAAATCCACTTTACTAATCTACCTTGAATGGTTTTTTTTTTTTTTATAAAGATAATAGAAACCATGTACAATGGAGCAAATAATAACTTTGTTTTCCATGAATGAATATTTGAATTTATTTAAAGAGAAAAATAATGAGAGAATAATTTCTTAGTCAAAGGGTAACTAACTTTAACATATTTCAAAACTTGACTCATATAGACAATAGGTATTTCCTCATGATCTTGATCATGTTAAGTGATAACTGCAACTATAATTTTTTTGGTTATATTAAAATACTTGATGAATGGTATATTTGGATCATGTTTGGTAAGAATAGAAGCACTTTCAAAGAATTTTTTTAGATCATTAAATGTTGAATCTAAACCTGCATCCCATAAATAAATTTAATTTTTATTAAGTAAAATCTATAAAGGATTAGATTTGTTATAAAAATCATAAATGAATTTATACACAAAATTAATTTTATATAAAAAGTATATAAGACCATATTCATCTTTAGGAACTGGTAAAAACCTAATAGCATTTATGCATTCAACATCAATTAAAATTCCATGTTTTTTAATAATATGACCTAATAATTCTCCTTCAGTAACTTTGAAAACTATTTATTTAGATTTAGAGAAATAACACATTTACTTCATCTAGTGAAAATTTCATGCAGATGATCAATATGCTTTTTTATCTTTTTTGAATGTAGGGTAATAGAATCAAGGTAAACTTGAATAATTATACCAATTAAGTCATCTAAATCTACATGCATGTACCTTTGTAAAGTGGCACCAATGTTCATTAAAACTAAACACATTTTGTTGAAAGTAAATATTTCTTTATGTGTAGTAAATTTAGTTTTGTTCCTATATTTTAGATTTATGAAGATCTAATTATAACCAAAAAATACATCATGTGACATCATTTTAGACCCTAAAACCTGATGTAAAATCTAATATATGATAGATAAAGTAAAGTTGTCTTCAATAATAGTCTATTTAAATGTCTAAAATATACCCAATTATGGATATCACTACTTTTATTTTTAACAAGAACTAAATTTTCTACCCAATATAATCATATAGGAAAAATGACACCACTGTTTAATATATTATCAAGCTCCTTATTGATGGTGTCTAACAACAAGGGGCTTATTATTATAAATTTATACCTAATGGGGTTTATACATAGCTTAATAGGTATGTATGTTTTATTATCTTGGTCTTATAACCTTTTAGGTCTTTTTAAGACCAATAAAATATATCTATAAAAAAATTTTACTATCTAGTCTAAAATCTCTTATCAATAGTATAGTGAATACCTAAATAAAATAAAATGGGATCTTCCTTAGTTACAAGATAAATGGGAATACTCTCACCTATAATTATCCTAAATGGTTCCTCAGTTCATGAGATCTTAGGTTGATCCTGTGGCATAAACATGGATTCCAAATTGATCAAACCAACATGCAGTTTATCATGCTTAAATACAACTAATCACCACAATTTATCACATAATCATCATGGTCAAAATAATTACCCTTTAAAAAAACATCAATATGCTCATTACAATAAAAAAAAATGTTAATTATCATTAAGACTAGGAACTTTAGGTCTAAAAGCTTTAGAAAAAAATAATCTATAGTTGGTTTGGTGTCACTTAAGGTCAAATCATAAGTAAAAACAAGATGATTATCAATAGAAAATTAAAATATAAGTATATGTGTGATATTTAATGCCTCAAAACTTTTATTAAGTAACCAAACCTTTTACATATATCTATGGATATGCATTTTAGTAGTTTTTTTTTTACTTTTCTAATAATTAATTAAAAATACCTAAACACTAAATGTTTGATTTTTAATTCTATTTATTTTTGAAGACCTAAACAGGAATCTTAAAATTCATATATATTATTAGTGTTTTCAAATGATAATTTACAAGTATACCAATTTTTTTTATCTACTAGATAAATAAAAAATAATTCCAGCTTCACTCCCATGCTATAGACAAGATCCATCAAAGTACAAAATCTAGATGGTTTTCTAAGAATTAGTTCTTGTTTATTACTAATCAGGTTCATCCAATGGTATAAAATCATAATACCAAATATTATTTCAACATATGCAACATCGGTTGGTGTGGATTCTATAGGATTACTATTCTATTATTCTCTATGCATAAATGTAATTTCATTACCAATAGAGACCCAAGTAATATCTTTACCTATGAAATTGCCAATTTATTTTGACCAATTTAGGCCTAGAAAGATAACATATTTAGTAAGGATATTTAATATTTTTAAATTCAAAATTCACCTTATTATTTTATCTTGATAGCAATGTCATGAAACTTACCAAACTCTTAGTTTGGTAAGAATCAAAAATAAGTAAGTTTCATGTTATTAGTTCCATAGTACATACCAATTTGATCAACAATAAACTTAGGTGTGATGTTATCAGAAACTCTTATATCAACAATACAATTATGGATACCCTTATTATAAAATTTAATATAAACATAGAATGAAGGAATGTTATCAGTTGGAGGATTATTGTATTGAGAAAAAAATTGAATTCAATTCATTACTATATTCTTCTTGTAATCCCAATACATTATTCAGATTTTGTTTTTTAATTACATCATTACTATTATCAATAATACCATGTAAGACAACAAATTGAATTAAATAAAATAAAATTTAATGGTTTTTAGATAATCAATAATTTTATAAACCCCAACATTAGGATGGTGAATATGAGTATAATTTTTGTGCTTATAAGGAGGATATTTCACCTTGTTAAATCAAATAGATAAAGGGTTAGGTTGCTGAGAATTTGAAACATAAGTATCTATTTCAGTAATATTATGTGTAACATTACCTTTATCTTATGTGAAACGTTTGGAAGTAGATGTTTGATTATTAACTACATTTGGATTATCTTAAGGGACAAAAACATGATCTCTTTATCTTGTTTGAACAACATAAACATAATAAGTTTTGATATTAGTTGAAGACTCTTTAGAGATATACATGTTTATATTATCAACCAATTCAATAAAAATACAATCTTTCCCTTAGATGGATTTCTTAAATTTATGAACAACTATACATGTGTTATGATCATGATCTATTTCAAAAATCTGACAATAATGAATCTTTTATTCATTATTACTTTTTTGAGGTTTGATATGTTTTCCTAATGTTGAGGGTTTTTCATTTAACTATTATTTGATGACAACCAAATCATTTCCAATATTATATGTCTTTCAAATTTTCTACATTATTAGAGGTGAAACCAATAGAATCTCAATTTTAAATCCAACACATTTTAACTTCTTTTCATAATCAATGCATAAAGTAATTGACAACATATTTTTTTAATGTATTTATCCTCTCAATCCATTTTTTAATTTAAATTAATTCACTAAAAAATATAATCTAGATATTTTTTTGGATGATCTCATGCTATGGGCAATTTTCTAACACAACTTAGTAAATTTGGTAATAAAATGGTAAATAGTTTCACCTGGATCAATGGAAATATTTACAAGCCCATTAACTAACTTTGAATCTCATTTTTGGTTACCAAAATAGAGTTTTAGTGAATCTTATACATATTTCCATGTGATTAAAACTTTTGGAGGTAGACTAATAAAAGCTTAGTATGTTTTACCTTTTAAAGTTTTCAAGAATACTCTAAGGGAATCTATTAATTTGTTGTAATATCAAAGGTATTAAAAAATAACTCAAAGGAATCTAGATGATCTTCCCAAGACACACCAAGATTTATTGAAAATTTTGGGACACCTTAAGTCCTTTAAGTGAAGGTAAATTACCAGGTCAATTATTGATATTAATTAGATTTCCATGAATCCAAGGATTTAATACTAGATGTTCATTTTATACATTAGAATCAACTTTGTTTTTAGTTAATTTAGCCTAGTATCTACCATTATATAGACTAGGGATGAAAATCATAACTTTATTTTTGGCTTGTTCTTCCATTTCAAGATTCAGTAGGCTATACAATTATTCTAGGTTCAATTATTTCTACATATTTTCTAGGATCAATAGGAATTGTAAAATAGTTAAAAGAAAAGCCTTTAGAAATAAATTGAATTTTAGGTAGAGGATTATGAGCTATATTTTGTTCTCTTTGTCACTGAATGTGATGATTTTTTTATGAATATGAAACTATGTTTAATGGATTAATGTGGCACACCAATCTATTTCAAATGTTACTTCATCCTCTTCTTCTACTATAAACTCAATAATGTGATGCAGATCATAAGGTTTATTATACTAAGCAAAATGAACAAGGTTAGAAGTAATGTCTACTTTATCCTCAAAAATATCAAACTCAAGTTAGATGATAAGAGGATGACCATCAATGGTCATGGGAAATAAATATTGAAAGAAAGGAATAAACAAGAAATTGATTTATAAAAAACTCCCAAGTAGATTTTCTAAATTTGTTGATAGTGAAAACTATCACATCAATGAATCAAGCTATTTGCCTATGATGTGGTCAAGATGAAAGCATATTAATTTAAAAGTATAAATATAAAGGGCTAAAATGTTTGTATTTAAATCATGTAATATATTTTTTAAATAATTATAGGAATAAATTTGTTCAATCAAGGAACAAGTAAACCTCACTTTTTATAGATAATCAACTTAATTGATTCAAATATGTATTAATTTTGAATTAGATTTCAAGATACTATTTGACCTATCCAATAGAGTAAATCATATAGAAGATGAAATATCTTGAAGTGATATATATTTGATTCTTATAAATTTCAAATCAATGAAAGGATATCTCATAATCAAATTCTCAACATTAAAACAAACTTTAAAACAAGCTAAATAAAATGTAACATAGGAAACCAAAGAAAATATAGATGAAATGGAAATGAAAACCAAATTAAAAAAAAACTACTTAATACTAACATTATCAATCCAAACAAGAAATAAACAAAACATCTAAATATAAATGAAATCACATCTAAGATTTATCTAACTTAATAAGAGATTATAATTAATAAGTGAAAAATAAACAATGTTAAGACAATTAATAATTAAAATCTACAAACTTATAAGATTACATGATGTAGTGAAAATAAATCCTATAAAAATAAGAGGAAACTATAGAACACTAACTAAAACAAAACAAAAGAATAAAATAAAGTAATATAAGAAAGAGACAGATAAACTAAATAAAAATAAAAGAGATTCAACTCTTAATAATTTGAAAATGAAAGTAATATATTGAGTAAACTATTATATTTGATTGATTACAATCATGTCATCAATTGAATAATCATTATATAATATACAAATATGACAATCTATCATAAAATAAGAATTTTCCATCTTTATTCATTTAAAATGAAATATTTTATACACATATGAATATGTATCTACTATCATCAAAATAATTAATACCTTTAAAACTTAGATAAAAATCATTCAAGGAAACTTTGATATACCTGCATTATTCAATCAAGAAACTTCATTGTCAAAGAAGATGTTGTTGGTCTATTTGAAAGTGATGATCAATTTCATATATGTTTGCATATAAAAGAATCAATATGTGGAAGCTTTAAGATCAAATAGATTTTTATATCTGTACTTTTTCTCTTACTATTATGTCCTTCGAGTCCTTTTAAAGTATCATCATAATAGGTGGTTATGTTTGAAAGTTATGACTAACCTTTAGTTAGCTAAATTTATAAAATTTATAATTAAATATTATTATAACTTTAAGTTGTAACTTATCTTTATAACTTTTTGAACTTTATTAATAGAGTTCATGACTCGATAATAAATAAAATATAAACCAACATCATTATCTCTAATGGGTGGGCCCCCTCATCACTTGTCTAACATCATTAAAAAATTAATTTCATGTACATATAAATTAAATGTTCAACAAGTTATATGTCTAAAGATTTAAAATTTAATAACATCATAATCCATAAATAGCATAAGATTATTTGAATGAAACCCATATGATAAAAAATTTGAAACATCAATACTGAAACTCCAAAAAATATACTAAAAACATATCATCAATATTAATCATAATGTAAAAATTGAGCATATGTACCAAAATCAACTATCATAGTAATGTAGAAACTAAAAATAAAAAATAACAACATCATATCAAAGTATCTCAAAAAATGTAAAACATTTTAGTAGGGCTCCCTTATGTGTCTTGTATTCTGTATACTCCAATGGTGTAGTAGATAATGTAGCTAAACATATGCCTTTAATATCATCATAAATTTCAAACCTAACCTTTTAAATAAGACATGTAACCATAGATATGGTCATAGGGATTCCAACACATTTCTTACTTGAAGATATAGGTTTATCAAGAATAGGTGTAGTAGGTCTAGGGACAATTACAAGAGCAAGATTTGGATTAGCAAGGTTAGTATTAATCTCAATAAATAAGTTGAAATAGTTTAAAATAATGTTTATATTAGGTACATATTTAAGAGATATGTGCATATGTTAAAAATATTCACTTGAAGTACCTCATCCAAATGGACAAGATCACCAACTAACTCATCTAAGACCTCTACAAAAGACATTACCATACACAAAATAAAATGGTATATTATCCAAAAAGTTACAAAAGTTTTATTCATTCACACCAAAATTTATAGGTACATGGGTTCCATTTTTAAAAATATCTAGATTAAGTGTTGACAACTTTATGACCAAAAAAACGTTTCTCATGGTGACTACTTTGTGAAGGAGTATCCTACCATATTGTGCATTGTCTCTTCCCCAAACATTTTTTCAAAAATCTTAGGAATATATAGCCTAACTAAACATGTTTTATATATTTTAAATAAACTCAAATAATAAAACTTTTTCAATGTTAATTTTATGTAGTCAAATAAATCCATAAACATCATCTCTAATAAAACCATGGATACATGTTTTATCAATGAATAAAATTGTCAATTATATTTTTTTCATTTCATTTCCAAATTTCTTATTTAAAATGATTTGAATGAAGAGAAATTTTGTTTAATACAAGAATCACCTTTCAATAATAATTTAAAAAAGACATAGTTTTCATGTTTTAAATGAATTAAACAAACACTGACTACAAAATCTAAAGAAAAATGTTATACTGTTTAGTTATCCATAACTCATCATGAAAATTAAATAATTCACAAGAATAATGCATAAAAAATTTCAAAGTATTCAACTCATAACCAATACTAGTTTATCAAAAAAGAATAAACAATCAACATTTTATAGAATTTTTTTTCCTTATTAAAAATAACCAATATGAACTACCATGATTTCAAGTGATTCAAACATTTAAAATGCATAAGGACTATCTATATTTGATATCCATCATATTACCAATTTCATTCCAAAGAATTGAAAACATTTATTCTACTCAAAAGGTAAACATTATCTTAAATAATAACCATCTCATGTTGTATTCAATTATTAATAAAAACTTTGATATTTATATGCAAGTGAAATATTAAAATAAGAGTTTCAAAAACATTTTTTTAAGTCCTTAATTTAATTATTGAGTTTTTTTAACATCATTAAAAACCTCATGATGATCAAAGAAAAACCACATATATGAACAAGACCTTCGAAACAAAAAACATTTTTCAATGTGTTAAACCATGCTTCAATAAAATTATATGCTAATAAAAATAAAAATAACTATATACTTATTCATCTTACGAAATATAATCCATTTAGTAGTCATGATTATAATGAGAACATAATGATAATACTTAACTATAAATACCAAAACCATAAAGAAAAATTTAGCGAAAAAATCAACACAATAGACCCTAAACATTCTTCATTAACACAATATGCACAAACTAATATTCATAACACATTCACCATGCTTTATGGGTTATATTATGATTTCAAGAAAGACAATAGAACATGCAGTTAAAAATATGAAACCATTATAAACTAAGATAAAACATAGTAAGAAATCATAAAAATAAATGTATTATTGACTACATGCACATTTCAAAATTTATTCATGACTACATGCAAAAAAACCATTGAATTCCTTTATACTAAAATTTACTTCATGACATTCTCAACCAAAAGTACCATCATTTATGGTTCTTTTATTATGTATAGTTTATAAAAAAATCATGGAATAAGAGAAATAATAGATACATCTTTGAAATCATTAATTACTTATTTCAACATGAACAAATTTTTTGATAAAACTACGTACACCAACTATTTTTCACTTTATCCACAAAACATCATATATACTAGCTTAAAAAATGTGTATACAATATAAAATAAATTACTATATTTCATTAAAAACATTTTGACTCATGTAAAGAGAGAGATAATAAGAAACTCTAAGAACATGAAACCACCATGAAAATATTCATGATAATGCTAACTAAGACATATAATCAAATCAAAACTCATCTGCACTATAATTTGACTGAAATAATTTATTTCAAATAGCATGGCCACTTTTAATATAAAACTAAGATCGATCCAAAGGATAACATATACCTAAAATTTTATTCAATTAAAGAGTTCACATAGTGAATATATATTTCCTTAATATACCTTATAATTATAAATACATATTAATATCAAAGTTGCAGAGCTCAACTTCTACAATGAACTTTCCAAAAATGAATGAAAATAAAAAATAATTTCCCTTAAAATAAAAACTTTATAGACATATCCACATTGAATGATCACTGAAATTATGTGTTCCTCAAGTTAACAAGACTAAGAAACCTCTAGACAACTTAAAAAAATTAATGTGGTTTACAATGTCTCAAAACCCATCAAACATAGTTATCAAATCATAACTATATTCTCTACCAAAAACTTGATACCACAAGCCAAATTTAATGTACCAACATATTTAATGTTAGGATTTTTAATTTACACCATAATATATTTATATCTTTTCCTTAAATTCTAAAGACTTTTATATGATATGCCTCAAAGACCCAAAAAATTATCACATGTCACTTAAAACATAGATATAAATATAGTTCAATGGCCACTTAAATGTGATCTAATCCAAATTATAAATAAAATAGTTTATATTTATCTAGGTCTCAATGTCATGTAGTGATCTAGGTTATAACATTCAAAAAACAAAATAATTTCATATAAATATATCAATTATAGAAAAAAATATTTCAGTCAAATTACATGGAATGAATATTAGATAGATTATTAGAGAATATCCCTAATTTCAATGTGAATTTGAAAACTAGTGTTCATGTCGACCTGAGATATTAATAGAATTACCATTTTTAATCTGCACTGCAAACTAATTAAAGATTGAGTATGCATCAATATGAAAATGGTCATATTAAACATAACCACTAACAAATAAATATTTGGGGAAAAAACTTCATAATTAAATGTGAAAGGCTTACAACTAAATTTTTCATGATATTATAATTTTATGAAAAATATGAAGAAATCATTTGCAAACCTTTTATGCAAAAAAAATGAAAAATTTATAAAATATGATATGAAATGTAAGTTAAATTTAAACTATGTTATGAACATTCTAAAATGAATCAACACAACAACATATCACATTAAGTTACATGCACAAAATAACTATTAAATGAATGCAAACAAGTTGGCCCTTGCCAATTAGTTTTATATATTATGACATAGGCCATTGTATGCATGATTAATGAATAATTTAAACTTTAATAGAGTGGGTACTAAAATTAGACATAACAATTTCTATTGGGGAAATATATGAAAAATAGCTTCAACCCCTTAATATCCCACTATGTTTATCAAATTTTTATCAACTAAGATCCCTTAAGGGTGAGGTGAGAGCATAACATTAGGTGTTTTCAATATGCCACTAAGATCTAGAATTAAAACTCTAGATTTGAAAATAGATTATAACTAATATTTATAAAAAATTTAAAATGCATATATATTATTTATACCTATGATGGACACGAAAACATAAGATTTGTATGCTTCACATAACTACAATAAAAATGAAGTTTTTATAGCTCTAATCAAAATTATATTTATAGATATTTTATAGAATATTTATATCTAACTTAACACAAACAAAAACAATACCTAAAATATGTTAATATATTGAAATCCTAAAGAAAGACAATACACATATTTATTCCAAGTAGAATTAGTACCTCTTTAGAATAATATCTCTAGCCTAAGTTTTCTAGTATAGCAATAGAAACTATCTTCACAATGTACCTCACCCACTACCTTCTTTTCTCTTATCTATAAGAAAGGAGGCTAGGGTTAGTTTTAATGTTTTGAAGATTAGTTAATTTTAAGACAAGTAAGGAATATTATTTATAAAATTTAATTAAGTAAATACTTAATTAATAATATTCCCTTATAATGGGTTATGGATAAGTGTGTATCAATTAGTACTTATCCACAAACTATGTTACAAATCAATATTTAAATTGCATATTAAGCATAAATTATTATATTTGATATTAAATACACTAATAATAATATGGTACGTGTTGATGAATCCTTCCCAAATGATAAAAGACATTTCATGAAACTATGGCATTTAACACCAAGTTTGTAATATTTGAATAATGTTTTCATGTGGAGCATATGTTATGGGTCTGTCATAAACTATAAAATTGTTGAAATTTTTATTTAATCACGTAAAATCACATATGGAGGTATTTTTTAGTTCGTGATAGGTCTTGTGTTGACTACGTGGTTCACGGTATAACATAAGGTTTGATAGAGGATGTGTGTCAGTCAAATGATGTTTCATATCTAGAGGCTTATTGAAATATAGAAGAAGGATTTATTTTCAACTAATTATTAAATTATTATTAATATGGATGACCTTGTAAATGAAAAATGTGATAATACATCAAAAGCTGATGTATTATAGACATCGAGACTATACCATATATTTAATAATTGTAACACTAGTAAGTGAGTTGGTGGAGAGCATTAATGTAACTATGTGGATTGTGCCTATATATAAACACATCCCTATACTCTGGATGGGAATGACAATGACAGAACTATGAATTGAAGATATAAGAGAGATATCTAGGAAAGATAAAATGGCTACAACACATCTCATATTGATATTATATTAATGTTGTAAGGTTTTTAATTACATTATTATGTGTGTAATATGTAATTCCTCATTTAAATCAGTAAAATAACTATTGCTTAATTTTATTTCCATGTAATAGGCTTAAATTTAGTCTATTATTTTATTTTTTATGGGTTGCATGGTCTAAGTTTATCCTTCATTGGACCCCATAATCATGACTACATTTATTGGTATCAAAGAAAGTCTATGATTATGGAATGAACATGAAAGTAAGTTATAATTAATACATTTGTTCATGTGGGTAGAAAATAATGATTGCATATTCTAATAATTTTTTTTTTGGATAGAATGTGTGTGATTTTTTGTTATTTCAAAGAAAATAAATATCACATAAATGCAGTTTCATAGAGAGAGCACCAAGAGAACTTATAATTTATTTCTTGGGTAAGTTAAGGATAGGTATACATTCCCATTTAGAGACTATGGAGATTGTGTAATGAAGAGGAGTTATAATGGAGTATTATAAAAACAATGAAGTGACTAGTGAGTTATCTTAGATATAGTAAAAGAGGACCTAGTTGATGAACCAAAGGATAAATTCCTATGTGTGGTAGCATGTATGAATAATAAACCAAATTTTGAGACCCCTAGTTATTCAAGGATTTTAAGTCTTAAATAAATAATTATTTTAATCACTAAGATAGATTATTTATTGTGACTATGAGAGTTTTAAATATCCTAGGAAAGTAAAATTTTCCTACATAAATTTGAAGTACCATACATTCTTATGGTGGGCACAAGTAAAGACACAATGCACTAGAATAGGAAAAGGCAAAATTAAAACTGGTTATACATTTAAATTATAAATAATTACTTTTGATTACCAATTAAGTTCTTTCGAGTAGTTACAAAATGTATGGAACAAGGAGATGAGTGTAAAGTATTACACTAAGGAGTTATATAGACTCAAAATAATAGTGGGTCATGTTTAATAAGACACTGATAATATATCAAGGTACATTATTGGATTTCACCTTTCCATTCAAAATGTGTATGGTATGGTACATGTGCATTCAGTAGAATAATCCTATCAATATGATATAAAGGCCAAGGATAAGTTGTATAATATTAAAAAAAAATGCATAACATGAGGGAACAGAAATTTTTGAATAGAAGAGGACTAGTACATAATAGAAGAATATATTATGTTCAAAAAAGATAAATGAACACTTCTCAACAAAGTGACATAATGAAAAGAGGTAGAGGAAATTATAACAATGGTAAATGATATTATATATGAAGTAGAGGAATAGGATTTATGAGTACATGATTTACATGTGGTGAAACTATTCATAAAGTGTTTGAAATCCCATAGACACAATTATGGGAGTAGAAAAACTGATGTGAATGCACATATTGTGTAGATGGGTAAGGATATTATTATGTCATTTAATCAAGGAGAGGAAATAAAATGTAATGACTCTCTTAGGATGCAAATGGAATTGTTAAAGCCATAAAAAAAAGAGAATGTTCCCACATAGAGGAATCATATGTTTAGAACTATTTTCAAGTTTGAAGGTAAATGGTTCATGTGATAGTGGTAGTATATACAATATTATTTGGAAATAATTAGTTTATAATATCATCCTAAATAAGATTTTGCATCCAAATTCATACATGGTATACTGGTTGTTGAAGGGACATTGGATTATGAAGAATGAGAAATGTCTAGTAAGTTTTCTAATTAGTGCATATAAAGATGATGTGATGTATGACTTAATGCCCATAAACAAATGTAACTTATAAATTCTTGGTAATTTGATTGAAATGAAAATCATGATGACTTCACAAATACCTAGACTTTAGTGAAGGATGTGAGGAAGTATACTTTAAATCATTTAAAGGATAAAAGTAAATAAGTGGAAAATGATCTAAGGATTTGAGGGTTTAGGGAAATAAATTCCTAAAATAAGTGAATAAGGAGAATATATTCTTTGCATTCATGCCAAAACATAGGAAGTTGTGAGAATATGAGAAGAAAAACACCTCCACTTGAAGTAAATGAATTGTTGAGAATTTTTACATTGATTATTTCCAATTATCTCCCAGATAGGTTATATCCCATGAGGAACATCAATGATCACATGGATTTGATTTTGGGATCTAATTTATA
Source organism: Torreya grandis (assembly GCA_037957365.1). NCBI lineage: Eukaryota > Viridiplantae > Streptophyta > Pinopsida > Cupressales > Taxaceae > Torreya > Torreya grandis. The sequence goes on along the minus strand of JARHVA010000147.1, from coordinate 2,053,678 downwards.
AACAAAGAGAAATATATTAACACCTAAGGATAATTTTTAGGTACAAAGAAAATTTAATAAGCAATTAGATAAAGGGTAGATTGTATAAATTATAAGCATGTGAATGGTTTTGGTAATATAAGCACCTAATAAAGGTATAGAGTGGAGGATGTGCATTGATTCTAGATCCATCAATAACATTATTGTTAAGGATATATTTTAATTTCCATGCATGTATGACCTAATGGATTGTTTAAATAGATTGAAATACTTCAAAAATATTGATTTGAAGAGTGGATACCACACAATATATATCAAGGAAGGTGATGATTAAAATACTACATTTAAAACACAAAATGGGTTGTATGACCGGTTGGTCATTCCATTTGGACTGACTAATGTCAAGAGTGCATTCCAAATAATTTTGAATAAAATAATAAATCCTTTTGGAGGTAAATTTTTCATTGTTTATTTAGATGAAATTATAATTTTTATTAGGAATAAATAAGAACCTTTGACATAATTGAGACAAGTTTTGCAACATCTAAAAGATGACAAAGTGTTTGCAAATATTAAGAAATAACTATTCATAAATGAGGAGCTGTTGTAATTTTGTTTTATTATTTACAAAAAATGAATGAATATGGCTCCAATGAAGGTGAATGATACCATGGAGTGGCCATCACTTATAATTACATTATAAGCATATAGTATTCATGGACTGTTAAGTTTTTTAAGGAAGTGTATCAAGAACTTTAGAGTAATATATGCACATATCATAGAATCAATGAAAGGTGATAGAAAAAGAATATATATGTAAAAATAAGTAGATCATATATTCTATATTTTGATTATGAAGGTGATTAAAAAGATAGTATTGACATTTCCTAATTTTGGTAAGGTATTTTAAGTTCATTGTAATGCTGGATTCAGAACAATAAGAGCTATTATGGGTCAATAAGGCACATATATTTATTAATTCAATGAGAAATTTAATGGTGTAAATAATAAATAATTATTTATGACAGAGTTTTATGCCAAAGTGTAATAACTCAATAAGTGGAGGCATTAGTTATTTTAATTTTTTTTTATTTGTTGTACACAAACCATTAATCACTAAAATTCATAAATATTCAAGGTAAGTTAAACCAAATACATCTAAATTGGATTGAATTTGTGAGACCCATATTTTCACAGTGCTTAATTTAGACTTGTGGTATTATACACATGGAATTTTGAGATGTGCCTTATGTGTTGATGAGACATGAGATGTTATTTATAACTTATGTTAGAGTCAAAGATTCTATATGTTATAATATGTTTATGTTTTGATTATGTAAAAATAATTATAATATTAAATTATATGATTATTCTATGCATTATGATATCAATTTGCTTACACTATTTGTTTGAACATTATGATGTGTATTAAGTATTTTCCACTAGATATATTATTATTAAGCATGTATTTGAATTATACATATGTTTAGATGATTTGTATTAATTTACTAACATTGATATGTGATGCATTGGATATGTTGTGTGTATGTTTTGTGAATTGAGATCACTTGTATTTTTTTTTTAATTCTACATCTTTGGCTATCTATATAGTGTATTTTATGTGCTTAATGTTGTGTAGGTGATAGGGGATACCAATGAGGGAACTATGATTATGCCAAGAATGAAAATAACATTGGTAGATTTGTGAATGTTTACTTGACCCTACCATGACCCAACCACTCCTTTTATTATTTATAGACCTAATCATAAATGTAGACTTTCTTAGCCCTCAAATCACTATTCACCCCCTTGGATACAATTCTCACTTTCCTTATAAAGATTAGTTAAATTTAAGTTTGTTTCATTCATAAAGTGGTATTTTAGCCATGTAAGTGCCCCCCCATTTGACTCAAAACTAGGATGGATTGGAAAATAAAAATTTATAGAGTGACATAAAGTAGTTTCTATATATTTTGTGTTGATTTTATTCCCTTAGACCAATAATAAGGCTAGAGAGTCTTTTAAGGATCCAAAGAAGACTTTAGAGGAAACCCATGCTCCATTTATGGCATGGTATAGTGGGTTCATTTATGATTTACATAATTTCTTAACTTCCTAAATGGTATTATAAGTGTAGTTATGGACAGGGAATACCTTTTGAGTATGAGATAAGGGATGGAAAATGACACATGTCACCTTCCCATTGGATTGTAGAGAATGGTGTTGAGCCTTTATGAGGAAAGAAATCCTTCTTTGAGAGGATTTTTTTTGCTCATTTAAAATTTGGAAATTTGGAAATGGATAAGAGAAAGATAAAGAGGAGGAGGAGATTAGATGAGGATATCCATTACATAAATATTATAAGAGGTGTTATTGAGTAGATATAAAAAGGAACTAAGCTAGGCTTCCATTCCATTTTTGATTTAATTTCATTTATATTAAAAGTATATGTATCCTTCCTTAGATTAGAATTTTCAAGAGGTGTAACTTCATTTGGCTTGCCCTCTTTATTTAATTGTATTTAATGGTTGAGCCAATGGCCATCATTTGGTTTTAATGAGAATTTGAGATTGGTTATGTAATATACCTCCTAAACTATTAGATATTTTTAATGCCATTTCTTGTCTTAAAATGGAAAATTTATGCTAGTAAAATTTATGTGAATTGTCATGCTTGTTGTGCACTCATATGTAGTGGTAGTGGTGATTTAATTGCATTATTATTCCCTCCTATGTGGTTTTATTAAATAGTAGTGATGGAAACAAGATTTTATGCCCTTATACCTTTTATTTGGTATGGTCTAAGGTATGTATTCCCTCCAATGACTAAGAGATGGTATAATAAAAGTGATTTAACCCCACATTCTTATTCTCCTCAACATGTTTTTTGGTGTTGGAAACATGTTATGTCTATTAAATATCATTTAATGTTTGATATTATTATTTTATTTCCTTGTATGCTAGTTTTATGGAATGGAAATCTCTTTTCTTTAGTTGAACTTATAACCTCTTAAATGTATATACTAATTAACATTCCTTGTATAGTCTTGTTACCATCTAAACCTCCTTTTATCAACTTATACACCTTAAACCTTGATGTGATAATGATTTAAGCTAGGAGTATTAGGATTAGGAATTATTAGTGTATCTACATGATGATGAAAAACTGATTGGATGTGATGCCTCCTTTAGTTGGCCTTGGGTTTTACGTAGAGTCCATGTGAAGACTAACTTGTTCAAAAATTTTGTATAAATTTGTAAACGAGTTATATTGGATATTTAAAACAAGAAAAAAGAAGCTATCAGAGTGTTGGGGGAACACCTTGAAGGTTCCAGGGATAAATTATAGGACTTCATGAGAACCTAAAGCTCTTAGGGCATCAACTAGTTTCCTTCATGGAGGAGTGTATCATTATAAATTAAAAATCTAAAAAATTGAAGGAAACATGGAGAAACCCCATGATGGATAAATAAGGTAGTGAAAGGATAAAAGAAAATCTAGGTAACAACATAAAATAAATCATAATAATCACCCTATCAAGAGTAACTTCCCCCCTAAGAATTAAAGCAAGCAAAAAACCAAAACAAGAAAACCCGAGAAGGTCAAGGGGATAATGGAACAAGATGGAAATATGGTAGATAGCCCTAGTGTTCAAACCAAAGTCAATATCATCAAAAATAGACAAAATGATCAAGGAGACAAGAATAATCCTACTATGACTGAGATATGGGTAGGCTACATGGAATCCTTAGAGGAAATCTAGGGTAATTCTAATTTTTTGGTTCTACTTGGTTCTTTTTTTGATGTCTTAGCAAAAAATTGGTGGAATTTTTTGTTGGTTGTTCAGCCCATTAATCATATCTATCTTTGGACTTATTTAATATATCTTGTGTACTTATTTAACTCTATGGTTTTAGGATCCCTATAAAACTTGAATTTCACCTTATCAAATTAAAAAATATTGGCTATTTCAGAGCCATGTGATTATTATTATTATTTTAGCTAAAATTATGCTCATATTGGAAGCAAAATTTTAATGGTCATTGGCATTAGTGTGTTATTTTTTATCACTTGCATACCCCTCCCATTAATTGTATCGGATTATAAGGTAATTGTAATGATTATTTTATATTCAAAATTAATTTGTATATTCTGATTATACATGTATTTATCTATATTTTTACCATTGAATGAAAATAAAAATTTCATTTCATTTATAAAAATTTACATGATTGAATACATGAAAAAACACACCAATTTTTTTTAATAATAAACAACACACAAACTACACTACTTAAAATGTCCATTATCTAGATAATTTCATGGCATGATAAGTACAAAACATAGACACAAATCACATTCCATAATAAAATAATAAATATAAATGGTCACATAGTTTCTACACAACCATGCCAACCCTAATATAGCCTAAGATATAGACTTGATGCCCCCACCCTAACATGGAAACCTACATATCCACTCCTATAAATTAGGGCGAGAATTATTTTTCTAAAGAAGTTATGAAGATTCTCTTCCATGAGACATTATCATGATATGGGTTGTACATCTTCATAAGGGAGGAAATGAATGTAACTTTGATGATATGGGTTGTACATCTTGACATTATCAAGATGTACATTATCCTTAAGAAGATAATGATAATGATATTCTTTTAACTAAAAAGAGAAGTCTCAATTACCTCACAACAACAAAAATGCATATAATGTGCATTTTCTAATATAAGCACTATTTATCATTGTTCTCATTTAATATAAGGCCTAAAAATTTAGGCATAATGTAAAGCTTACTGATTACCCTTGCATTCCTTCTATACCTCAAAATTCATTTAACCATGATAAAATTTCTTAATTCACATGAAATAAAGTTACAGGAGTAATTCTTATGATATAATGAGAATATGCAATCTTATGGTTTATCCAACTAAAAAGGTTTACTTAAATAATGATAACCAAAATAGTTATAATTTTATATTTGATAGTAACACCATTTTTAGAGACTAAAACAATCCCAGGGATAATGTGTGATTTTTATCCTTCCCATTATAGTTCATCCTTCACTATAAGTATTATTAATTAAACATAACATCATAGAGTTTCTACGAAGAGATAAACTTTAGAAAATAAATAGGTTACCTTAATAAGATCTACACTAACTATATGAAATGAATGAGGATGGTTCTACAACTTATCCTACTTAGTAAATTCCAAGATCAAAGAATGTAAGTATACCAACAACTCACTACACATATATTTATATCAAGACATGGCCATTTCAAATATGTTAAACCTAACCAAGGGATCTCTTACTACACAATACCAAAGGAGATGATTCCAAAGTCTCTGGGAAAATGATATGATAAAATAACCTTAGCTAGCCCTAAAATACATAAAATAAATTTAATCTAGTGCTCACTAAATCTTATGAAACAAAGGGGGAATAGTGAACAACACATAGAAATAAAATATAACTCTACTCAAGTCAATATAGAGGTAAAATAAGAAAGGAGTAAAACATTAAACCTAATACTTTGTGCAATATCTATCTACCAAATAAAAGAGTAAAAGTTAGGAATACTTACCTTCAGATGAACCTATCTTGCCTTAATATATCCCTTGGCCAAAGGTGCTATTGGTGTTCTATATTTTCACCTTAGTTGAGAAGGGGATTATTCAAGTCCTCTACTCAAATATAGTCCAACATGGGATTGATCCTAGGCCGTGGGTATCCTAATAATAGATCAGCCCTCTAGATAAGGCTAGCTTGATTCTGGATATATCACCTATACTAAACCTAAACTAGCACTTACTTAGAAAATGGAGAGATATTTTAGCAATATATTATAAATTCATGTAAAAAGAGGTGATGCACCAATGACTCAATCACTTAAAATCACACAAGACATAGTATAGGATGCATTCAAGGATGTATAAAATCACTCACATTAGTATTTCACAAAAATGAATGAATTATCTATTAATCTAGCATGGGAGGAAAGTTATCCACTTCTAAACTAACTAACAAACTATATATGTACTTAGAATTACCTATAAGGATTACCAAATCAGAACATGAAGGTGATAAAATTTAGATAGAGGCAAAGAAAGCATACATTCACTTAACCAATCAATTAACTCATAAGAAACACTTAAATTCAACTACAAAAGGATAAATTTAGTCTCTATTACATCAAATAGGTGTTATAGTACAAATCTTGGTGGAGTCTAGTCATATTAAAGAGATGGATGTATGTCAAGGCTTAGAAGCCAGTATTTATAGAAAAGGGGGAGAGAGAGAGAGAGAGAGAGAGAGAGAGAGAGAGAGAGAGAGAGAGAGAGAGAGAGAGAGAGAGAGAGAGAGAGAGCTATTAATTGAAAGAGGCCCAACCACTTTCAATGGATTAGTACCAATTCAAGGATGTTGAGTCATAATCTTATCAAGAAAGAAGCTCATCTTAAAATAATTTAATTCTCCATTGATCTTTATCCAACCACTAGGTCATCTTCTTAGGAAAACCAATAGTCATTTTATAAGCTTGAATTTGACACTTGTGAAAAAATCTTATGCTTTTGAATTCAAATGGTTATTTTACATGGATTGATTTTGACACTTGTATAACTATCATTACCCTATTGGATCAATTTCCCTAAAACTATTTCCTTGGGCTTTTTTGTTTGGGCCACTTCCCCAAAATAAAATATGTCTTCAAGACTTTGTATTGAGGACATTTATTGTAGAAAAAAGTTTGAAATAACTTGGTCTTCGAGAAAATTATCTAGGACAATTTTCTTGACACAATTATACTTGGCCTTTTGTTGTAGATAAAATGTTTGAAAGAACTTGCACTTCAAGATTTTTGTTTTGGATAAAAAATTTGAAATAATTCCTAACACTTAGCTAAAAAATTATAAACAATTTTCTTAAAGGAAATCTGAGCACTTAGTCTAAATAGAAGTTCCAAAAGAATTAAACTTAGCAAAAAAAAAGCCTAAAATATTTCCTATGTAAGGACTTAACCAAAAAAGGGTTTTACACTTAGCTTTTTAAAAGCCTGTAGGCTCTTTTTAACTTGTGCTTGAACTTTGAATGCTCAAATGACTTTCCAAGGCTTGTGAAACTTGTCCCTAGCCTTTGATCTACTTGGTTTCACCATGAAACCTACTCAAGAACCTTGTCTTTACTCTGTAGACCTATCCCTCAAATATTAAAAAAAAACACTTTAAGTAAACTTAAAGTGTTTTAAAATATTTTCAATCTAAATGTGATACTTCAACCATTCACTCCATCTAAAAATTTATTGAAGCCTTGATCCATACTTGACCCTTAGGACACTATACTATATTCAGGTAAGTTTGCTATGTAGGCCAAAAATTGGCTAATAGGTAATTTGCAAGAGGTTTTTTGGATTTAGAAAGATCACACTATAGAGATTAGATGTAGGATAAAGACTCCTACTTTGGATCCAATTGTTTCCCATAAGACAATATTATTTCCCTCCAAGGTAAAACCCTAAGCAATGACTCCTCGAGTGTATAAATAGTAGAATTATGAGCTATAATAATTTAAAAGTAAATGTTCCTCTCTATTAGATTAAAGTTAAAGTGGTGTTTATAGCCAATTATTAACCCTAAACCCTCCTCAAATTTTAACAGACATGATCGACCAACTCAATTTGATTAGGTGGGAAAATTAGTCATTAGGTATTAAACTAGATTGGCTAAGCCAACTAATTTATGTAACATGTGTTGAATCCCTAACAAGATTGACCTATCCAACATAGTAGGAAAATGAAAAAAAAGAGTGTTTTATTAGTCAGGGGTTATTTTAGGTTTTATTATCTTAGTAACTTGGATAAAAGCAACTTTTAATGTTTTGAGGTAATGGTATAGGGACCAACAATATTTTGAAGCATAAAGGTCTACCCACCCCTTTTCCCAATACACACTTTAAGGTGTTAAATTAGAGATATTAAAACATGATAGATTCATACAAGAGATAAAGTGAAATTAAATGATAATGTATAAATTTTTTATGTGTATACATATGCCCTACTTCAAGCTCATCGCATGTCATGAAATTGTAACATGGGATGCTGATTTAAGAAAGAACATAAAAATGTAAAAAAATTAAGCTAAAAAATTAGTATAAAGTAGAAACTAGATGAAAGTAATTAATTGAAAAATACATACCTTCACTTACCTTATTTTTTTGAATTAAGGGATTAATGAGAAGCATGTGGAATAGGCATCAAATGTATGAAACACTAGGCAGTCCTAAAAAATAAGATAAAATTCAATTTTTTTGTAAAAATATGGGGTAAATATAGAAAAATTCTCTATATTGTCAATATTTCATAACTTATTTTTGTTTGTAAAAAAAAATGGTAGACACATATTTATGAGTAAAAGATGAATTTTTTTGGTAAATAATTATTAGATAAAGAATTTATAAAACTTGAATATATAATAGAATGTTTAACTATTCATTTTCATATTTACTATTTTGAGAAACCAGATATTTTTGTGACCTTGAGGAGTGATGAGAGAGATGATGGCATGGATGTGAGGAGCATTAGGATAACACATTTTATCTATTTCAATCTTAGTAAATGTATCATGTGCATTAAATATGTTTTTTTTAATCATTTTTAGTTGTAATTAAATTAAATTTAGAAAATTAGGTGTTGAGGCAAATCCATGTAGTAGAATTTACCCCAATTTATTTTTAGGATAGAGTAGGATTATAATGAAAATGGGTAAGGGACAAAAGAGGAAAATTTATGTCTAGGTTATTAATGATGAATTAGTTAAAAATCACCATATAAAAGAATGAGATTGGTCAGGCTGATGTAGTTGTAAATGTGTGAGTTGTTTTATGTGGATAATTGTGTATTACATGGCCGATCTAATTAGGTTGGTTATGATTGAATACATATTATCTAGCCAATATAGTGTTATATGTTATATATGTTTGATTGTGTATAGCCTGGTTGATGTAGTATATCCTTTAGATGGATGGCTTAGTATGGGAAATGTTTGAATACATAGGATTTGTGGTTGATTTTGTAGTAAGTGGTCAATTCATTAGTGTTATCTAGATGCATTCATAGTAAGTGGGTGACTATGTTATATAAACCAATCAACTTATTAGTAAGTGACCAAGGTAGTAATAATAGTGTATGAAATTATAGTAAGTGACAACTATGTTAGGTAAATTGGCTAACCTCATAATAAGTGGTTGATGTCATTATAAGTTAATAGGTGTTGACATAGTTAGATACATGGTCAACATAGTATATAATATATACCTGGTTGACATAGTTATTTATGTGGCTGACATAGTAGAAAATGATAATAAAAAAAGAGACAATATAGGTTGATAAAGTAGTTAATTTGGATGTAAATGCATGTATTATTGATTTTAGTGACATAATTTGATGATTATGTAATATATAGAGATTATACATGATTTTTTGTTTGATATTTTAAAGATATGATGAAGGATTTTATGATTCATGGATGTAGTTTAGTTACCTAATTTTTTATATTTATTGATAGTCATAGATCGAGCATAATTGACTAAACTAGGTTTTAGTAGTATTATGTAGATTCAATAGATTTCATTGAGTGTTGAGTTAGTTATCATGTTTTTAGGAACATGAGAGTGGTTAACCAACACCTTTAGGTGTGTGGTGGATGTGAATATTATTATCACTCAAAAGTGTACCCTACTAAGAATATGTGTTTATTTTCACTCCTATTGATATAATGGAAAATCTCTAAGGTGTGGGTGACCTTGTATTAGATAAAATATCAAGATGAAAAGTTGGTTCCATTTGGTAATATTAGCCAAAATTGTCCCACATATAAATCTTTTACCTAAATATATCTTAAGCAGAGTTCTTGATTGACTAAATGATCAAATGACTTGGGAAAGTGAAGAAGATAGACCAGACCATCATCAAACATCATGAAAAAATGGATAGGTTAGTCTAATTTCAAACTTCATAAGTTCACTTAGGAGGCCTCTCAGAGCAAAAGGATTACGTAGAGATGAGGTTATTCATGCCTTGAACATTCTTTACAAATTTTGTGACTTGGTGATTTGTTTATCTTAAGTTAAAAGTATTTAAATTTAAACAAGTAAAATGAGTCATGTATGAGGAATAAAATAAAAGTCATGGTGAATAGCCATTTAAATTTTAAAAAATCCAAAATATCTTGAGGTTTAATGTGAAGCTAATATATGTCAAGATCATAAAAACCAAGATAGGATCTAATGGTGAGAGATGATCTAATGAATTAGTGGGTCCCAAAGATATAATGGCATGTATTCAATCATGCATTCATAGATCAATGGTGAGCTTAAAGTCAAAAGTTAGAGGATATTGAGATTAAGTGAAGGGATGACAAGTAGAATGATCTTAGTGAGCTAAAGGATCTAATGATTCATTTTAAATCAAATAGAAGGAATATTGATGACACACATTCAATTAGACCAAGGATATAATCGTGTGTAAGAAAGCAAATCCAATGGTACGTAAATATGTTGATCAACAATGAGTGAGGGGTCAATGTGTCAGCATATCCTAAGGATGAATTCAAGGCTACCACATGGTGTAAAAAATGAATTATATGAAACTAATGTCAATATTTTAAGGATAAATTCATAATTTCCAAGTGTCACATTCTCAAAAGCTAGAATCAAAATGAATGGGGATTTGATAATTAGCATAATATGAGAATCCTAGATTAAGATTGATGGTTGATATCAAAATTAGAATCCAATATAATTCAAGTAGAGGTTAAATATGGTTCAAGTTGAACCAAGAGAAAATATCTAAAAAGGTGTCATTAAAGCTCAATCAAGACCTTTGTTCAAATATCTAAAGCATGTAGACTCTATTTTCTTATGGTCTCAACATCATTTCATGAATGCATTCCTCATGTGTAGTGGCTTCTAAATTCCCACAATGTTCAAAGGGAGAATAGGTTTATTTAAACTTAATATAGTTAAAAACAAGACTTTGTATCTTGTAGCCTTTTAGTTGACATGATAGCTATAGGGAAAGCAATAAATTAGATTAGTTTTCAATATATAGTGAATATATATTCAGGTTAGAACAGATGCAAACCTAAATGAGATATGGTGAAGTGTCTCATCTTTTAACATGGTCACATCGTTGAAAAATAGGTACCTATATCCACTCAAAATAGACATAAGCATGGCTCTATCAGGTTCAAGATATGAGAATTTTTATCCTCATAAGCAAGTCAAGTGGAAGATGGCGTAGAGTCCCAAGATGGAAATCTGGTGGTTAGAAAAAGTGGTTGTAGCATTTGATATATTTTTAGGGTTTGGAATATTTTATTCATATCAAGATCATGACTCATCATATTCGGTAAACTCTTGTCTTTTAGTATGTTTTCTTAGCCAATGAAAAGATTCAGGGCTATTGGAACACATGAAAGTTAATTTGTCCATGATGGATTAGTCTTGATTGGATCAAAGTGTGGTTAATCATTCATTAAATAATATTAGTAGTTCATTAATGATTTTTTTATGGTGTTATCCTTCTTTATCCTCCCATTTCTCCTATATCTTTTATTTTTTTCCTCTCTTTCACTCTCTAATTTTAGATTCTCACAATGACTCTTTGATTTTAAAGAATATGGGATTCTCTTAGATATCTTATCAAGATATGCTCATCTTGATAAGATTAAAACCTATCAATAATTTATAATAACTACCTCTTGATGTAATAAAAGGCTTTATTTACCTATCTCTTGCTTATAACTAGTGTTTAAAAAGCTTGTGCATGATGGCATTATGAAGGAGAATCTTCCACACCCATTGCCCTTCTTTTTATAATCTTTTAAGGTGTTTTAAGATATTTGTAGGTATAGATTCATGTTATTTTTACCATTAATTTAGGATAAATTTGGGTCTTATAATCCCTCCTTATTTTCATTTATTGTTTCCTGAACCTAGTCTATGAAATACTTATGCAGTCAGTTGATCTATGAGGTTGTGTGAGCTAGCATTATCTTGTGCTAATATAGTGTGGGTTTAAGATTATGGGATTATTTAATTTTTATTTGGTGCATCACCTTGTTAGATTTATTATGATACCTTTTCCCCATTTCTAACCCTTTTCCAAGTAGTAGCTTTAGTTTAGGTGATCCATCAAGAGTAAGCCAGCCTTCTCTGGAGGTTAAACCCCACCATAAGATACACATAGCTTGGGCTTGTTCCCATATTGTGAGTGGGAGTGTAGGATCATAAATAATTACTAAAAAAGGGTGAAATATCACATCATAATATTTTTTGGGATGCTTGATGGGGCTTACTACATTGTTCACTAGTGAAGAGTTTTGTTGTTCTCTTTATCTAATTAGCCTTTGGAGGCAAGTGTTCAAACATAAATGATGAATCTAATAATATATTAGATAGTTTAAGTATCCTAAATAAGTGTCTAATCATCATAATATAGTATGTATAATAAACCATCTTTTTATCAATATGCTTATTCTCTACCTCAACATCATACTTATCAAGCAAATAATGTTTATGTATTCCCCCCAAGTGGCATGCAAATAGCCTATCAACCCTATTTTGTCCTTTACCATATTAAAACCCCTACATATTACCAAGGTAAATATCCTTTTCATTCAAATCAATCCTCTATTTCCCCTTGTCAAGACCAGACTTACCTTGTTACATCCCTGTCTATAGTCTAGCAAGCATTATCAGTTTATAATAAGTTAATAAGGGAGACTGGTAGGGGTTTGGATTTTTTTATAGTCACACCTATCCATGATATAAAAAAGGAAAGGAGTGATATTTATTTTTTTAATAACAAGTGGTTAGTTTTTTAGGGTGAATAATGGTCATCTTGTAGGAATGAGGACAAAGAAATGATGATAAACATGATCTATAATGTAGATAGTGTATTGATATCTTATGAAGGGAAACATACTCATTTAAATTATTATTATTATTATGTGTCCTCTCCCCTCCAAGATCCTTAAGATAAACCTTCAAGATTTCTTGATCACCCCCCTAGCCAACCTTGTCAAAGTATATCTTTATCAAAACTTAGAGAAGTAATATTAGATCAAGGTAGAACAATCATTAAAATTAATGAGGGGGTTAAGCTTAGACAATAATTCCCATTTCATTCCATGAAGGGGATATAAATATTCTTCCAAGAGGTTTTGAACATGTGGTCACTGATTGAGGAGGCTGACTATCCACAAGCTGAGAAGCAAGAATTGAAAGGGTGGGTATTATTCATTGAAAAAGTGTTTGAGTAGTGGGAGAAGGAGTATGTCAAACCTGAGCCAATTAGTTTTTCCTCTCCTACCGCTATGATCATTACCACTCAAGATCATGAATCCCATTTATCATGGATCTTCTCCAACACATTTGATCTTGGCTATGTCATGCCCTCACTTATGAGGCCACCCTCTCTTATAACCATTCAAAAGGAATATAAAGTGTTTATTTTATACTCATTTTCATCATGGAAATTATTTCATAAGGGCATAAATAAGGATGAGGTGTTGGTTGTGGAAGTTCAACCATCAGTTTAAGAGCCACCAAAGAAGCCATTCAAAGTCCCTAACTAGAAGGGCACTCTGTTAAGTTTCAAGCAAGGTGAACTTATTCACCCTCCCACCATCTCCCTCTTAGATAAAGAGCCTATTTTACAAAGGATAGAGGATATTATAATCATAGGTGAGCTTGAAGAGGATAATTCAAGTGCCTCTGATGAGGAGATCATAATAGGCAACCCACTTCATTTATAAGGGGAAGAATCACATTTAAACCAACATTATTGGTATGGCTTTGACAGTAATGAACTAGATCCTAAGGAGGATAATCCTCAAGTTGAAAATATAATAGAATGTGAATGGACTACTGAAGGTCCATTCAACATATATCAAGAAGAGGATCAGAACTAGGTGCCTAAGGTTAGTCTATTTCAAGATGAGGTGTTAGTTGGGGATAGCCCTAATATGTTAGAGAAAGAGTAAATCATATCAAAGATTGAGAAAGATAGGTGTCATATTTTAGACCTTGGATGGTTAGGTCAACCCTCATTTTTAGTTAAAGATCAAGATGAAATATTGAGTGAGGTTGATTAAAGAGACATTTCAAATTCTCAAGAGATGCAATTTGATGAACATATAGTGAAAATTTTAAAGGGTTGTGATAGTGATTCAATGTCATAACCAAATATTCAAAAAAGATTAAGGGACATGTCCTTCCAAAAACCTATGATCATGTTGATCTAAGCATGATCAGTCCTAATTTACACAAGGACAAAGGGGAAGGATGTGGTCTTTTTGAACCACTAAGTGAACCAAGTGTAGTTGATTTGAAGTGCCTAAATGAATTCTTCATGTAAGGATTTTTCAAGGGTGATGAGCAACATTAAGCAAGTTTTCCTGTAATCCAACATGAACCAAGGTTGGAAGACTTAGACTAGTATGTCTATGTTGGAAGAATATTTTTTTCCTTTTCATCCATTAGAGAGCACATGAAAAGGATTGGCCATCAAGCTACGTGGCTCACTAATTTTAGTATCTCCAAATCAAGTTATTTTTCATCTTAGTTTATTATAAGTGAATAATACTCAAAGTTTTCCATTTGACCTAGGAAGGATGTGCTTGTAAATTTTTTTATAATATTGTAAATATTATAGTAGATTTCATGTTTTTCTCTAAGTGCTTGTGTGCACATTTGTTTAGTAGGTTAGTTTCATTTCCTATTATGTGTTTCCTTTTTCAAAGTGCCTTGGGAAATTTGTTTTGTCTTTTTTATTTTGGTACTTGTCACTTAAAGAGAGGATTTTCAAGAAAGGGATAGACTTGCTCAATTTAGATCAACTTATGACTCCATACCCAATAGATCAGTTAAGGCAACTAGTCTAGGTTCTCAAGAATAATAGGCATACTTCCTTGTGAGTCACCAAATATGTTGGCTAAAGTTGGCCCACATACAAATATTTTGCCTAGATAGATCAAATAATCATATTTAGTTATTGACCAAATGATAAAATGACTTGAGTAAGTAAAGAAGATGAACCAGATCATCATCAAATGTCATGCAAAAATAGACAAGTCAATCTAGTTGCACACTTCATAAGTTCACTTAGGAGGGATCTTAGAGCCAAAGGATTGCATATACATGAGTTTATTCATGGATTGAACATTATCTATAGATTTCATGAATTTATGAGTTGTCTATCTCAAGTTTCAAGCATTTAAAGTTAAATAATAAGAATGAGATGTGCATAGGGGTGTTAAATAAAATTCATGGTGAATAGCCATTTGATTTCAAAAAACCCCCAAGGATCCTATGGTTTAACATGAATATGGTAGATGTAAAGATCATAGAAGATAAAATAGGACCTAATAGTGAGCGGTGATCTATTGAGTTAGTGGGTCCCAAAGATCCAACAATGCGCATTCAATCATGTATTTATAGATCAATGGTGAGATTAAAGTCAAAAATTTAGAGGATCTTTAGATTAGGAAAAGGGATGATAAGTGGCATGATCTTGGTGAAATAAAAGATCTAATGGTGCATGTTCGATCAAATAAAAGGAATATCAATGGCACACATTTAATTAGACCAAGTATCTAATGGTGTGAGAGAAAGCAAATCCAATGGTGCACAAGTAAGATGATCAACAATGAAAAATGGGCCAATGAGTCAACATATCCTAAGGATGAATAAAAGGCTTCCATGTGGCATAATTGAGAAAATATATGAAATTGATAGTAAGATCTTGAGGGTAAAAGTGTAATTTCTAAGTCTCACATTATTAAAGGTTATAATCAAAATGAATGAGGAGCTAATAATTATCATAATATGAGAAACCTAGATTGATATCAATAGTTGATACCAAAATTCAAGGCAAGGAGAATTAAATTAGAGGTTGATTATGGCTTAGGTCAAAATAAGAGAAAATATTTCAAAGGGTGCCATTAAAGCTTAGTCAAGACCTCTGTTTGAAGATCTAAAGCATGCAGACTCAAATTTTTAATGGTTTTAATGTCATTTCATGATTTTATTCCTTGTTTGCAGTGGCTTAATTATTCCCACAATGTTTAGAAGGATAATATTTTTATTTAAAACTAATATATTTTATAACAAGACTATGTATCCTATAGGATTTTCATTGACATGATAGCTATAGGAAAACCAATAAATGAGATTGGTTTTCAATCTACAGTAAATCTATATTTAGGTTGAAGTATATGTAGACATAAATGAGATATGGTGGAGTGTTTCATCCTTTAACATGGTCACATCCTTGATAAATAGTTACCTATAACCACTAAAAACATACATAAGCATGGCTCCGTTAGGTTCAAGATATGAGGATTTTTATCTTCATAAGCAAGTCAAGTGGAAGATGGCATAGAGTCCCAGGTTTGGAATTTGGTGGTTAGAGAAAGAAGTTAGAGAATTTAATATATTTTTAGGGTTTAGAATATTGTTTTCAAATTAATATCATGATTCATCATATTCATAAAACTCTTATATTTTAGTATGTTTTCTCAGCCAATGAAAAGATTTAGGGCTATTGGGACACATGAAAGTTAGTTTGCTTATGATGGATTATTCTTGATTTGATCAAAGTGTGGTTGAACATTCATTAAAGACTGGTGGTAGTTCATTAATGATTTTATGATGGTATGTTCCTTATCTCTCCTCCATTTTCTCCTATATCTATTATTTTCTTCCTCTCTCTCATTCTCTCTAATTTTAGATTCTCATAAGGAATCTTTGATTTTTAAGAGCAGGGACTCTCTGAGATATCTTGGTAAGATATGCTCATCTTGCTTAGGATAAACCTTATAAATAATTTGTAATAACTACCTCTTAATGAAATAAAATATTTTATTTACCTATTTCTTACATGTAATTAATATTTATATAGTTTGTGCATGATGTCATTGTGAAAGAGAATCTTCCACACCCATTGTCCTTCTTTTTAGCCTCTTTTAAGGTGTTTCAAAGTTATTTGCAAGTCTGGGTCCATGTTATTTCTTCCATTAATGTAGGCTTGGTTTGGGTCTTATAATATCTCTTTGTTTTCATTCATTACTTCCTAAACCTAGTCTAAGAAATACTTATACAATCAACTAGTCTATGAGGTTGTGTGAGCTAGCATTGTCTTGTGTTGTTCTAGTGTGGGTTTGAGATTATGGGAGTCTTCAATTTTTATTTGGTGCAACACCTTTTTATCTTTATTCAGAGCCATTTCCCCCATTTATAACCCTTTTCCAAGTAGTATCATTAGTTTAAGTGATCCATCAAAGGAAGAGGGCCTTCTTCAGAGGGTCAACCCCACCATAGGAAGTTGGCCTTGTTCCCATATTATGACTAGGAGTGGAGTAGATTTAATAACTTATCCACAAGGGTGATATCTCACATCATAATATGTATACTCATCTACTTCTCTATAAATGCTCTAATTTAGTTATTTCTTGACTAAGAAAAGGGCAAAAGGAACAATACTCAAGCTAAAATTGAATATGAAAACTTAAAATTTGGTGTGATGCAACAATTTAAAAGTCAATTATGCATATAATTGACACAATTGGGAAGCTAATTAACTTGCACACATTCACATCATCTTCATATAATGACTCTTACATCAATATTTAATACAAATCTATTGAGAAACATTCACATTATAATGGAAGGAATGATCACAAATTGAATTCACTTCCAAATTATGTAGAAATCAGACTTAGAAACTTGATATGACCAAAAATAATTCTCATTTACTACATAAAGGTGAAAATTTCAGACATAAAACATAGGAAAAACAATCATTCACTATGTTACATCAATGAACATGAGGCACACGCTTCATAAATAGTCTAAAATGGAGGAAAAATCAGCTTCTTATTGCTTCAAAGGTGATGTAGTACAAATTTTGGAAGAGTTTATGTATATCCAAAATCATAATCTAACAATATTATCTCAAAAATGAATATACATATAGAAAAAGGAAGAAAGGTGAAATGAGACTAAATAGCCCTAAACTAGGAGGAGGAGTCATCCTACTCATCCTTTACTCTTCCTTCAACTCAAATCTAACTCAAACTTCAAATCAACCACCAAAAATTCAAATTCATATGTAATACATCTTTATTTTAACATTATCTTCTTGGAACATGGCATAGAAGAGAAAGATAAGCTTGTTTGAATGTTTTAAAAAAGTCAAAGGTTATCATACATGCTTTGATGGTTTTCAACCTTGAAGAGATATTGATCATATTCACTTAACTCATTTTGAACAACTTATTCAATCTCCTTGAAACTCTTCATATATCTAGTGAGTGACTTCAATTATCTTCACTTTCATCTTGGAGTTTGACCTCAACTATCTTCTATGTATCTTGCATGCATGTTTCTCTCTCTCAAACCTCTTGAATTTCTCCAAAGTGGCATAGTAGGAGAGATATTTCAAGTTTTTTGTTTAAGGAGTATCCTAAAAAAAATAGGTTTTATTGACTTGATCAAGTATTTAACTGAACTCCCCTATTCTTGCATGTTGATCCTCCACCTTTTTAGGACCAATTGAAGGCTTCTTCTTGTCTGTTTAATTTTTTATAAAATTAGATAAAAGGGGGCATAGTAGGAGATAGAGATTGAATGGTTTTTTTTTTTTTAAATATTATTATAACCTTTATTCATTTTTTAAAACAAAAAAGTAACCCTTTCTTGATCTCTAGATAGCTAAGAGAACATGTGTTTGACTAAGGAAGGTTGTTGAATACACAATGTATAGATTAAACTTGTGGAATATCTTCATCCTTGAAGGTGGCATAGAAGTGTGAAATATTTAATGTTTAATTTGTTTAAATATTCATGAAATATACTTTATAAGAGTTTATTTTATGCTAAACAATCATATCTCTACATACTGGTCCTTCTTCGATATGCCTATCTTCTCAAACTTAACAAGCTTGTTGAATGCATCATGAGAACCTAGAAATTGATGAATTTGCATAATTTAAATATATAAGGATTATAAATAATATTTTAACATAATAAACATGGTGGAACATACCTTCAAAATATTTTTATCTCTAAACTCCACATACAACTTCAAAAAATGCTATTTTGTGCTATCTATGCCTTAAAAATTCTTGATTTAGATTTGGGGGTATAAAATGAGTTAAACGAATCTAAATACACTCATAATATTCTCATCAGATAGGTATCAATTATAAATAATTTAAAAAAAATTAAAATATCAAAAAATCTTCACTAAACTATCAAACAAAAATTCACAAAAAAGTGTTTGTTTGTTGCCTACAGGGTGACCTAGAGATGTTTTTATTTGATATAAGCCTATTTGAATTTATTTCAATTTTATGATAATTTATTAATATATTAAAATTAATTATAAATCATATAAAATAATTTTATGACCTTTTAAGGATCTAAAACACTCATTTCTAACCCCATTTGTAAGCAAGATTACTCAAAACCCTAATTTCCTTCATGGTGCAAACCTGTGTTTTGAAATTTTATCTCTCATCAGGTATAGTAAATAAATGAAACAAATTTTAAAAATTAAAGGAAATATTAAAATACCTCCTTGGATAATTTCAAAATATTTAACTTAATAAAATTTAAAATATGTGTTTTTTAGTATTTCCTAGCTTACACAATCTCATTTTTGAACACTTGTAGGTTTAAGTTTTGGTTTTTTTAAGTTTTTTAAAGATTAAATACCTAATTATTTTTTTATTATAACCTATAATATCCATTTTAATCATTAATATCATTTTATATTCTCAAAAAATAACTTAAACATCTCAAAAAATATCTTTTATGATTGTCTCTCTTGCATGATTGAAAACCTACAACATGTAACTTTACCTTTATTCATTATTTGCATGAAATTTTGATTTAATAATGTGAAATAATGTTATTTATTACCAATAAAATATCACACAACTTTTAATTTTCAATAAATAACTCAAAAAAGTAATCACATCTCCTAAAATTGAGTTATTGGGGTTTTAGAGCATCCTTCCTTCTTAACGATTGTTCATAAAGTTAATCCATGTAACCTGGAAAAAATTCATGTAATATTTATGGCATAATGGCCCATATTTTACACTAATACAATTATAACAAACTCTTCTTCTCCTTTATGAACCAAACATTTTAAAATTACCCTTCATAGCTTATAACTAGCTTGTTAGAGGAGTAGAAGAAACTTTTACCAAAATTTTGGCCTGTGAGTTGTTACAAAGATGTTTTTGGATTAATGAAGGATATATGATGTTATGGAGAGATTATTTAATATTTGTTCCATTCATGGAGTATTCTTATAAACCTACACATAAGCAAACTTAACCAATGGTGTAAAATTTTATCAACATTCTTAACAACCCTCTTGGGATGTTTGCTTGCCAAACACTAAAGACTAATATCCATATCCATTGGGTTATGGAGTCAGGAAAATATCACCAAATATGAAACTAAAAATTACCTATATAAAATACATCACTTGTGCATAATAACTTAGATAATTGAAAACTTAAACAACCACCAACTAAAAAATCTGTAGGATAACACTTAGAGGAAAGTGAAAACTAAAACTACTATGCAAAACATTTAAAATCCACCTATATCAAAGAAAAAACTTATCAGGTCCTCTCTATGTGGATTAAAAATATGAATAATAAGCTAATATTCTAATGAAATTCTAGTTAGATCAACTCTTTTCTGACTTGTTAACCTCTTTAACTTATCTCCATTCAACTGAAGTAAACATATCTGCTATATAGACAAACTCTTTTTGACATTCGATAATTGCCTCATATTTATCTTCAACACTAATAAATGTTTACAATGTAACCAAATTATTTCTCATAGTAACAAATGTAACTTTAGCCTCTAATGACTCACTAGAACATTTTTCTTAGATTTCTATGACATCTTGAGATATGCCATCTTGATTGTAAACTACTGTAAATTATTCAAGTTCTTAAAGGAACTCAAAATAATACTATCTAACTTCATCAATATCTTATTTAAATATGATTTGATCAACATCTTTTTAAACATGATTTCCAAACTTGGTAAACATTTTATTAATGTCTTCATAAGGATATGTAGTCTTACAAAGAATTTGAATGTCTTGAATCGACTCCAGGTATTGATGTTACTCTTCTTCAAAAAATTCTTGATCCTCACTTGTATATTTTTGAGGTTCACCAAGAATAACTACATATTCTTTAGTATCTTTACTTATCTCATGTCTATGGATGTTACATTGTGAAACCACTATTTCAATCTCATTAGTTATTGGTATGCCATCTTGGATATCTTTATGATACACTTCATGAGACTCACTTCCAATTATAATTTGATTTTGATCCTTAAGGGTTTCAATATGATATTATTCTATGAAAAATTTAATTTCATTTAACCAAAACAACTCTTGATCATACTCTCTTTATGAATTCTCATCTTCACCTGGATGTTATTCTTTTACCTTTCATATAATAGGTCTTCCTCCAAAAAGGGAGATGGTAGGAGGGGAAAACGTTTCATTTGGTGGCATAAAAACATAGGTACTAATGGGATGATATTTAATAGGATTTAGGATTTAAGAGGAATTAAGACTTTAAGATTTGGAAGTTATAGTTTCATTTAAGAATATTTTGAAAGGAAAGAAATAAACTTGTGTTAGGGATGTTACATTCTTCTCTTTCCACTCAATAATCAACCTCTCACATTCTGATATGGATTAATCTTCATGGAAAATTTAAACTTGAGGATTACATTAAAGGATCAATAAACTTGGAATATTTCTTGGTTTGGCTTCTACAAACTTCTCCCTCTTTTGATTTTAGATTGGCATATGAAGGGTAAATGAGAAACTTGGACAATTCCTTGAGTGAGGAGATTAAGGAAGAATTGGGGGAGTTTTCATAATCATAGGATTAGGAGACCTAGAAATTATGATATTAAATAAATTAGACTCTTATGAAGGTTCAATGGGTTCTTATTATTTCTAACTTGGGATTTGTGACTCAATTCTTTGTACTGTAATGGGCAGTTGCTATATTGGTTCTCTTGTAGCCTCATTGCATATCTTAAATTATTTAATCCCTTGTTGATGTATATAGGCCTGATATGCAAGCTCTTATTGATTCTTGTTGTATTCCCCTTGCATACCATTCTCCATACATTGTCTCTCAAAGTCAAGTTTTATCTATTACACACTTTTTTTAGGTTAATTGGAAAGAACATGATTATGCCAAGGATGATTGCAAACATGAGTAGGGCTGGGAGGGAGGTAAATATCATGATACTAAGGATATCCTACTAGTCTAGGGATATTTTAGGTAAAGCCATAAATATTTTAATATTGATAAGAAGGATATGAAGGTATAAAAGATGCATTTTCACAAAATGAAGGACTAAAATACATACCAACTGATGTTGTTTAGGATCTTATACCACTTAAACCATATGCATATAACCTAGATTCACTATTAATGATTATATAAATGCCTCTAAAGGCTGACATGATGAAGCATAACACCAAATATTCTTCAATAGATGAAGTATTTTGAATATGTGTCCCATCATATGTGATAAAAACTATTATCACTTAGAAGTGCATTGAGATAAGAATATGTGCTTGTTCTCACTCTTGTTGACACAATTTAAACTCTACAAGGTGTGGATGACCTTATATTAGATAGAATATCCATATGAAGGGATGGTTATACACATAATATTTTCAAATTTATCAATTATAGATATTTTTTCTCTTATAGTAACCCATCGATTCTCAATCTCTCTGAGTGTACACCTTAAGGGTTTCACTAATAAAGGGATGGGAAAACCATTGGTGCTTAGAAGGATTATTGTACCTTTACTACCACTTCATATCTACACAACCATATCTTACAAACATATCCCTATGTTTGGCATCCTTTTTTCGCCCTCCTTTAATCATCTGTAGCCTTCATTAGATATTCCCTAACCTAAAATCCTCTTTGATAATTTATGATACAATTTTGACCCCATAAACCTTGTACTATAATTGAAAAAACTAATTTAGGGTCTAGGTCAGCCCTTGACTGACCTAAACCAAGACCTAATTTTTTATAGTAATGATATAGAGTTGATTGGGCTGACCCTATTAGTAAAGTTTTGGAAGGATTAGGGTTATATCTAGTTATATAAACACATCCATTTTTCCTTCTTAGAGAGATAGTAATATTTAATTATTAATTTTCACTTATTTACAATTTGCACTTCTGTTGTTCTGCTTAAGGATCCATAACTTAGGGTTTCTACTTGGAGAATAATCTTGTCTTGTGTAAAAGTCTTAGATGCTTTGGCCTTTCTTAGTGATCCTTAAAAACACTAATAAACTATTAAAAAGAACCTTTGTATAAGTGAGATATCAAGTCTAAATGGGTTCATCTTCAAGATAAGTATCTCTAACTATGTTCCTCTCTTTTAATAGATATAAGTAGCATAATTAATGGCTTTTGAATATATTTATTTCTCCATACATTAGGGTTTTACCTTTATATAGATTAATTATTATTCTCTTATGCATGTTTAGTTTTTATATTTGTTACCCCCACTTTGTGCCACAATCTTTGGTGAGCACTATATTAGATTTTACTTGTTATTAGTTTAGTGAATATGAAAGCATAGGACCTAGTTAGGGTTATTGCATAGTTTTGCTTAATTGGAGACTTTGGAACCCTCCCTAGTGATATTATTGTTTTAAGAGATACCTTGGATAGGTATATAAGATGCATATTGGTCATGACCTTAAATATATAATGCATCGACAATCAGACATGTAAGTATGATTTATATTTTTTGAGCTAGGATTGATTTATAGATTAGTTGTATTTTCCTTTGCATACATTCTGGTGAACTTGATAAGAATTTAAGCCTTGCATATTTTCTTTCAAACCATAATTTTTATCATTTTATTATATATTTCCATAATTTTATTACTATATATAACCAATAAATATAGTTATAATCTTTTATGCATAAGTTTAACACATAGTGACTTCAAAATGACTTTGTTCTATCAGTGTAGGTCTTCATCAACTATAGGTTACTAGATCAAATCTTTCAACCAAATATTATTATTCAATTATATATTATCATATACAATCAAACATGTTAACTCTATCTACTAATTCTTTCTACCAACATATAGGTCAATAGGTTGATCCTATTACTTGTTCTTTTTTAGTATATAGAGTTTTACAGAACTTGGTTAAATCAGTCAACCTAGTTTGTAGAATTTTAAATTATAAACTAAATAACTATAACATAAAATTTTCAATATAAAATCATATTCAAGCCCACAAAGGTTCATTTCTTTTCTCTCTTTATCATTTTAATACTTTTTTCATTTTTAATTTTCATAAGTTGGTAGTCTTTAAAACTAAAACCCTATGCCTAACTAGGTCGATCAAATTTTGTAGTCTATATTATTTTTGAGAGACATAGTTGACCTATTTCAATATATTTGTAAAGACCATACTTCTATAGAACAACAAAAACCCAGTCGACTCTATTTTATACTATTTGCATACACTATCACCTAAATTCACTTTATACTATTCTTAATCAAAGAATTAACATATATTTGATAGTAATTAATTCACATTACCTTTTTAGTTTTTTGCATGTTTAGAGTAACTCACATAGTCTAAATATATGGTTTTTAAAATTACCATTTTAGTTACACTATTTAATTCTTTTTTACACACTTCAAATCACTTAACATTCAAAAATAATTTAAACATTTGTCTTTCCAAGGCTTACATACTTGGATTTCATCACCAAGGAGGAAACCAACTTGATTTTTTGGCCAAATATAAATACATGGTTAATGGAATATATTTTCAAATCAACTGACACCCTTATAATTATGGGATTATAAAGTGATGGGGTATTCTACAATGCGAAGCCAATTCTATAGCCAATATGGATCCCTTTCAACCCAAACTTCCTAAAACCAACTTTAGACTACTTTTTAGTTCCCTATTTTAGCCAACTTTCCTATCACATTAAAATAAAAAATTTCTAAATATCTAATAACACTTAAGGTGACCAATTAGTTAGCATTTACTTTCTATTGATTGTTTTCTCTTTGATCATTATTTTTATATTATAAAACTTACATTGGATAACATTGGTGTAAGGTTTGTGTTGTGTGACCCAATTAGATTAATCATATTGATCCAATTGTTTATGTGTTTTCTTTTATTCTTGCTTCAAAATATCTTACAAAATTATTCCCCTATTTTAGAACACTATCATCTTAGTCAATGGTTTTTTACATATTTATCCACCTTCTTACCAGAAGTATACAATTGACCTAAAAGACTATGTCTTCCTATCTCTCTATTCTTTCCCCTATCTAGCAGTACACAATTAAACTATATGATTGTGTATTATTTCTAACCTATATCCTAGTAGCACTCTATTAACCTAGTTGATTTTGTACCTATTATATGATCATGTTATTTTTATAAATAACTGTTAAGGTCAACATTCCCCCATTTTTGAAAATTGGGACCCTTGAGATAATTTTAACCTTAACCGTAAAACCATGGCATGTTTTAAACATTATTAGAATTTTAAGATCATCCACTTTGATAAAGTTGTCTTATTGATTTATGGTTTTCTTTGATATTTCCTAATATTAATAATAATTAGTCTTCACGTGTTATAGTTTTAATTTTTATGGAGCCCTATTGAAGGGTTCATACTTAGAATTTGTAGAGTGGTTCTATTCAAGTTTTCACTAGCCTTAGGTTTGTGAAAATTTGAATCCAAATTCATGTTTTGAAAGCTCTCCTCCAAAAACCCTAGCATAAACCTTTTGTTCAAATTTACATTTGGTGGGAGAATTTGATGGGAATGTTTCAAAATATGAATCAAGCCTAATTTTATGCTAAATCTTAATCATTTTTTGAAATACAACCAAAACCTAACCTAAAATCATGCTTGATCCTTTTTCATTATTTTCTCTCTTATTATTTCCTTATTTCTAACATAGTCTAACATTCATGATTGGTAATATCCTTTTAATTTTATAGCATGGTCCCCTTTATTACCTATTTAGACTAAAGACTTAACACTAAGGCCCCATTTGTGTTTATCAACATAAACAAGACCTTAGTCTTAACATTTTAGCCTAAGTCTTACTTCATCCCAGCTCTTAATTTAAAATCCTTGATTCTTTGTAGATATGATAGCCTATGCTTCATCATGAGGGGGTAATTTGATAGAGTGAAGAAATCTTGACA
Source organism: Torreya grandis (assembly GCA_037957365.1). Taxonomy (NCBI): domain Eukaryota; kingdom Viridiplantae; phylum Streptophyta; class Pinopsida; order Cupressales; family Taxaceae; genus Torreya; species Torreya grandis. The sequence continues at coordinate 2,027,318 of JARHVA010000147.1, read as the reverse complement.
AACTGGAGAATTTGGTCTTTTAGACCAATAATGTTTGAGCATCTAGATCATGATCAATGGCTCGTGCCTCATCAGGATTAAGGATCTAATGGAATGAATGTAGTGATGAAAATTCAAAAGCCTAGGAAGCCCCATAGGGTCACCATGTGGTGTTCTCACATTCAATAATTGGTAACATTAGGTCCCACATATTAAATGGAACTAATCAAGTACAAGTTCCTATATCATGATTAATGGTCCATGATCACTCATAGATCTAGATCTAATGGAGTGAAGATGATGTTGAAATGTCAAAAGCCAAAGGAGTCCTATAAGGATTATAAGTGGCATCATTTTAGGACTCAGATAGAGATCAATGACTGATGGTTCTTCCCCATGGTGAGAAAATTCAAATATTTGGAGCCATGAAAAGTTTCTACATGGTACTCTCATAGTCATCAAGACTAAATGAACTAATGATGCATGCTCACTTGGATTGTAATTATATGGATCTCACTTCATCACACCTCTTGATCATATGAAGTGAATTGAAGCCAAGATCCATATAATATAATAACTTGATGATCTTAAAAGTTACAATCTCATGACCATTATTTGACATTCACAAGGTCATCATTGATGTCTACATGACTATCAACATTAAGCCCACCAAAATTAAGAACTTCATGAACTTAAATTTAACATTCTCATAAATGTCATTTGATGTCTAAGAGACTGTCAAATTCAATCTCTTCAAATATTTTTCTCGGATAAGGGGGCATGTTTTATATCATTCAATGGGTCATTTGATATTATGATTTAAAACTTAGCATAAATTTCTTTAGCCTAAGTTTGTGGTGTGTTCATTAACATGAAATAAACTTATCTTAAGGCATTTTATCCTAAACTCCTTTATATAACCATGAATTAATTAAAATTCATGAATCTTATAGAATCAATAGCATGTGCTTTGTTAAGATTGGATGATCCAATGGCATGAGATTTCCAATGACTATTCAATAAAACTCCAAGAGCCTATGGGCTCAACACGTGGTAGATGGGCATTTAGTATGTGATTGGTGTAGGATACAGAGCTCAAAAAGATTATAGGGTTGCCAAGTGGCACAACCATAGGTATTGATGTAAATATGGCCAATGGCATGTGAAATATAGAATCATGATCAATGTCCCATGTAGATATGTGGGTAATGATCTAATGGCATGAAGAAAAAATCAATCTTTTAAATACCAATGACTAGTGCTTCAAAGGCATTTTTGAAAAATGCTACGAAAGTGCCAAATAAATTCCAAATAATCCAGCACCACTAAAGCTTCAAGAGATATCCATACTTACATAAAATATCTTAAGTTTATATTGGATTGATCCTAATTAGGCTAAGAAGATTCCAATTGTAATTTGAGTGAGAAGAATTGAACTTAAGACCATTTGCCATTTGATTGTGAATAATTCACAAGTTTGGTAGCCATGGTACCACAGAGGCAACAACTAAGGGATGAGATAGAATTATATCTATCTACAAAAAGTGAAGCAAGGGTTTTCAAAGACAAGAACTTGGACACAGTAGCATTCAACACAAATAATAATAGGATCTTAGACATGATCCTTAATGTAGGAGAAAGGATAGTTGAGGTTAGAAGCATCAAAGAATCCATGGCCAAAAATGACAAGGAATGCAATGCTCTAGTTGAAAATGAGGAGTGTCTTTTAAGACCAACTATGGAATTAGAAAGAGTCAACGAGAAACACCAGAAGGCTATAAACATCTTCCAACAATAGCAAGAAAGCTCTCAAGAGCAGGGCCCAACAACTAATTAGTTGAATGATATTTTATTTTGTAAGAAAATTTGTAATATTTTGAAAATAGAATATCCTCTTCTAAAGTTATAATCTAGTTTGTTAGTGTATTACCTCTAGGTCAGTTTAGTTTGGAAAAGCAAATATATTCTAGAACTTTATAAAAAAGGGATAGTTGCTACTTCTTATACATTTGTATCTTGTAACTGATTGGTATAGTACCTTGTCCTTCTATAAAGGTAACACTACCATTTTTTAAGAGAGAGAATTTTGAACAAAATTTTTACACTTTGAGTAGTTAAAATAATCAAAGAATATTGAAAATATTGTCCAATTTTGTTTATGTCAATTTTTACATGGCCTTTCTCTCAATTTCTAGTCTTAATTCTTAAACTTGAATAGTTTCTATAAATTCTAAGTTGCATCTTTAATTATAGGGTTGATAATTTGTGTTTATGCTAGATTAGTTGAATGATATTGAACTTCATTTTATTTTCTCTACATTATAATGTGAAAATGTTATTTGATTATGGTAGTAAATATTTAAAGTAAATGTAATTCTTACTTGTACTTCTTTATATCATCTTTGAAGCTTTGCTTAGTGTGTAGTGAGATCTAAGCCTATGCCATTTTGTACTATATAATGGGTAAATTTATACTCAGTTGTAATTGAAACTTTATCATAATGTTTGAGGCTAAGATCAGTAATAACTTATTCTCTTTCTTCCTTACCCTTCTCATTTGCTTCTTTTTTAACCAAATCACTTTAGTTTAGATTTCAAATCTTTACCAACCTCACTAATTCAAGGTACCCTTGCCTTCAACCTTCATCCAAGTATGGCTTGGTTGGGAGATTATTTAATCAACATGCCAGATGATACATGATCTCTTATGTAAACCTCAAAAATACTTTCCAACATTTAGTCCAACTAGTATTATAACTATTGAATAGCAAATTAAATATTTCAAATATGCTTTAAGGTTTCTAAATGTCATACATGAAGATGTAGCACATTGATTTTTCCCCTTTACTTTTAAATATGTTGTATATAAATGGTTTCTCAAATTTCCTAAAAATTATATTGCTATCTAGGATGGGTTCACTAATGTTTTCATAGACTAATTTGGTAAAATTGTTAGTCCATGTGTCATATACCACCAGTTCACCATGATCAAGAGGGATGCAAGTAATCCCACAAGGTGTTTTAATGACAAGTTCTAAAAAATGTATAGAAAGACCATAGAACCCTATAAACCTAATGATGTTTTAGCTTTAGAAATATACAAGGATGAAGTAGATCTTATGACTTCTTTTTTTTGAAAATATCTCTTCCAGCTATAAATTCATTAGCCAGGTCTTATTCTAAAGCAGTGATCATCAATGATCAAATACAACCCCAGTGACAAATGGCCTACTCTATCCCAAATATCAATCCACATTTTCCCATTCTAAACATCTTCCAAAACAATAATCAAAATTTTATATCCTTGAATCAAATCTGAAGTCTGAATCAATTACCTTTAAATCATGATTCCCCTAATCAGAACCTAGAATTATTGAATGGATTCAACGAAAATGATCAAAGAACTTTAGTAATAGATAATGGTAATAACAATAAAAATTTTTCACAATTATGAAACTCCCAAGAATGAGAATGATTATATTCTAAAAATGGTCTAAAATTTTAGCACTAATTTCCATCAATTGCAAAAACAAGTTGGCAATACTAAAGAGAGCTCTAGTAGGAACTTCTCATTCTAAAGGTTTAATAGACCTAATAATAGGTTTTAGAATGATATTTTATATAAAAATAAGGCTAAAAAACTTTATTCTAGCAAAAAAAACCATGGATATTAATCTTATTGACATTGCTTTGCCTGATTATTGTAGAGTACACTGTACAACCAAACTTAGTGAGATTGATTGCATTAAGTTTTTTAAGTATTTTAAAGATTTCCAAGAAGAGTTAGACAAATTTTAAATGGTCCTTAATAAGTATAGTGATGTTGTAAATTTAATCTCCAAGCTTGATGATCAAAATTTCATGGTAAAGACATTTGATTTCCCTTTTTAAGAAAATAATGAACCTAATGATGTCTCTGAGGAAATCTGGGCCTTCCAGTAATTCCTGAAGAAGACTTATCCTTTGAGGAATATATAGGAGTAGAAACCTTTGACTACCTCAATTCCTCCAAATAACTTTGGAACTCCTCCAGACACAACTTCAAGAAATGATCTAGAACCACCCAAAGTGAGTACCTCTAAGCATAATGTTGATGTTCCTAGTTCTTCAAATAAGACTAGTTATAATTTTTTTTGAGGACATGAAAAGGATAAAAGATAACATCACATTGCATTAATTGATGTAGATCATAAAAATGGACCTTTTTATAGAATTATTATAAAATAAATCTAACAAACCACCTAAGGTTGACAATGTTAATATGGATATGCACAAAGCTAAGATAGAATCTCCTCCTTTCTTGTTCATAGTCAGGATGTTTGGTAAGAATTTTTACAATTATTTATTGGAATCTAGTGCATCCATAAATATCATGCTAACATGTATTTTGAAATAACTTATATTGACACCTATTAATTCTAATAGGTTCATAACCCAATTAGACAAATATAGGGTCAAGGTGGTTAGATAATTATTAAATGTCTATATGCAATTAGCCTCTAAGCCTAGAGTATTAAAATTTATTGATATCTAAGTTATTGTAATTAATAATGTTTATTGGATCTTGTTAAGTAGGGAATAGACAAAAGATTTGGATGGCTACATGTCCACTGATTGTTAATATTTAAGGCTACCTTGGAAAAGAGTTCCAAACTAGACCAAGGCTGAAAGAGAGCCAAGAATGAATCACAGGATCACTGAGTATAATTATATCAATGAAAGGCTCAACATAATTGACTTAGACTTAGGGATTTTCACCCTAAATATTGTAGAGGTATGTGATCCTAATAATACTCATGTAATGTCTGGGTTGTGAAACCTACATTTTGATGGTGTTAGGTGTATGTCTAGGTTTGGGGTCAGTATTGTCATAACTAATCCCGCTTGTAAGAAATACCATGCATCCTATAGGCTCCATTTCCATGCACTAATAGCCTTTTTGAATATGAGGCCCTCATCCTAGGTTTGTAATTTGATATAAAAAGTGAAGTCAAGAAATTAATAGTCTATGGTGATTTAGAACTTATAGTCAACCAAGTAAAGAATACATATTAGTACAAATTATCATAGCTTAAGAGGTATATGTTTAGGGGTTGGGATCTAACTGAGTCCTTTGATGCCTTAACTTTGTCTCCATCCCCAGAGAGGAGAACAAAGTTGATGAGTTGGCGTCTACTATAGCCAACTTTATGCCCAACTAAGACTCGCCCTGTATACACAATATTTTTAACTTTTATCAATTATTTACACTTCGTATCATACAAGAACCTATCAAGTCTCAATCTATTTGAGTGCATGCCTTAAGGGGTACACCAAAAAGGGGTGGATATACCATTAATTCTTCATAGGATTATCATTCCTTTTACCACTTGCCATCCATACTCTAGCCTCTTGATACCATTGAACCCAAGCTTATTATTTTTAGTTATACATGTTTCTATCATTTTTTATCTTTTATCCTTTATTTATTGCCTCTGCACCTTTTTGACCTATTAGTTGTACTAGGTCAATCAGGTCAACCTAGTATAGTTAGATATTTTTCTCTTTTGTTTTTTTGGCTTCTTGGTTGACCTAACATAGACCTAAAAAGTTATCCCTAAAAATGTGCTAGGTTAAACAAGTTGACCTAGCACAGTCGATATTATAAAAATATTTCAAGGTAAGATACTATTATATTTATAAGGTCATTTACCTCCATTTCAATAAGAGAAAATAATTAAGTGAATAAGTATGAACAAACATCTACATATTGACCATTCTACTTGGGGAATAAAAATTTAGGGTCTAATACTTTCTTTGGAGCTCTGATCTCATTTTGTGGATAAGTCTTTTGGATGCTTAGATAAGTTGTGTAGCCTAGAGATTATTTATATTAGTTATTCTTACGTACAATGATAATATATTGTGAAGTACCTTGGCTAGGGGGGAGATTGAGGCTCGGTGGGTTCATCTTCAAAGATAAGTATTCATAATTTTATTCTTCCTTTGTAAGAGTAGATAGATAGAGCATATGTATTCTTTTCTTCCATGTATTAGGATTTTGTATACATTGACATGAGTATATGTATTCTAATACATGTTTAGTATAGTTATTTATTTATTTTATTTCTAACCCCCACTTTGTTCCACAAGATTTGGTGTGCACTAGATTAGATATACTTTTTTTATTATTAGATTAGTGAAATATTAAATCATAGGACTCTTTTAGGGTTATTATGTGATTGTGTTAGACTATAGGCTTTGGAACCCTATCTCTTATAGTGTGTTGTGACAAGTGAACCCCTAATTGGGTTTAGTGGATCCTCACATTGGTCACACTCTCACTTAATTTTTACATGCCTCTAATCATAAGTGTAAGTGTGTTCTATCCCATCCAATCTAGGATTTATCTATGGACATGATGCATTTTTTATTGCATACATTTTTCTGAACCTAATGTGAGTCAAACCCTTAAAATTTTTCTTTCACTTATTTCATTTCTATTTTTCATTAATTATATCATATCTTTACTATGCTGGATTAACCCTATCGATCCATTTTATTTATCTCTATGCACAAGTTTACAATAATAGGTAACTAGCTCGACCAACTTAACCTAGTACAGGTTTTAGAACTTGTAGAATTATATTCATACATATGGATAGACAAGCTCAAATTAGGGTAGTTTTTTCCAATTTTTAGACTTCTTATTCAGTCAACTAGGTTAACTAGGTTGACCTAGTACAATTTTAACACTTTTTTAGTAGGTTTATGTATTGCTTGGTCGACCAACTCAACCTAGTTTGCAAGTATTTGAAAATTTTATCCAAGGTTCTTGATCAACAATATTCTCCTCTTTATCTATAAACCATTCAAGTTAGATTATAATTATCTATATCTTTCTATTTCTATAATTTCCTTTCACAGTTTGTAGTCTTTATAACTACCCTTACACATTCAACTAGGTCAACTCTATGGACCTAGTTTTATGTTATATGTGTTCTAAAATTACTAGGTTGACTTGATCGATCTAGTTCAATTTTATAATTTATTTTCATAGTATAGGTTTGACACTATCAACCATGTTATATATGATTTTCCATATAGTTTCTCAATTATAACTTATTTCAAAGTTGAAATCAACCATATATGTTAATACATATTTCTTTTTAGATGTTTGCATGCTTAGAATAGTTCACATAGTCTAATTTAGAGATTTTCAATTAATTATTTAGTTTCAATATTTATATTCTTTTACACACATAAAAAAACCACATCAACATCAATAAGCATTTAAACATTTGACTACCCATACCAATGTACTTGAATTTAATTACCAAGGGAGAAGTCGACTTGATGCTCTAGTCAAGTATAAAGCATGGTTAATGGTATATTTTGGATAAGCATCAGACACCATTATTACTATGGTGTATGAAGTGAGGGTTTAGGACCTATTACCAAGCCTATATCATTACAACTATAGTCTCTTTCATCCTAAACTTATGTGAAACTATCCTTCGATTGATATCTAGTAACTTACTTATAACCAATTTCCCTTTATATTAAAAATGATTACTAATAATTTTATCAACAATATATATTGACTAAGTAGATATATTTACTTTCAATTTGTTTTTTTCTCTTTGATCAATTGTGTGTGAAAATTTTTGTATTAGCTAGCATTAGTGCAATATTTTACTTTATGTGTATCAATTAGATTGGCCAACATCAATTCAATTGACTATTTGTTTCCCTTTCAGTACTTATTGATTTATTACAATAATTGTAATTATCTTGCTTTATTTCATAGCTTTTTATTAACTTTCTTTTCTTCCTTGTCTATTGTGCTAGGTCAACCTTATCGACCTAGTATCATTTTTATCCCATGTAACTGTGATAGGTTGATCTGGTCAACCTAGTGCTATTTAAGACACCTTTACCTCTTTCTACTAGTCATTTTTCACTAAATTGGGTCGATATTATGGACCCTATATATTTTTATAGTCCCTATTTTGGACTAAGTTGACTAAGTCAACCTAATACTATTGTCAGTCACTTTCTGATTCTTTTCTTTCTCATTTTACCTCTTTTCCTTTCATCATGGACTTTATGTTTGGTGGAATATTAAAGTTCATTCAATATAAATGATGGAGTTTACCAATCCTAATAAGGTCTCCCATAGACAAAGTAGGGATCCTTTCATAAATGCTAGTAATGTTCATATTGCAACCTGTATGATGGACTATGGGACCCCTACTTATACTTATTTGTATCAAAACCCTCCTCTTCTCTTACAGGATAAACTTGAGCTAGAGTATACTCCTAAAATGATTTTATTTATCATATAATTCCCTCAACCTAGAGGGAAGGATCCTTTCACCATATATAACCTCATGATTATCCATCAAATTGAAGATCCTCATTCTCCTACTCCCACTTTCTCAACTAGATTTGGGGGTACCAATTTCTTTTCTTCTCAACATCTTACTTCAATCTTGACTCCTTATTATTCTACGACATCTTATTCTTTAACTTTTTATACCTCCATGCCTAGTACCTCAACTAACATGGTAGGTTATACATTAGTGGGATTCTCATAATATCCACTATCCTTAATCCCTGCACTAGTTCATTATTTTCTACCTAAGGCACTCATGCTTCTAGTGACTCTTCTTCTCAACCATTTACTATTCCATATTTTTTTTCACAATAATTTTTTTCCACTAGTGCCTCAAATTCTCATATCTCTTCTCAATCTCATGCCAACACTAATAATTGTACTCAATCCATCAATACCAACACAAATGCCAATACTAATTCTTGTAATAACACTAATCAAACTCATCAACTATTATTATAATCTCTCAATAAAATGAACACTTTCCAATCTCATAACATGAATCAAATGATGAGAATGCAAAATCACCTTCTTAATCTTCAATCAAATCCTCAACCAATGGCTTTGGGTACACATAACAAAAGTGTCCCTCCTCCTCTTCTTTGAGATTCTCAAGGTAATATCATTCCTCAACCTTCATTATTTAATAAATTCATTAAGAATTTACAAAATGAACCTATTACAACCAAAATTTATAACTTTGACATTGGAGCTATAACACCTATAATGAATCAACTGATCCTACCCTTGACCTCAAAACATTTATAAATCTTTACAAGCATTAGGTTAAATTAAATACCTTTGCCACTACCAAAATCTTAGCCAAAACCCTCACAAGTGATGCCTTGGATTGGTAAAATCACCTTAGAACACACTCTATAACTAGTTTGGAGGACTTAGTAAATGATTTAGTTTAATAATTTCAAATTAGTGATCTTCTAGAGAACACTTTATCCCATTTCATCAATTACAAACAAAAAAAATGAAACTACCCAAGCCTTTGTTAAGTGATGGAAGAGTTTGTCAAATAAATGTGAACATAACATAGTGGATGATAATCTCTTTCACCTCTTTATAAATGATTTATTATCTAAATTATAATATCGAGTCCACACCCTTTCTCCACATACCTTGGAGGAGGCTATTAATTAGGCCAAAAGATAAGATTTCCTCATGCACCAATTCGAGCCACCCTAATCTTCCATGGACCCTTACCTATTAGTAAAGGAAAAAAACACAATATTACTAATGATGGTGTTACCAATTCATATGACACCATTCAAAATGTTCAAGTTTTCATTCTTTCCCATTATTAAAAACTAGCTCCCTATCAACAATTCACTAATCCTCATTTCTCAACAAGCAACATTAATGTCCATAAGCCTTTATCCTTAGCTGAATTACTTAAACGTATACCCAAGCCTCTCACTCAAGAGCTTGACCCTAATTAACCTATGAAATCATGGTATGATCCTAATAAGTTTAGTTCATTTCATACTATCTAGGGTCACCCTCATGAGACTTGTAGACAACCCCATAATTTATCCATGGACTTTTTTCTTGGCCCACATTTTGATCATGATTCCATTATTTGCAAGCATCAACAAGCCTATGAGATTACTCTCAAATAATATAAATCACATGATAAAAATCAATCCTTAAATCAAGAAAACACTCATTTAGCTATCTATAAAGACCCCTTGCCTAATCATCAACCATTCTAATAAAGTCAAGACAAGCCCACTTCTTCCACCAATAATGTAGAAAGTCTTGTTGAACCAAATTTTGAAGAGAATGTGGTGAGCATGACTAATATATGAAGAGTGGTTTATTTCATTGATCTAAAACCTATCTACACTACTCCTTCCCATAAGACATATCATGTTATTCAATATTATTCTCCAACTCATTTAAATGAGTTGGGGTAAGAAGATCTTATTTCTTACGACAATCCAATTTATGATTCTCCCTTGGATGACACATCTCATACTATTTATACTTCTCTCCCATCATATTTTAATACTAATGACAATCTAATTTATACTAACAATTCTTCTTCCAAACTTCAAGATCAATCTAAAAAGACTACTTCTTCCTCACCAAACAATTTACAACCTTCCGCTCAACCTTCTCATTCTTATAAACATAAATTTTAATGCTCTTCAAATCTACCTTCTGAAGACCTTATTAATCATTATTCACCTATATATAACAATATACTCATGGTTTATGATGAGTGGGATCCCATTATGAAACTTTCAAATATTCCATCCCAAATCCCTTTTATTAAACTCATGAAGACATCTCCATGTCATAAAAACTGCCTCATACAATTCTGATTCTAGATGAATATCCCTTTCCCTCCTCTAGTAGGATGGGAGGATAATTTATCTAGATATTAGGATAGTATTTTATAGTAATGTGAAGAGATGTCCATTAACATGGATGAAACTCTAGACACTTCTCTTTCTTTATGATTTCCTATTGCATCTATGATTTCAAATGAGACTCTACTTCATGTAGATGATCCTTCATTATTTATTAACATCCAAATAGGTGATATATAAGTTAAGTGAGACTTGATAGATGAGGGTTTTGTCACTTATGTTTTTTCCCTTTATTTCATTAAGACTCTTGGGTATTCAAAATATAATCTCAAGTCTACACATAGCATATGCCAAGGATATGATAAAAGACAAATACCTCCCTTAGGGTGAGTGTGGCTTCTTATTACTATCCCACCTATCATCGTTAATGTGAAGGTGATTATATTAAACTATACCCTTTTGTATAACATATTGATTATAGGTTGTGTACACATCATATGCGAGCTATAGCATCTTCTACCTACCAATGCATAAAAATTCCTCATAATGGAGCCATTTACTGGATTCAAGGAGACACTAACCCTTAGAATTTAGAATAATTATAAGATCATTATATCTTTAAGATTCCTACTCTTGAACCTTTTCTTAGTGTTATATTTCATGAGTCATATTGTCTAAACTTTCTTGTCAACTCAACCAGAGGCTATAATGGGCATGCTGAGCTCATTAGTAACATTCTTCCCAACCTTTTAGACTCTAATTATGATGATCTTGATGAGATTAACCTAAATATCAAAAATTTTGATCTCTCACCTCATCTCATCTTACAAATCCCTAGTTCCTTACATCCTTATTCTCACAAGCTTCCTTACGATGGTATTCCCATAGTCTTAACCAATAATAGGCACTCTATTCACCAAGCTTCCTTATATGACAAGGTCATCCTGACCTATGTCATCGATATTCATACTCTAGATTATGATGATGGATATTATTTATATAATCCTATTTTAAACATCCTTGTCTAGGCTCATGATGATAATATTGTTTATTATTGATCTTCTTTACTTGAGTCTTTTCATGCATCTCATCATGCTCTTCTATTTATAGTTCTTGATTCTTGCAATTTTACTCTTTATCACAAGGTAGAGATGGCACCAATACTTCTAGTTTTTGAGGAGCCACTTAGGACTATGCTCTTGAATCATGCTATGATCAGAACTTATCACTTTGCCATACCTAGGGCAGTCCTCCTTAGACCTTATATAAATCCTTCACCTCCTTCGATAGGAATAGCTATAGTTAAGCATATTCCTTTTTCCACTCTAGTTATTTCTTATCCTATTATTGATGGTCCTCTTCTTGCATCTACCAAATGGGATGATGACTCCTCTTTAGCTATTTTTACTCCTATTTCACCTCTGTCTATGAGTGCTTCTAAAACCACTCATAAGCATATCTATTACTTCTATAGGATAAATGATCACTCTTCCACCCATTTTCATAAGTTATGATAATATCTTGATACCTTTCATCCTTCTTCCTCATCATCAGATAAATCCATACCTTCCTCAAAGGTACTTCCTAAATATTTACCTAAGTGTGGTGAGGTATATTATCTATATCACCTATGTGGCATGCATCATACTAATTTTTTTCATATTATTCAACAACATCTTAGAGATCACCTTGTAGCCATCTTTAGACATTATACCATTATTTCCATAGGTCACTCCCATAAGAAGGTTCCTCCTTCTTCTCCCATGGCTCCACCTCTTGTAGTTTTATCACCTCTTGTGGTCCCTTCACCACTTTATTTTACTCCACCTATGATTCCTTCACTTTTGTACCCCGCTCACCTATGGATACTTCTCCACCCATGATTCCTTCACTTGTGGATCCTTCTCCACCTATGATTCCTTCTTATCCTATAGATCCTATTTCCACACATTTTCCTGACTAGTCTTTTTCTAACCTTCCTCCTCAGCATGATCCTTCAAGCATTCTTAATTTTTTATTTAAGGAGATCAAAAGAGAAGTATTAGCCTAGTATTCACTAAATATTGATGAGAGCTTAGTAACAATTCAATTTCAGCTTCATAGAGACTTGTCTGATGTATTGGATAATATGTGTGGATAGATTTAACAATATTTATGAGCACATGCATGGTGCTTCCTCATTTATATTTGGATTAGATGTTTGATCTAGTATTATTTATATTTTTTATTATATCATTTTACATTGTGTCAAATTATTTATTATCTTATATCATGTTTCTCCTTTTTGTTATACTATAGTTATCTTATGCTATTGTTTTTCATTTCGCATATACTTATCTTTTCCTTATCATTGCTATTTTATCCTTATTATTTATTTATTTTTATTTAGAGTTTCTCTCAAAACTCTTCCCTTATATCTTCATGATTTTTTTCTCTCTTATATTTATTTTTCATAGATATTTATCATGGTGACTTGGTTATATTTACCATCTTCCCTTTGATTACTATCTCCTATTATGATGTGATCAATTAGCAAGCAATATTTCCCATTATTATTTCTTTTCACTGGTCCTCCTTTAAATCTCCTTTTTCACTTCTTCATTTTTCTATAAAATAAGAATCTACATGGTTAATACTTGAGATCACATGCTCAATTCATTATCAAGCCTAAGTGTTTTAGTCAATATTTTGTCTTGGGTCACTTAGATTTATTTAGCCTTATCCTATAACTCATTCATGTGCATCGGTATCTTTCTCATGATTGGTCATTCTAAATCTATATAGAGGAGGAATATTACAAAGCCTTTAAAATAAATTTAAAATCTAAATCATTTAAATAAAAGGCAATGATATCAAAAGGCAAAATTATTAAATATTATTAAAATTCTAAATCACATTAAAAGATGCGATTCAAAGCACATCTCCTTTTTCTAGTCAAAGCTCAAGCTCCACAGTTGGCCTCATAGTAGAGTTGAGGTCCTTTGGGGTATTTTAGGCTAGTAGATTAGAAGAGGAGAATAAAAAATATTTTAGTGCTACCTACTTTCTCATATAAGTACCCAATATTCATAGTAGACCAATGACTCTATAAGGGGTCCTGAGGAGTAAGGAACACATCATGGGAAGGTAGGTCCATTTTACTTTTCCTTGTACCAATCTACCATCATGAGGTGATCTTAGTAGCACACCTATTTGCCTACAAATATTTATGTCTATAATAAGTGGGTTTCCTTTGTACATAGATGACCACTAGTCACTTAGTGTCTTCTCATGTCTTTAGCATGCCTCTTGCCTCCTAAGGTCTTCATTTAAGATGCCTAAGTCTTATTATTTTCATTCCATTTCCTTCATATTTCCTCTTGGGAAATATTGTTTTGCATACTGATCACTCCCCATGGGATTTCATTTGTGAGTTACTTTGTAAGACCACGGATAGGACCTAACATCCCTAACAAATTAACACCTTTTCATCCTATTAGTCACATCCTTGATTTACCATTCCTTATCCTTCTTACCAATCTTGATTTGGTACCCCTTGGGTTTTTATTTTGTGAGTTGCAGTGTAAGACCATGGATAACACCTAACCCTCACAAAATTTCCAATAAATAAGTCACTATCCAAATTACATGTGTCAAATAAGAGATAAGATTCAATTGATTATGAGGTTACACATCATTGACATACTTACCATCTTGATATTTAGTATGCTTTATGCTTACATCATTTTTCTTTATCCTTTTATTTTTTTATTTTCTAAGTGCATGTAAGATTATAACCATTTCTTGAAATTTCTCATACTTCCTAGCTTGAATTATTATGATAAATTTAAGACCAAATTTTTGATTTTTTTTTTAAAATTTTATACCCCATTGTGAAATAGTATAATTGATTAACTTAATTTTGATTTTTTTATTACCATTTTTGCCCTTTTACATACCTTCCATTTTATTACATTATTTGTCATACTTCCCAACATGATATTTATTATGATTTTAATTGTTTTAATTTGGTGAAAAAATCTTTTACATTGGTTTAAAAACAAATCACATTTTTACCATCTTATTTTCCATTTTATTGGAATGTTATACTTAGTAATTTTTTGTTATTACACATTTCCCAACCTGAAATAGTGTGTAGTGCATTTCTTTGATTGATTATATTCTTCTAGGTACTTTTTCACCCATTTCATTTTTACCATGCATGTGTACTCCATAATGCTATAAAAGAAACCACACCACATATATTTCCTATAATATATATAACAAACTTAAATATATGTACAAGAAAGAAATATATCCAAAACATCCATAGCCTCAACCATAATGAACAAACACAACAATCATAAAGATAACATACATAACTAACACCACTAAGAAAAAATGATACATCACACACACACACACACCATGAGTTTGATACAACCATATACAAAGTCTCAACACTAGGGCTGAGCTCCACCATGTCTATCTCATAGCCTAGCCGTACTACCTACTAATGCCTCAGTTTGACTCCTATAAATGATATGTTTTAATGAGGTAGTCCAAGATCTCAATTCCTCTACCTATCCTTGTAGGAATTCTATCTACACCTATGCCTGCACTAACTCAACTTGGGTCATTATATGTGTCTGTGTTAGCTAAGTCTACATCACTTTATATGCCTAAATCATCTATTCCACTATTTATATATGCATATCTATCTCATTTTCAAAGTCCTACCTAGCTCATCTCTCACCTACACCTATATCTATTGGTGGTTATACCCTTTCTCTCTACACCTATATCTACCTCATTGCCTCACTAGGTAATCTAAACTAGCTCACCTGAGTTGGGGTAGATGGTACACTTAAATCATCTAGTGTCATCGGATTGTATGGTTGTAGAGTCTCATCTAGGATGTCAAGGAGCTTTTCCCTCACTAGGGACCACCATCTCTCCTCTTCTTCCTTGAGTACACCTAAAAAATCATACCAAATGGATATTTGATCAATGTCATATCTCATAATATCTATGTATATCCCTCTACTACCAAATAAAAAATTAATAAATAATTCAAACATATTCATACCTATTTATGTCTTAGCTCCTATGATATCATCCTCTACATGATCACCTAACATAGTCTCCCTATCTATTTAGCCTCCTAGTACCTCCTCGATCAATTACCTCCTTGTCTCAAACCTAGCTATCATGGCTCATGTCCATCTCAGCCTCCATTTGAGTGGTCTCTCTAACATCTTTTCTAGTGTATCTATGAGATCATTTGGGATGTCTATAGTCTCCACTCTATCCTATCTTCATTGCAATCATGTCCTCAATGGTTTTTTCTCATCTCATTGTGGGGATGGTAGTGTTACATTTGGTATTTTTTCCTTTTCTACCTCCTCTTCCACTCATCATGCCTAACTAGTCCTTGGTTACTCTTGACATGGCCTTAGCATCAACTTCACTATTAGTGATTTGAGTCCCCTCTTCCCATATGGCTCCTTCACATAATGATCCCACTAGTTGGGTATCAATATCGATGTCACTAGATTAGTTAGACCCATCCATCATGATAACCATACCAGTAGATATGGCTCTCTTCAACATGTATAATTTCCAATCACCTCTCTCCTTTCTTATATTGGTGAAATTTTGTGTCATCTCACCCTTATAGTTGTTATGTACCTATATAATTACCACATGATGTCTGCATGTATCATTGATTATAAAACTAGCACATGGGGCACAACCCACACTACTTGGTCCCTCATTTATCTTTGCACTTGAGGTAACATATCATCAAGCACATAGGGCAACCCAATTGGTTGATACATTGGAAATATCTCATATATCCATGTTTTCAATAGTACGATTGGTCCTATAGTCTTCTACCCTATTACCAACATCTCAAATAGATCATGAATTAGTTTTATCCAAATGATATATCCTAGATTATATAATACTCCTTCCTCTAGCATCATCTTACTTAAGGCTACCATGAATAGTAGTACCTTATTTTCTGACTTGTGATAGAGCACTCGTTATGTCACAACACCTATCACCACCTTTAGGAGGTCCAAAATATATGATACATACACATCATCCATACTAAATATCCATCCTCTCAATATAATCTTTGAGCCTATATCCCACATGCCTAAGGCTTTCCTCTCCTTTATGCTATCTAGTATCCCTATGGTCACTAGTACTCCTAATATGGGTAGCCCAAATATGGCATGGACATTCTTTAGTGTGATACCCACCTCTATCACATCCCCATCCACCTCCCATCGAAAAGTGTTAGTAAACCATTCCTAGCATCACAAGAACATGGATAATAGGTCAGCATTGAGGGAGATCCTACACATCTCAAATATATGTCCTAGACCTATGGTTACTAATATAGCTAGATCTCCATTTGTCAATCTCTCTAGAAAATCCAAAAACTAAGACACATCCACCAACCTCTAGAATCTTGGTCATTTCTACAAACCAAGAAATAATAAAGGATGTATTAGTTCTACCATGTCATGTAAAAAAGAATACATTCTTTACACATTATTTTTATAATTTTAAATTAAAAACCAAGCCTAATTACTTTTTCCTTATTCATTTTATCCTATTTTTAGCTTGTTTGGTCCCTCTTGCCCTCTTTGGGTCATTTTGAGCCATTATATCCCTCTTTCAGATTCTTGCACACTTTTTCATGCTTTTTCAGATTCCCTAGTCAACCTAGTTTAACCAAAATTTCACTATTGTTCTCATAGTTGACTTTAGATTCCAAGCCAACCCTCTTATTTTACCCTCCCTAGCTTTTTAACCTATAAATTACACTAGGTCAACACATACATATTGGGTCAACCATATGGATGTTACCTTGTTTCATCCTGTTAGGTCAACTTGTTTGACCTATTACATTCTATGTGTTGACCCAGTATATTTTATCCAAAATGTGTATTTTCCCTCATTTTCTTCCTAGACCCTTCTAACCCATTTCTCATCTCCCTATTTTCTACCCTTAAATTCTAAGTTTATTCAATTTTGACATATATAAGTAATTAAAAACAAATTTTAAAAAAATTCACTTAATTCAACACAAAATTCAAAAATAGGTTTGAGATCCATAGTTTCATACCTATAGTGCACCTATTGTCACCTCTAAGTGTCCTAGTCTAGCCTATCATTTCCTTGACATTCTATATTTTTTTTGTCTCAAAGCTCTATTTCCTCTTCTTCACAATTAAAAATTCAAAATTAATTCTCTTTTTCCATATTTAAAACCACTTCTAGCAACTCAATTCTTTCATTTATTTTTAGGTAGATTCCTTATTTTGCCTTTATCTTTGTTTTTGGTCATTCATTTTGCAAACTATAAAATGTGTTAGAATCATGATGATGTAGAGATTATTTTCCATGATCATATGCTTATCTTCCATTTTTCTTTATTTTTGATTATTTTTTGTACTAACTTCTATAGGTTCATGTGGTGTACTCTACATTAGACACCTTCATATTTATTACAGTCTACTTCTTTATCTATGACACTAAGTTAAGTTAAAGGTATGTGTTTCTAGATACAATTATTCATTTATATTATTTTATACTTACTGCACCATAATTAACATCAATGTTGTGTTATCATGTTTTCTTTTAAACCACCATCCCATGTTGTACTTATATAACACATGATGAGATTTGGCTAGGGCATATGTATACACATAACATTTTTAACTTTTATTGATTACTAACACTTCATATCTTGAAAGAACCTATGGAGTATCAATCTCTCTAAGTGCATGTCTTATGGGGTACACTAAGAAAGGGGTGGGTAGACCATCAATGATTTGTAAGATTGGTGTTCCTTTTACCACTTATCATCTACACTCGAGCCTCTTCAAATCATTTAATCCAAGCTTCTTCTTATTAGTTCTACCTATTTCCATCATTATCTATTTTTAATCCTTTATTTATTGCCTTATCACCCTTTTGACCTATCAGTTGTGATAGGTCAACCAAGTTGACCTAGTATATTTAGGGACCTTTTCTCTCTTTTAGTTTGTTGGCTTCTTGGCTGACCTAGCACACACCTAGAGAGTTAGCCACAAAAATGTGATAGGTTGATCAGGTATTCCTAACAAAACTAACATTCCCAGAATATTTTAGGGTGAGATACTATAATATATACAAGGTCATTTACCTCCATTTCAATAAGATTGAATAATTAAGTGAAGAAGTGTGAATGAATATCTGTTAATTGACCATTCTATATGGGGACTAAAGATTTATGGTTGAATACTTTCTTTGGATCTCTAATCTCATCTTGTGGATATGTATTTTGGATGCTTGGATAGGTTGTGTAGCCTAGATATGATTTATCTTAGATATGGTTGATTAATCTCTAATCTCTTATGAAGCACCTTGGCCAAGAGAGAGATTGAGGTTCAGTGGGTTCATCTTCAAAGGTAAGTATTCCTAAATTTATTCCTCCTTTGTAAGAGCATATATATAGAGCATATGTATTCTTCTCTTACAATTATTAAGATTTTGTATACATTGACGTGAGTATATGTCTTCTAATACATGTTTAATTTAGTTGTTTATTTTTTTGTTTTAACCCCCACTTTGTGCCACAAGCTTTGGTGTGCACTATATTAAATTTTCTTTTCTTTTTATTAGATTATTGAAATATTAAATCATAAGACTATTTTAGGGTTATTATGTGATTGTGTTATACTATAGGCTTTGAAACCCTATCTCGTATGATGTGTTATGACAAGTGATCCCTTAATCGAGTCTAGTGGGTCCTCACATTGGTCATGCTCTTACTTAACAATTGTATGCCCCCAAATAAGAAGTGTATTTTTTCTCTATCTTATCCAATCTATGATTGATTTATGGCACAATGCATTTTTGATTGCATACAAGCCAAAATTTAGCATTATGATGATACCTTGTCCTTCAATCCTAGATAATGTGAATCATTTTTAGGTCTTTAATGATGATCAATAAATATTGAATTTCATGACTAGTTCAAGTGCATTTGAGACTCATATCATTGATGAAACTAATGAAAATGCCTTAGAGAAGGAAATTTTGATTGTAAATTCATTTAATGAAATGATAATAAGATCCCTAAGGGGATGATTGTCTTGGAAAGGCTATTTGATCAAGACAAGCTAGATAAAGCTTCAAAGGTTCCTAAAGTAAGTGGGAAGGACTATAATTTTATTGATCTTGGACCCTAAGATGAACCCTAGCTGGTTAAAATTGGGAAGGCATGTACTAGTGCTAAAATTAAGAGAGCCAAAGAGCTATTAACAAATTACAAGGATATCATAGATTGGTATTATGATGACTTGAAGATATTTTATCCAAGAGTCATCACTCATACTATACCCCTTAAATAAAGTTGTAAACCCTTCAAGAAAAAGCAAAGACCTATGAACCCTATCTTAGAACTAATTATCTTAAAAGAAGTGAAGAGACTGTTAGATGCTAGAATTGTGTTTCCCATTAGGCATTCTACTTAGGTGGCCAATTTGGTGCCAGTCAAAAAGAAGAATAGTGAGATTAGGTTGTGTATTGACTTTAGAAATTTTAATAAAGTATCTAAAAAGGATAACTATCATCTTATCTCTTTTGATCAAGTAATACTAATTATTTTAGGATTAACCATGATGTCTTTTCTTGATGGCTTTTCAAGAAATAACCAAGTGTTGGTTAACATGGAAGACAAAATGAAGACATATTTCACAACTAAATGGGGCACCTTTGCCTACAAAAAAATGAATTTTGGATTGATAACTGTAGGATCTAATTTTAAAAATGCCATGGACCATGCCTTAAAATATCTAATTAGTGTATCATTATATACATGGATGATCTAACTATTTTTTCAAAAAATAGGGAAGATCCCTTTATACGTTTACAACAAGTATTTGAGAGATATAGAATGTATGGAATCTCCCTAAAACCTAAAAAAAGTATATTTTATGTTATTAAAGGCAAGTCATTGGGTCATATAATAACTAAATATGGGATCTCCATATATCCTAAAAGAGTGGAATTTTTATCTAAGATAGATCCTCCAAATAGTATAAGAGAGTTAAAATTATTTTTGGTAAGATAAACTTTGTAAGAAAGTTCATTTTTGGCTTTGCATAGTTTATCAAGCCATTGAATGACATGATAAATATGGATGCAAAGGTCTCATGGAATGATGAATCTAAGAAGAAATTCAATGACATCAAAGAAGCAATTATCCAAGCTCCATTATTGATAAGTCCTGAGTTTTCAAAGGACTTTTATCTCTATTCTTTTGCATCTGACCATACTATGGATGTAGATTTAACTCAAAAGATTGATTTGTGTGATCACCCATTAAATTTCATGAGTACTAACCTTAATAATGTTGAATTTAATTACTCATTGATTGATAAACAAATATATGCATGAGTTAAGATAGTGAATAAATTTAGACAAACAAACAAACATATTGATAAACAAACATATGTTAGTTTTGCAAGAATATGACATGGAAATGAAAACTATAAAATTGGTAAGGTGCTATGGTCTAATTTAAATAATTGTTAATACTAGACCTAAGCTAAGTATTATACAAGTTGATTAGTAAATCTTGCAAGCTAGTTATTGGTATGATTCCATCATTCATTTACTAATTAATGATACTTGTCTTATAGGACTAACCAAGGAGCAAAAGAGGGCTTTAAGGCTCAAGGCAGCCCATTATCTAATACAAAATTGGTTTTTATATATAAATAACTTTGAATAGGTCTAATTGAGATGTGTCTCAAAATAAGAAGCTACCCAGATCATGAGTACCTTAAATGAGAAGTTAGGCAATGGGCACCCATTTGGAAGAACCACAATTGATAAGATCCTTAGAGCTAGTTACTATTGGCCAACTATTTTTGAAGATGATCATAATAAAATGAGGGAATGTCACTCATGATAGATATTTAGCACAAAATATCCTAACGTAATAATTCTTTTACAACTAATAATGGTTGATAAACCTTTTACATAATGGGGATTGGACTTTGTAGGGATAACAACCCTAATTCATTAAAAGGTCACAAGTATATCCTAACTACCATAGATTATTTCATAAGGTGGACTAAAGATATAGCCACCAAATAATGTAGGACTAAATAAGTTATTAGTTTCTTAGAGGAAAAAATATGTATCAAATTTGAAACTCTAGTCTCTTTAGTGTGTGATAATAGATCTACATTTATATCCATATATATGATAGAATGGGTGTATGATAATGGCATTTATCTCAAGTTTTCATCCAACCATTATCCTGAAGGGAATGGAGTGTCTGAGTCTACCAATAAGAGCTTAATAAAATCAATCAAGAAGTCTATTACAGACAAGCCTAGGACTTAGCATAAGCTTCTCAAGTGTGCCCTATCGGTAGATATGATAAGGATCAATCAAGAATTAAAGACAACCATTTCTGTTGGTGTCTGGCCAAGAGCCTATCTTCCATATCACCCTTAAGATACCTATGTATAAATTCATGTAAGATTTTATGGAAGAAGGCTAGGAGATTTAAAATTCAAGATTGATAGGCATAATCTAAATACAAGATGCATGGGAAGAAGCCTTTGATAATTTTAGCAGAAATTAGACCACAGTGAATAGGTGGTTTGAAAAGAGATAAAATATCAAGTGTTCAAAATAGGGGACTTAGTTCTCCTTTGAGATAAATCATTTGAGCCTAAGGGTAAGCATGGTAAATTCACACCTTTGTGGATTAGCCCCTATCAGATTACAAACACATTGGGAGACAATACCGTTAGACTCAAAGACTTACAAGGATCAGAATTCACAGTACCCACCAATTGGTAGTACCTCAATCATTAATTTTATACTTATCCCTTGAGGTATTTATGGAGTAAATTATTAAGGTGGTTAGACTTAGTGTAGAGAGGCTAGTTATTTTATTTCAGTTCTTTCCTTCTTATCCCTTGTTTGTACATATGCATGTATATCTATTTATTTTATTTTATTTCTTGATTTACTGCTTTCTATTGTGTGTTTGATTTTGTTGCCTTATTCTTTTCTCCTAGTAAGTACTTTTGGATAACCCTCATCTTAAAATTATTTGGTTTGATTATAACTCTAAAGTTTAATAATGTGGGTATGAACCTTATACATATGATGACCATGGGTCTGAAATGTGAGCCTAATGTTGTGATTTGAAGAAACTGGTAAAGACTAATGTAAGAGGCCCACTATTCCATGAGAACTTAAGCATTGTCCTAACCTAAATTTGGTTTTAAGAAGATTTTCACTTGTAAGATGAAATATTAATCCATTAAGGCATAGTCATACTTGTACTTAACAAACATCCTTACTTAGGACAATGGTTACATCTATAGGTGATGTTCTAAATATCAAACACTTGACCAAATATTTAAACCTAGATACCCTAGTTCCCAACCTTGTTGAAAGAATAAAATATCTAAAAATATAAAAAAACTAAGAATGTAATGCAAAATCAAAATATTTTCAAGCATAGGTGGTTCCATAAATATCCACTAGGACTATGGATACTTGGCTGGTAGTGTAGAAAGGACATTAGTGGAACCAAAGGCATATTTTTTGGGGTTATGGATGTCTAGCTGGTAGTAGAGTAATGCCCAAGCCTTACCTAAACTAGAAGCATGGTTCTTAATGAATATCTAAACATGCTCCAAGTTAGTGTTAATGATTAAATATATGAAACTTAGAATTTGTCTATTGAATCCCATGGTAAATGGTAAGTGGAATAAAAACACATACACAACATGGTATGTCTTAATCTTTGATCCCAATTCTACATGTGCAAGGTTTTTTTCAACCATAAACTGATCTAGATAATGGTATTGATCAATTGGAGTGGAAGACCTAGTTGTTTGTCTAAATTAGGTCTCTATTTTTAACATATTGATATGTTTCCCCCAAAATTTTACATTTATTGAAGTCAAAATAACCCTATTTTTTAAAATTGAGACCCTTGAGATACTTTAAACCTTAACCCTAAAACTATTGCATGTTTCTAACACTATTATAATTTGAAGACCATCCACTTTGATAAAGTTGGCTTACTAATGTATGGTTTTGATTTGAGCTTGCCTAATGTTTCTAATGATTGGTCTTCGTGTCTTATAGTTATAGGTTTAATGGATCACTATTGAAGGGATCATGTTTAGAATTTTCAAAGTGACTCTATTCAAGTTTTCACTAGCCTTGGGTTTGTGAAAATTTGAATCTGAATTCATGTTTTGAAATCTCTCCTCAAAAAATCTTAGCATAAACCCTTGGTTCAAATTTACATTTGGCAGGAGCATTTTATGGGAATAATTCAAAATATTTATCAAGCCTAATTTTATGCTAAGGACTAGTCATGTTTCAGAACATGAACAAACTCTATCCTAAAATCATGTTTGGTCCCTTTTCACTATTTTCCCCCTTGTTGTTTCCTTATTTCTAACTGAATCTAGTGTTCATGATTGGTAGGATCCTTTTAATTTTATATCATGGTTCCCTTTATTACCTATTTAGCTTGAAATATTAACACTAAATCCCCATTCATGTTTATCAACATGAACAAGACCTTAGTGTTAATGTTTTAGCCTAAGTCTTATTTCATCTTGGGTCCTAAATTAAATTTGTTACTTATTTTTAGATATGATAACCTATGATTCATCATGAGGGGATAATCTGATGAAGTAAAGAAAGCCCAAAAGACCTAATAATTTGTCCCTTTTAATGAATAATGTATAATCATCTGGATCATGATCGAGGGCTTTCACCTCATTAGGATTGAGTATCTAATGGAGCAAATGTAGAGATGGAAAGTCAAAAGCCTAGGAAGCCCCATGGGGTTACCACATGGTGTTCTCATATTTGAGACTTGGTAACAAAGGGTCCTGCATATTAAATGGAGCTAATCATGTACAAGGTCTTGGAACATGATCAACAATTCATGGTTACTCATGGATCTAGATCCAATAGAATGAAGATGATGTTAAAATGTTAAAGGCCAAAGGAGTCCCATGAGGATGACAAGTGGCATCATCTCAAGGACTCTAATAGAGATCAATGACCCATGGGTCCTCCCCATGGGTAGCATAGTCGAAGCTTAAGAGCTCGACATAGATGCCATGTGGCACTATCATAGTCATCAGGACTTAATGAACCAATGGTATGAATTTAATTGTATTGTAATTAGATACCTCTCACTTCATCACACATTTTGATCAAATAGAGTGAATTGAATCCATGATCAATAGAATATATTAATTTGACTAGCTTAAAATTTATGATCGCATGACCATAATTTGACATCCATGAGGTTGTCATTGACATCTATACAACCATCAACTTTAAACCCACCAAAACTAATAACTTCACAAGCTTAAATTTGATGTTATCATGAACATCAGTTGATGTTTGAAATGTCATCATTGATGTCTGTGAGGCCCTCAAATTCAAGCTCTTTAAATATTTTGCCTAGATAATGGGGAATGTTTTATATCATTTAATGGGTCATTTGATATTATGCTTTAAAACATAGCATTAAATTATTTATCCTAATTTTGTGGCATGTTCATTAACATGAAATAGACTTAGCTTAAGTAATTTTACCCTAAGTTATTTTATATAACCATACATTGATTAAATTCCATGCATCTTGTAGGATCAATGACTCATTTTTTGTGAGGACCAGATGATCCAACAACATGAGGTAATTGATAACTGTTAAGTGGAAATTCAAGATCCTATGGGCTTGACATATGCTAAACATGCATTCAATATGGGACTAGTATAGGATACAAAGCTCAAAAAGTTTGTAGATATGCCAAGTGGCATAACCATAGGGCTCAATGCAAAGATTTCTAATGACATGTGAAATCTAGGATTATGATCAACATCTTGTGTTGATTTGTGGGTGATGATCTTATGACACAAATCAAAAAGCCATCTCTTAAATACCAATGGCTAGTGTTTCAAAGGCATTTATGAATAATGTCACAAAAGTACCAGATAGATGCCAAATGAGCCATCACCATTAAATCTTTAAGAGAGCCCCAAACTATCATAAAATACCTTAAGTTGATCTTGGATTGATCAGAGTTAAGCTAAAGAGAATCCAATTACAATTTGAGTGAGAAGAATTGAACCAAAGACCTTTTTCCATCTGATTGTGACAAATTTACAAGTCTAGTATCCATGGAAGTTCAGAGGCAACAACTAAGGGATGAGATATAATTGTATCTATCTATAAATAGTGAAATAAGGGTTTTCAAGGACATGGAACTAGACACTACAGGATTGAACATAGATAATAGTATGATCCTAGACATGGTTCTTAATGTAGGAGAAAGAATAGCTGAGGTCAAAAGCATCAATGAAGCCATGGTTAGAAATGATAAGGAATTGAATGCTCTGGCTGATAATGAAGAGGAGTGTCTTTTAAGACCAACTGTGGACTTACAACTAGTTAATGAGAAACACCAAAAGGCTATGAATATCCTCTAGTAACAACAAGAAATTTATCAAGAGCAGGCCCACCAGCCAATTAGTTGAATGATATTCTATTTTGTAAAAAAAAAATTAATATTTTGAAAATAGAATATATTTTTGTAAAGAGATGCTAGTTTTTTATCATATTGTTTCTAACTTGGCTTCATTTTGAAAATCAAATATATTCTATAACTTTGTGGAAAAGGGACAACTTTCCTTACTTCTTGTACATTTGTATCTTATAACTAACTGATATACTACCTTATCCTCCTATAAAAGGTAGTACTACCATTTTTTAAGAGAGATAATTTTGAAAAAAATTTGTATACTTTGAGAAGTTAATACAATCAAGGAATTCGGAAAGGATTGTCCAAGTCTATTTGTGTCAATTGTTACATGGCCTTTCTCTCAATTGCTATTCTTAAGTCTTAAAATTGAATAGTTATATGAATTCTAAGTTGTGTCTTTGATTATAGGGTTACTAATTTGTGCTTATGCAATATTATTTTAATTATATTCAACTTAATTCATTCTATTTTCTCTACATTAGAATGTGCAAATGCTATTCAAGTATGGTATCAAATCTTTAAAGTAAATCTAGTTCTTGCTTATACTTCTTTATATCATCCTTGGAGGTTTGACTAGTGTGTAGTGATATTTGAGCATATTTTATTTTGTAACATATATTGGTTAAATGTATATTTAGTTGTAATTTAAAATTTCTCATAATGTTTGAGGCTAAGATCAATAATCACTTATTCTCTTTCTGCCTTACCCTTCTCTTTTGCTTCTTTTTTAACTAGATCACTTTAGTTTAGATTTCATTATAAATGTCCATTTAGAGTAGTTTTTAGTTTAATATTTGATCATAATTCACTATTATTTATCATATATACTTACACTTTACAAATATTTGGACCATGGTGGCTCCCAACCTTCAATTAATATAAATTTTGTGGAATAGTTAAAACATTAATTTATTGGTTGTTCACCACAAGTAACACAAGTTTCCAAATCCTAATACTCATGCTATAAATTCCCATAATTCTAAAGTGAGAAGTTTTCTTTGAACTCTAAGGACACCAATGATGCATTTAGAGGCATCAACACTAACTTTGTTATCTTTCTATCCAACTCTGTCTTTGATTATCCTTATTTTTTCTTAAATTTGGTTTTTCTCATCAAGAATCATGAAATACCATATCAAAATATTTTTGGATAGCCTAAATCCATTTAAATACTATACAATGTGTTATTTTATTCCTTTCTTTAACCCCCAAGATAATTCTCACTTTTGGAGTACTTATTCCCTTTCCTCATCTTTGGATTGTAACATGGTTCAAATCACACCTCAATATGAAGTAGGTGGATCATATCCTTTTGTACTTACAAAGATAATTCCCATATTCAATAATCTCATCACAATGTGGGATAAATTTACACAAGTCTATCTAACAACCCCAATAATAATCCACCTCATAAAAACCTTCCCCCTAATATTAATTTGGGGAGTCTTCCTACAAACACCAACCCACCAATTGACACAACCCAAATTCTTGCATAAATAGTACAAGAAATAAACATAATGGAAACATCAAACACATCATAAATGATGAAACTACAACATCATTTGGTCAACATGTCTAATCAATATCCCATTCTCTTCCCTGAAAAGAACTAAATATTATCTCCTCCACTGCTTAGAGATTTCATGGGAAATGTCATTCCCTAGCCTATCATAGACAATAAGATGCTTCAAAACATACAAAATGAACCTTTAGCATCTTTCATTATTTCCATTGATATTGGTTTCATATCTTCAACTATCAATCATGATGGGACTAAAGACCCTACATCTTTTCTTAAGGCATTAAACAATTTTTACAAAGAATGGATCCAGATTAATACTTTTTCCACAACTAAAATTTTGCTTTCAAACTTCACTAGTGATGTATTAGAATGGTACAATAAACCTCCCTAACATTTCATATGGAAACTATAGGATTTAGTCAATTCTCTAGTTAAATAGTTTCAACACAATGATCTTCCCAAGAACTACCTTAGTCATTTCATCAATAATAAGCAATCTTCCACTAAATCAGATCATGATTTTATCAAGTGATGGAATTATTTAGCCCATAATGCATACCATAGAATTAATAATGATAATATAATTTAACTCTCTATAACTACCTTAACTCCTCTTCAATATAAAGTTCAAACTTTTGCCCCTCAAATGCTTAACAAAGATCTTGACCAAACCAAGCATCAAGACTTCTTAAAGAAATAGTTTGAACATAATAATAAAATACTCAAAGGGTATTTTAAACATTCTACCAATGTAATCATAATAAATACTCAAACTAATCTAGGATTTACCAAAGATGACAATCCCCTATCTCCTCACACACCTTTAACTATACAACAAATGAAACAATTTTTAGCACTCTCTAAACTATTTACTTATCCTAATAATCCTCCTAAATGGTATGACCCTAATCAATTTTGTTTTTGTAATGCTGACATCAGTCAGTCCCATGAAAGTTGTAGAGGGATTACCAAATTTTTTGTCTCCTATATGCTTGGTTATTTATTCAATCACAACGCCATGATTCAAATCCATCATCAAGATTACAACACAACTTCTCAAAAATGACAATATACCAAAGCTTCTTATTATAATAACAAACAATATTTTTCCACATCTAATGTTTAATAGTATAACAAGGATGTTAATTCCATTGATGCCAACTATGACCAATATTACAATAATTCTCAATATGTTAATTTGGTTAAGGTTAATTATCACCAAAACATGGTTCATAAAGATCATGTCACTAAACCTAAGAAACCATCTTTGGAAGAGCAAATCCTCAAACATACTACAACCAATGACTTAGTTTTAGAAGATAATATGGAACTTTCTCTTTCTTTTGAAGCAAATATGGAACTATCTCCTTTGAAATCTAACTTACATTATAAACCTCATGTTAGTTCTTCTTCTAAAACCCATTGAAACTTCTTAGAAGAGTTCAAATCCATGCCCTATAAGATTCCAATTATGGAGTTAGTTTGGCCCTATAAGATTCCTCTTATGGAGTTAGTTCATACCTCCCCTTATCATCATAAATTATTCATATAACAATTGAAACAAATTGAAGAACCACCTTATCATGAGCCTCAACTAACCGACTTGCATACCATTGAATCCATTTATCCTTCTTCAAAATCCTCCATAGAATTCTTCAAAGAAGACATGATTAATGATGATATTATTTTTTATTAAATAACCTACCCATATTCATTAAAATATCCATTAATACCACCCTCATACTTAAAGTATTAGTAGATAAAGGGTTTGGTATTAATGTGACATCTTTGTGAATCATCCAACTTCGTTATAATAAATATCATCTCAAGAAAACCCACCTAACATGTCATAGATTTAACAAAACTAATAAAAATCCACTTGGTTTTATTTGTCTTACTCTTACAATCAGTCCTAAGACTATTCAAACTAAGCTTACAGTCCTTGATTTAGTCCTAGGATGACCATGGACTCATAGAATGAGGGATATCACTACTTCCGGTATCCAATGTATCAATTTCCTTCATAATGGAAAATAATATAAGCAATAG
The DNA here is from genome assembly GCA_037957365.1 of Torreya grandis. Lineage (NCBI taxonomy): Eukaryota > Viridiplantae > Streptophyta > Pinopsida > Cupressales > Taxaceae > Torreya > Torreya grandis. Next base: position 1,997,471 of record JARHVA010000147.1, on the reverse strand, counting down.
TCCAATCCTAACCCTTAGATTATTCCAATTCCAAATCCAAAATCTCAATATCACATTCCCACCACTCTAATGATCAATAGTGTTCCCTTACCCAAATTTGTTAGCATGAATACATATTTACAAGTCACTCTTGCTGATTTAGATGATGATGAACCTAATGACTTCTAAAATATTGGAAACACTAATAAGTTACCTCCTTACATCTCAGATTGGATTCCCCATCCTTTATTTCCTCATGATCACACCATTCCCCTCATTGATGAGATCACTAATTTTCCCCCTCCATGCAATGCTTAGGAAGCCTATTATATAGAAGATGCCTTCAAATGTAATGATTATGGATTGGCCAAATTATTTAAAGATATTAAATCATATCTCCACAGAAATTTAATGATTTAGGCATTTACCCTTCTAAAATTCTTCTTGAATCTCAATCATGTCTAATTTCTCCAACCTATGATGATAATTACATCATGGCCTAAGATCAATCATGATACATGGATGTTCAACATTATCATAGAACTCTAGATAAAATAAATAATTTTAATAGTGAAGTTCATATCATTTCCACCAAATTTGAGTTAGCACCTGAAGGTCATATACCTCATACTAATTATCCACTCTATCATACTCATTGGGTAGTTAAATAAATCTTACCTTATAAACCTCCTAAAATTCATGAATCTTATATACCACCTATAAAACCAATGATTACATTCAGTTCTTCCACCATCAATAACACTATTAAATCTAATCAATCTTCTTCCCCTAATCTTCCTACTCCTAATATTACATTAGATTCCATGACTATAGATGTACATAAAATATATTTTGAATATGACCACCATGAAAAAAAAAATTGATCTCAAAGTAGACATTGAGTATTATCGTCCTATTCCTACGTTGCCTAGTGAAAAAGCCATTATTGAATTACTTCATGGCCGAGAACCTCAACTTCCTTGACAACATCACAAACACAAGAATTTTAAAAATAAATGCCCTTGTTTCAACAAATTCATCACTATAATTGATCTTATAAAAAATTCCATTTCCTCTTTACCTAATGCAACATATCAATTCTAAGACAGAAATGTTATGCTCATCAAGGAAAATACCCAAATAAGTTATGGTACCCCATCATGCCCTTAACCAATCATAGTATCTCATGAAATCACACAAATTTAAATTGATAAATTTAGCTTATTATTATATAAATATCATGAGACTTTTTCTTGGTCCTCTAAGGACAAGCCCAGTATTGACCCTAGCATCATGGTGCACAAAATCATCACTTATCTTAATGCCAAACCCATGTGATAAAATCAATGTAATTTTCCACAATTTTTTTGTAATTTATGTGATAAAAAAATAATTAAACTTATTTATGTTGAGTTTATCAAACTTGTGGACTATTTAGAATGGGTCTCTAACATTGTTCCTATTTAGAAAAAAGTCACCATGGTCATTCAAATTTGCATTGACTTATGTAATCTTAATCTGGTTTATCCCAAGGAAAATTTACCTTTACCTTCTATAGATGCCATCATAAATTCCACTGTTAGTTATCAAATGTTTTCCCTTATGGATGGTTTCTTAGATTATAAAAAATGTTACATTACCCATGAATACTAACATAAGACAACTGTCACCAGGGAATGGGGCACCTATTGTTAAGTTAAAATTCCCTTTGGCCTCAAAAATGTTAGATCTACCTATTAATGGGAAATGACCCACATTTTCTATGATATCATCCATAAAATTATCAAAACCTATATGGATGACAACATTAAGTCTAAAAGTCTTAAGACTCATCTCTCTGATCTTACTATATTCTTCGATCACCTCATTAAATATAAAGTCAAACTAAATCCCTAAAAATGTGTTTTTGGTGTCACATATATGAAATTGATAAGATTCTTAGTCTCTTTTCATGACATTGATGTCGCCCCTACTAAAATCAATGTTATTTTCAACATGCCTATCCTTCATTCCATCCTATATATTCTCACTTACCTTGGAAACCTTAGGGTAATCAAATGGTTTATCCCCGAATTGGATTATTATATCTATTACTTTAATCCTCTTCTCAAGAAATGTAATACCCTAAAATGGATGGATCCTTGTCAAAAAGCATTTGAAAATATGAAATAATCTTTACCTCACCCACCCACTCTCTATCTACCTTATAATAATCATTCTTTAATCTTATATATTTCTTCTACACCCATATCAATTGGGGTAATTCTTTCCCAATATGATGATAATAAAAGAGAATATGCCATTTATTATATCAATTGAGGCCTCATCTACCATGAAAAATGTTATACAAAAGTAGAATGTGATTTCCTCACCATATATTTTGTTTTTAAAAAACTATGTCATTATATGATTTATCAAACCACTTACGTTATCATTCATTTTTATCCCCTCCATCACTTCTTATCCAAATCCTTTATTTTTGTTGATAAAATTGAAAAGTGGATGGTATTTCTCATGGAATTTAATCTCTAAATTATTACATAAAAAATTGTCAAGGGATAAATCATTATTGATCAACTCGTAATAGCTCCCATACTAGCTATCGACCACCTTCAAGATAGTCTTATCGATGCAAATATTCTCTATATTAAAGGTTTTATTCAATCCATATCTCTTAAAAATTACTTCCATAATTTCACTACTGATCTTGAAGCAAGTAATCTTGAAGAGTCATCTATTTTTCTCAATACTACTAAACCAAAAGTAGTTATCGAGGACTTCCTTGAAATTACTATTGATTTACACAAAGATAATTAGACCCTTAATTTTGATGGTACCAAATTCCTTCAAGGAGTTGGATTAGGTTATATCCTCACTATTCCTCTTAGTAAAATTATCCCTTTGGTATTTTACCTTACATTCATTGTCACTAATAACATGGTAAAATATAAATCTTTAATCCTAGGCATGAGAGCAACCCTTGATTTAGACATGACATATATGCACTCTTTAGGTGACTCCAAATTCATTTATCACTAGGTTAATGGTGATTATAAATATAAAATAGAAAATCTCATTGCTTCTTTTACCATCGAGCCTATCCCTCGATATCAAAATTCTATTGCTAATTCACTTGATTCTTCAACATCTCTTTTTCATCTACACCAAGTTATTATTGATTCCACTTTTATTATCCAAATAGTAAAGTCCTCATATTCCATCCAACCATAATATTAACTTATTTACCACATTGAGCCTATCACCATTTAATAAATCCCATGGTACAAAGACATCATTCAATTCCTCAAACATCAATCTTATCCTCCAAACATTAATTCCCACAAAATAAATCACATTTTCAAGCAGTATTTTAAGCATGTATTTTGATATAACATCCTTTATTATCATAATTCTAAAGGTACCATGATCTATTAATATATGAAATAATAAATTCCTCATCTCTTTGAATAAGTACATGGGGGCATTTACGATGGCAACTATAGCAGACATGTTACAAATGCTTATTTATGGGATAATTTTGGACAACTCTTGAAAAGGATGCCATTAAATTATATAAAAAGTGTACTCCTTGCCAACTTTATGATGATCTAATTCATTCACCTCTAGCCATATAGTATTTTACCAAATGGGTCAAGGCTATGTCCCTCATTAATGTCACTGGCAAAAACATTTCAAAATTTATCCTCAAAAAAATAATTTTTTGTTTTGGCATTCCTCATACTATCATTTTAGATAATGGTGGTAATTTTAAAAATAAAGATGTCAGACAACTTTATGCTAAATTCAAAATCAATCACAAATTTTCCATGCCCTATCATCCCTAATGCAATGGCCAAGCTAAGGACACCAACAAAAATTTTAATAAAATTATCCAAAATAAAATTCATGAAACCCACATAGATTGGAATTTTCATATATATCCCAATCTTTAGGTTTTATCATACTAGCATACACACTGCTACTAGGGAAACACCATTTTTGTTGGTTTATGGTTCTAAATTAGTCCTCCCATTAGAAGTTGAGATTCTCTCTCTCCATCTCTCTAGTCACTCTATCATAACTAATGAATAATTATGAGTCTCATCTTCATGCTCTTTATCTTCTTGATGAATAATGCATTTTTGCCCTAAAACACAATCACTAATACAAGGCTCACATTGCCAAATAAAATAATAAAAGAGTCAAAGTTCACACCTTTAATGGTGGTGATTGTGTCTTTAAACTAGACTATACTCATGATAAATATGGTAAATGTGCACAAAAAAGGTGGGGCCTTTATTCAATCAAAGACATCCTTGGTCTAAATACCTATCACCTTTAAACTAATGTAGGTCATATTTTCAAAAAACCCACCAATTGCATAATTTTTAAACAAATATTTTTCCTAGATCCTTCCCTTCTTATCATGATTTTTATATTTTATCATACTAATAATTTTTGTAGGATAATTACATGGGTATCACCCTCTGTAGCAGTTATCTCTTTTCAAAAATCTTAGTCCCTCTTTTTAGTCCTTTAGTTTCTCTTTTATCATGAGTTACATTATAGAAACATGGTTAAGTCCTAGTCTTCCTTATGATTTTATTTTTGTTATCATTATTTCCTTAGTTTCCAAAATTTTTTGCATCCCTTGGGTTTTCCTTTTGTTAGTTTCAATGTAAGGCCATAGATAGAACTTGACATTCCTCACAAAATACCAGCTTCCTCATACTTTAAACACCATATTGGGTTTTTATTTTATGATTTATAGTATAATACCATGGACAAGACTAGGAATTCCTCATAAAATCACCATCTTTACTTAATTTAGTGTTCCTTTATATAATGTGTTTGCAATGGTTACATGTTTTTTTTCCTTGTTCTCAACTTTAGATTTTGCTTCTTTTGTAGATAAAATTTATACAACAAACTATGTTAGCATGTTTTCCTATATTTCTCTCATTCCTATGATAAGGAATCACACTTCACTATCATTGTATCATTTTTTTCACCATTTGTCACATTTTTTATGATTTGAAATAATTCAAATTGTTTCATGTTTTCATTCCTTTTGATTTCATTTCCTTTCATTCCATTTTGGATAAACGAAGGTTGAAGTCAAGTTAACAATTTTATTTCACCCAGATTAATGAGACTCTTAGACACTATGCTCTCTCAGTTCTTTTTCTTAGTAACCATGTCTAAAATCTTTAAATGATAGTCATATTTATCACCCATGTTTGCTTCTCTGAATCGATATGGAAGAGGAATAGAAAAATACATCAAAAAATTTAAATGCCAAATAATTTAAAAAAAATGATTTACAAAAGGCAACATATAAATTTAAAAATTCAAAATCATGCCAAAATACATTATTACAAGCACATCTCCAATTTATAAATAGATCCAAGGTCCATTAGGGTATGGTAAGGCAGTAGATTAGAATAGGAGAATTAAAAAAACTCTATAATGCTACCTAATTTATCATGTAAGTACCCAATCTTTGTAGTAGACCAATGGCTCTGTAAGAGGTCCTAAGGAATGGAGAACACATTGCAGAAAGGTAGGTCCATTTTACATTGTATTCATCTAGCCTTCATAGGATGATCTACATAATTAATTTTTTTGACCTAAGATTTGTGTGGCTAAGATAAGTTCGTCAGATTCCTTAATGTTGAAAGTCCTCTTGTTTTGAAAAACCTAATTTGAGTGTCTTAACTTCGATAAAGAACTTCTCTACCTTGGTTTTTCCTTCATTTTACCCTTCACCCATTTCATTTCCCCCCTTAATAGGCAAGTGTGATTCTCAATCTATTTTGCCTCTTATATACTTCCCTCTTATTCACATCTTAAAAATATGCTAGCACTACTTTTTTTCAGTTTTATCTATCCTTAGAATAAAATAATATGATTAAATAACTATGGATTATCTTTCTTTACACCATTGCTTTACATCCCAACATCAATTTAATTTCTTTTACCATTTGTTATTATTTTCCTATCCATTTTTGCATACACCTAAGTTCATTTCAACTTTCATGTACTTTTTTGAGTGACGTTGGATTGTTACTTCTCACTCACCGATGTTGTTTTCCATTTTACACACTTTTTATATGGAGTGTTGAGTAAGGATTATTATTCCTCACTCATCAATGTTGTTTTACCATTTTTCTTGCCCATCTTTTTTTAATTAAGGATTATCACTGATCATACATTGATGTTTTATTACCATTTTTGACATGTATCATTGGTTTGAATTAGTGAGTTTGCTTTTCTTACTTAAGGTTTACTTGTTTGAGTTTTTTAGTCTTTAGGAGACTTGGATTATTGGTTACCCAATTTACTCTAAATTTTGACTTGGTAATATGGTATAACTTAGCATTTTTCACCCCAGTTATCCAATTTTCTATTTATTTATCATCCACATAACATCAGCTATCTTGGGTTTCCTACTTCTATTTGATTTTTATATTTATTTTGTATCCTTGGGTTTGTCGAAAGTAGTCTTTGTTCCATCCATGATCAAAACTATAAACGCAACATATAGTTAACTATATAGTGATAAAAGTAAGTCAAGGTATGCATTATTTTTATTTTCATTTATTTCCATTTCAATAATTTAATTTTAGTTACTTTAAATTTAAATTACTATAATTTTTTTATCTTTAGCATTGTGTGTTGTCATATTACTTTATTGAAGCACCATCCCCTATTTTACCCAAGTGACATGTGATGAGATTTGAGTGGTACATATATATGCACATAATATTTTCAAAACTTATCAATTATTGATGCTTTCTCTCTTGTAAGAACCTATTAAGTCTCAATATATTTGAGTGCATATCTTAAAGTGTGCATTGGGAAAGGGGTAAGTATACCATTGGTTCTTTGAAATATTATTATCCTTTTAATACCAATTTATATCAACATAACCATCTCCTAAAAACATTTCCTTAAGCTTGGTCTTCTCTTTTGTACCCTCCTCTAGTAATGTTTTACCTTCATTATCCATTACTTAGACTAAAATCCTTTTTGATGGTTTATGATACATTGTTGGCCCCATCAACACTATACTCTAATTAACAAAACTAATTTAGGGTTTAGGTCCACCCCTGACTAACCTAGACTATGAACTAATTTAGTATTTTTTTTATAATGAAATAGAGTCAATTGGGATGACCCTATTGGCTAAACTTTTAGAAAGGACTAGGGTTAGATTCATATGTATAAACACATCCATTTTTCCATTATTAGAGAGGCAACAAGAGTTAATTATTTTTTTTTGCTTCTTTACAATTTGTTCTTCTACCATTCTATTTGAGGAGTCATAGCTTAGGATTTATACTTAGAGAAGAATCTTGTCTTATGGAAAAGTCCTAGATTTTTTGGCCAAGGGATATATTGAGTCTTAATGGGTTCATCTTCAATGTAAGTATCTCTAAATTTTCTCCTCTCTTTTAGTAGATATAATTAACATAAGTAATTTCTTTTGAATATATTACTTTCTCTATGAATTAGGGTTTTACCTATATATAAATTAATTAGGATTCTCTTATTCATGCTTAATTTTTATGTTTATCACCCCCACTTTATATCATAAGCTTTAGTGAGCACTAGATTATACTTTACTTGTTATTATTTTAGTGAATATGAAAACATTAGACCTAATTAGGGTTATTAGATAGTTTTTATTGATTGGAAGATTTGGAACCCTCTCTAGTGATATTATTGTGGTAATAAATCCCTTGGCTAGGTCTATCAAATCAATCTTGGTAATGACCTTGAATATCTAATGTATCAACAATCAAAAGTGTAAGTAAAACTTATCTTCTTCAAACTAAGATTGATTTATAGATCAATTTCATTGATCTTTTCATATATATGGTTCCATTTAGTATACTCACCTAATTCTCTCTAAACTCTCTAATTTCATGCTTTGTTTACTAGGAAAAGGGTAAAAGTAGTAATTCTCAAGCTAAAATTAAATATGAAAATTGCAAATTTGGGGTGATGCACCAATGTGAAATCTAATTATGCATATATTTAACACACTTGGGAAGTTAAATAACTTTCAACCATTTACTTTATCTTAATACAAAGACTCTTACATCAATATTTCATACAAAATTCCTAAGAAACATTCACACTAGCATGGAAGGAATGATCACAGGTTGAATTCACTTCTAATTTAGGTAGAAATCAAACTTAGACACTTGATATGACCTATAAGAATTCTCATGTGTTTCTTAAAGTTGAAAATTTGAGACATAAAACATAATAAAAATAATCAATCACTAAGTTACAGCAATGAACATGAGGCACCCACTTCATGAACAACCTAAAAATGGAGGAAAAATTAGCTTCTTATTACTTTAAAGGTGCTTCAAAGGTGAACATTCTTATCCAAGATATTCACATATCAAGATCCACTGAGGAGGAATGGGCTCAGTCTAGCTGGTACACCTAGGCCACAATATACATACATACATACATACATATATATATATATATATACATACATACATACATATATATATATATACATATATATATATATATATATACATATATATATATACATATACATATACATATATACATATATATATATACATATATATATACATATACATACACACACACACACACACACACACACACACACACACACACACACACACACACACACATATATATATATATATATATGAGTAGTAATCTCTAAAATCAAGTCCACCTATACCACAACCACCTTCTTCCACACTACATGATCCCCTACTTATAGAGCTACTAATGGAGTAACATCCTATTCCCACACTATATATCTCTTATTGTAGTAGTAAAAAATCAAAACTAGCTATTGTATGATCTTTATAAAGAATCTAATGTGTCCCCCATATACAAAGTGTCATGCTTTGGTAGAAAATAATCCAATATATCATGATGGATCATATCCATAATAGTCCTCTACCATGTTGTTTCTAGTGTTGCACCTACAAAACCAAACCAAGTTCAAGATTATATCTTAATATATATAGTATACAAGTATATATATATATATATATATATATATATATATATATATATATATATATATCATCAATAGGTTAGGTCTTGGTGGTTAGTCATGAGAAGTGGGTAGGGGCCTAACCCAAATTGAGTATGGATAGTGAGTATCCTAGGAGGTAGAGCATATGAGGAGACCATCTATGAGTAATGCCCATTAATAGGTAAAAAGAGAATTAAATTAAATTTTAACTATCACTTTTATTTTATATATGTATCACTATAATGTATATCTATACATATATAAAATAAAAGTGATAGTTAAAATTTAATTTAATTCTCTTTTTACCTATTAATGGGCATTACTCACTGATGTTCTCCTCATATGCTCTACCTCCTAGGATACTCACTATCCATACTCAATTTGGGTTAGGCCCCTACCCACTTCTCATGACTAACCACCAAGACCTAACCTATTGATGACCATGTTCATCCCAATAAAACCCATATGTATCATTCTGGTGCCTACCCATCCACCATATAAACATCATGACTAGCTCTCCCTACTCCATTACCCTCTCTTGTTGTTTCTAATGATATCACCTCCCACTACATACAATATGACAAAGTATAAAAACCATCACATTATAGAATACACCATATACCCTTATTGAATGTGTCTCATATGAGTGTCTCACCTAATGGGGTGGTATTATTAGTGGTTTTATTAGGGGTTCTAATACAAACTACCTATTGGGGTTCTAAATTTACATCCTAGCTAAGGAGGGTTTTATTCAGATCCTACTCAAATCTAGTCCAACATGGGATTGATCTTATGTCATGGGTATCTTAAAACTAGATTAGACCTCTAGATAAGGTTAGCTTCCTTATGGATCTATCACCTACACTAAAACTAAACTAGCACTTGCTTGGAAAAGGGAGAGAGAAATGAAAAAAACTTATTAAATCATGTACAAAAGCTATCATGCACCAATGATTTGATCACTCCAACTCACACAAAACACACTATGAGACACTTTTTAGACCAAATAACATCAATCTCACATAAATATTTTAGAACAAGGCATTAATCAGTTTTCAAATTAACAAGAGAGGGAAAATATCCACTTTCAAGCTAGAACAATAAATTGTAAATTGCACTTATAATAACCCATAATAACCACTAAGAACTTCCTAAAGGTGATAAAAACTTAGACATAAGCAAGGAACATAAATTCACTTAACCACAATACATCAATCCATGGAACACACTACAATCTAGCTTAGAAAATGATGAAATTCAATCTTTATTGCATCAAAAAGGTGTCATAATACAAATTTTGGTAGAGTTTGGTCATACCAAAAAGAGGGATAGATAATAGAAGATCCATTTTAATTATTATAATTCTACAATTATAGAGAGAGAAATGTGCATTAGAAAAAGACCAATCACTTATGATGGATTAACACCAATTAGAGGATGAAACTGAGTTGATATCTTATAAAGAAGGAGCAAACCTTAAAGCTTTATAAAATAATTAAATTCTCACTATCCTTATTCATCCACCTGATCATTATCTTGAGACTTCATGCTAATTCCACTTAATATATTAATAAGGATCATGTCTTGGAATTGGCTGAAAAGTGACTATTTTGTTGATGATGGGCACCTTTGCATTAATTTCATATTCATTCCTTTTCTATATTTATATCATAGGTCCCACCTATAGTCAGAAAACCAATCTAAGGACTTTATTTTTCCTATAGTATTTATAGTAAAATAGACCCATGGATCATTTAACACCTTTTTAATTATAATATGTTCAAATAAACCTATTATATATTTATGGGGATCAAGAATTCATTATACATAAAACCTTATTTAACCTAGTGAATCAATCATAAGAAAGAACCTTGTAAGCTCTAACTTATTAAACTAGAGATCAATATAAGATCTAATGGTAGTTCCTTCATATTCTCCATGATTAAATGTATCATCTAGACCTCTTTGTGGCAGTTGAACCAGCTCCAATGCTATTGGGAAGAATCTATAAAACCTTACTTTCATGGTCAAAAATAGCCTTTCAACCCTCATTGAGAATTTTAGGCTTGTCATTACTCATGACCTTAATTTTCATTAGTTATAGATGGTCAACTTGGCTCATTGACACATTGACCCAACTCTCCATTGATTTACCTATGCATGAATGCCTATGAACCATTGATATTTTTCTAGGACCCACGTGCTTTTAACACTTGTCCTCGATTCATTAGCTCTTTAGATTCATAGATGAATTTGACTTTGACTTACTTCATTCGATCTTGATGTATGAGTTAATTTGAGCCCTTAAATATACTTTGGAGCCACTATTTGAAATCCAATGGCTAGTCTATGGTCTTAAAATTGATGTCCTCACTCCTATCATTTGATGTTCATGTGACCATCATTCGATGTTTGTATGACCATCAAATTTAAGTTCAATAGGATTCTCTTGCTCTATCTTTAAATTTAAAATTCACATGACCATCATTCATAATTATTTATAATATTATTGATGTCTTATAAATTTTCAAATTTAAACATAGGTATATTTTTTTATGAGCCTTATTTTGACATTTGTATGAATGTCTTATACTTTTTGACCAACTTTGAAAGCTTGGATCCTAAAGTGCGAGAATCATGGAGGCATAAAACTTTTAGGAGATGTTCTTAAGGAGAAAAGGGTCAAACCCATTTAATATATTTGTCTTGTTATCTTCCAAATCAAATATATTAAATGTTCAATATGGTTGGTCCATAACTACTTTTACGTGACATCTTAGTTATGGCCAAGCTCAAATGACTAAGTATGGGGAACTTAGAAAAATACCTAGAAGCCTATCTTTGCACATGGATAAATCTATTTTCACTTTGGTAGAGGACCTCAAAATTGTCACATATGAAATTAGGACCAAGGTGAACAAACCCATATGACCGATTCTCCATGACTCATCCACACATGTGAGATCTATCCCCCTATAAATTAACTATTTCCACTTTTTACCACTCGACCCAAGATGCCTAAGTGAACACAATGAAGAACTAGATGAATATCAAGAGCTTCCTAAGTCATTATAAGAACTTTTAACACCTTATAGGGGCTCTAAAACTCTAGACCATGTTATAAATGTTGAAAAACACATGAGAACCTACATGGTCTCTTTTACTTGGTAATCTTGGACCCCTTCTCTAAGCCTTTAGTTTACTGCTTCATCAAGCCATGAAAAAGCTTCATATTTGGGCCAAAATGGCCAATAATTCTAGTTACTCATAGGGAAGCATGCCTATTATGATTTATAACCCAAATGAGTTTTCTTTGTTTAGTTCATTAGGCATAGAATTACTATGTAGGTCTAATATATTGACTTGGATCTAACATTGGCGGCCAATATTCCTCTAACCTCTTTTTGAAGCAACACAAATACCAAAGAATAAAAACAAAATAAATTTCCCAAGGCACTTATTGAATGGAAACTAACCTATAACAAAATAAGGACAATAAATAAATGTGCTATAAATTGCATTTAGAGGAATTTTAAGAACTACCCTTATATATATAGCTTAAAACTATGTGTACCTTTCCTCCTGGATCAAAAAGAACTTTTGACAACTTTCTTACATCATGAGATGTGAAATTAGATGAGTAATACAACTCCTTGACCCATAGCCTTGATGCTTCCTTCTTATTTGTTATATCTATTAACTTCATTGGCATGATCTTCAATGAGAGTGAAGTAGTTCCAAATAGGTCATCTATGTGCATCCAAATAGTCTCAATTTCCTCATATGGCTCCTCAATGATGACCTCCAATGGTGGTTCAACAATGCATACCTTCTTAGTTTCCATGGTGTCTTTAATAAGTCTAGGCTTCTTCTTTATTTTGAGTTCTTACGGCTCATTAAATAGCCAATTATCCATTCTAAAGATTTGAAACAAGTCCATGTCTACAATGAAATCTTGAGGTGGAAGAGTTGAAAGAGTAATTACTCCATCCCCTTTGATCTATTTGGAAAGGTTTCTCTCCTTGGTTACAAATAGACTGTAGTCCCCTTATAGAGGAACATAACCTAATCTCAAGATCTTAAATAAAACCTCAAATGAGCCCTTTGGTTGATTCATAGCCTTTGGCTAGCCCACAAGTTCATCAATTTGATCAAATATTTCGTTCATTTCATCATCCTTTACATAACATGGTAGCTCATCATCTTCATTATTAATGGTAGAATTGAATATTTCACATCTAAGAAGGGTATTAATAGTGAATTCCTCCTCATAAATGCTTGTATCCTCTTGAACACATTCTCTTCAAAGCTCTTTTGAATCTATAATTTCCTACTTTAGTTCTCACATGACATGTTCCTCTTATTGAGTGTGAATGCTAGAAATGCAATATGGCCCCACTTTTGATATAACTTGAATTTTTTGGGCAGCCTCTCCCTATAGGAAACTTGTGAAACTTGGAACCATGGATTTCTTGACTTCTTCCACCCCCTTTTGTTGATCAGATGGACTAGGCAGAATAGGATCCTTAAGACAAAGATTAGGCATCACATAATTTGAGTGCATAGCCCATGAAGGTATCCAAGTTTGAGATGGATGGGTTTTATGAGGAATTGTATGTGGAGGTATGATTATTTCTTGGGGTGGTAGGTGGAGCGTATCTTTAGGCATAGGACAAATTAGTGTGAAACTTGGTACCTTTAAGAACTACTCTTTAGGGGAGGAATCCATGAAGATGGGAGCTTTCAATGGAGTATATTCCACTCAATGAAATTATTCTTGAATTCCTTTCCATGAAGGAAAGGATCTAGTATTTTGAGGAAGAAGTTAGAAAGGATGAGTAGCTTTAGGTTTTCTTGACTACATGATTTGGTTCCAAGATGGGAAAGATAGAGGTTCTTCTTTACCCATTTGATTCTAATTCTCCTCCTCTTTCCTAGTATTCAACTCCAACTATTTGTTTTGAATTACTATATTCTCTTGGGGAGGAATGGGTGGAACATAAGAAGGCTAAGGTGGTGTATATGAAGGCACATAATATTGGTGACATTGGACCTACTATTCTTCAAGGCCTTTTAGCTTATCCTCAATGTTTTGAATGTCATACATCCATCATGTCACCTATGATATTGTTATAGTTTTCTCTCTCAGCAAGTGTCCATTATTCTTTTATTCACTATAATGAATCTCTCACATGATAAATTAGGTGAGTAGGGACATCTTGGTCATAACATCTCTGTGAGCACAATTCTAGTGCATGCTTGTCAAGGCTCACTAAAGTTATCCTAAGTTATAGTATCAATGGATAATGATGGGGTTGGTAAGGAGAAATATTATGATGGGATTGATATACATAGGAAGGATCAAGGCAATGTCCTTACACATATGACTGAAATAAGTACTCATAGTACTGGTGAGGATCATGAGGAAGGTAAGATCTATTCCCTTGATACTAAGGATCATGAGAAACTTGAGAATACTCCTTATAGCTTTGATAGGATTCTTGATAAAGCTGATTAGGCTCATATAGATCATCATGATCAAATTTGGGCTACTAATAAGGAAGTAGATAATAGGCATATTCAATAAAACTATTTATATTGACTACATATGTCAAATGAGATGTAAGAACTAACTAGATTTGTTAATGAGACATACCTGGTCTACTCATAACCATAAACTTTGACTTAGAGTAGCCATTGGTTCTAACTTGATTGCTTTTGAAAGCTGATCAGAGGAAAGATACACCAAGATCTTTCCTTTTGTTTGGACCTGGTCCCATTAGGCATGCTAAAACTATTAGGGTTCTAGATTTGCACCCTATCTAAGTAGGGGATTATTTAGATCTTCCTAATTAAATTTATTCCAACATAGGATTTATCCTATGTTATGGGTATCCTAAAAGTTGATCAAACATTTAGAGAAGGCCAGCTTCCTTATGGATCTATCACCTACACTAAACCTAAACTAACATTTTCTTGGAAAAAGGAGAGAGAAATGACAAAAATTATAAAAGCATGTAAAAAAGTGGTGATGCACCAATGATTTGGTCACTCCAACTCACAAAAAACACACTATGAGACACTTTTTAGGTCAGAGAACATCAATCTCACATAAATATTTTAGAATAAGGCATTAATCAATTATCAAATTAGCAAGAGAAGGCACATATCCACTTTCAAGCTAGAACAATAAACTATAAATTATACTTATAATTCCCTATAAGAACCACTAAGAATATACTAAAGTTGGGAAAAAATTAGAAATAAGGAATGAACATACATTCACTTAACCATAGTGTTGTCCTTGAAAAATGACTTCTCATTTTTGGGACAACATATGAACTATTTTGGCCTTGCAAGACAAAAATTGTCCCCTCCCTTTACAAAAATTTGTTCTAAGCTTTCAAATTCCTCATTTTTCAAGCTTTTTCAGTAAAGGGATTAGTAGGTTCAAAGGGTCAAAGGCTTCTATAGGCGAGTCTAATCAAAAGAACCAATTTCCAACACTTAGTCATTTTCAAGATTGGTTCAGCACCTTGGTTCGATCAAAAGTGTTTCTCAACAAGCATCTAAGCAATGATTGAACCATTAAACCTTGAACCATTTTGGTTCAATAGGTTCAACATCATCATCAAGAGCTAGGTGCATTTGTTAGAGGTTCAAAGTTCAACCATTTCAAAGGTTTTGTGGCTCTGAGCACTTAACGAGTTTCAAAGGCTTGAACCATTGGACCATTGGACCATTGGACCTTGAACCATAGTGGTTCATCGGTTCAACAAGTTCAAAATTTAAAAGGTTTAATGTGTTTGGTCCAAAAAGATATCAAAGGGACTTAGCCAAATAAAAGGAATGAACTGATTGAACCATTAAACCTTAAATTGCTTCGAAGTTTAATGGTTCATGGGTTCAAAGGTTCAAAGGTGGCCTCAATCAAAGAAAATAGTAGTGAAATAGATGGTTCAATCAAAGTGCATGCAAAAGGAAAAGGATGAGTGGAAGTTTCCAAGTGTCACCTATCGAGACACATTACGCTTTATTTCTAAAAGTGGTAGGTACTGACACATGTCCCTTGTAAAGCTTGTCAGAAGCCTCCAAGTGTCGAAATCTAGAGCCCCTTCCTTTCTTTCCACTATTTTGAGCAAGGACCATGGTGGGTCATAGGTGAGTGACTAAAACAAATGGAATGCAACAAGTGTCATCATCTAAGAGAACCCAAAGGAGCCCCAAGCATTTCTCTAATTTTATAAAATCTTGAGAGTGGAAAGTGCCACATGTCAATGGTGGAGGGTTTCAATACGATGTAGTGGAAGATGCCATGCATCCCTAGTGAAAATTGATGGAAGTTGAAAAGTGTCAAAAAAGGAGTGCCCTGAAGTGCAGAGGCACAAATCCAAGGAAAGGTTTCCTTCAGACAAATTATCTGAAGGAATTTCTTCAGACATTTTGTCTAAAAGAAATAAAAGAGACAACAGCCTTCTGAAAGGATCAAAGCCTGAAGGCCACTTAGAGGCTCCTGAAGGGAAAATAACCTTGTGGGGGGACACTCGAAACTCAATAATGGACCCTATTCAAGACCCTAAAGGGCAAGTTCCCTTTGAGAAGGGTCAAGCCTCAAAGCATAGTGGAAGCTACCAAGTGTCACAAGTTGAGATAGTCTCTAATGAGTTTCAAAGCTGTGGATGCTACCATGTGTCCTCACCCATGTCATAGAAGAATGATGAGCCTACAAATCTCAAATTTAGGATGATTAGCTAGCCATTAACCTTTAATAGAGGAAAGACCCACAAATGCCAAATCATCTGCAATAAAGTGTCTTTTGATTTTTGTAGACTTAGACATGAACCTGAATGCATTCAAAGAGCCTAAGGCCAGGGCTAAGAGAAGGAAGAGACAAAGAGGGAAACTCAACAGGAGTTATTTCTAGTAGGTGAAGTAGTTTACTGGGTAGATATTTGGGGCCCACAAACATTGAAAGCACTATCTATTTGTTCCCTTTGAGATAAAAGGTAGAATAGACAATTGTGTGGCTAGTAGGTGATGGAATGAGTGATTCAAGCTAAGGAGTAGACAAAGGAGATGAACCAAAATTCCATAGTTAAGGCAGCTACCCTACTCTAGCATGGCCCCTCTTGACAGAACCAAGAATGCATCCAAGGCATTAATGTGTTGAATTGGTCACTCCATGGGAAAAAGTGTCAAGCCTTTCTTTGCCTTTATATAATGTAATATTTTGTATCATTTGTGAGAGATATTACCCTTATTAAAAGCAAAACTCTACCCAAATTGAAAGGCATTACTGAGATTTTGAGCTTAGATTGTTGTTCATATTTCTTTGATTGAATGAGAAAGCAAGTTACTTGCAAACTTTGTGTTGTTATAGCTTGTGCTACTTTAGGAAATTGTTCTTATGTCTATTTATTAGAAGCATTCTTATTTATTTAATTTAACAAGCAGAACTAGTGGAGGTTAAAAGGAAGGTGTCATGAAGCCAACTACTTTCAGACTTTATGCTATCATAGTTGTCTTTAGTGTGTGTTTTTCTTTTCTATTTCTGTGTAAAAGACCTTGGGATGAATTTGTGCCCTCATTGTCTTTCATATCTCCCTCTAGGGTAGTTAAGGTGGAGACTTTGAGCTACATCTTAGATTGCTAGTTACTTTGGATCTTGCTACTAGTCACTTGTTACTAGAAAGAGTCCTGTTGTTTGCAAGAACAAGCACTTTTAATAGAAGAGAAGTACCTTCTATTGCTTGACCAAGATTTTTACTATCTAAGAAGGGATTTGGCTCTTAGCTGAATGTTACTTCTGAAAGAAGAGAAGTACCTTCTCTAATCACCCAGGATTTCTTCTCTGTTTGTTAGCAACATCTCTAAAAAAAGAGAGATGAATGGTTTATTCCACCCCTATGTTATTTTTTGCTTATTTATATATAGTATAGAGTACTACATTTTTAATGGGGAACCTCCCCTTAATGAGAGGAGATATTTGTCCCAATTGGATGTGGTAAACCTACAACTTTAGATGACCAATCTCCCTATGTTGTGGTGATAGGAACTATTTTTCTCACCAGTTAGCTGGTCGACAAAATATTCACCCAATAGTTTTTGGTGACTCTGTTGAGGAAGGATAAGTAGTTTGAAGCCTCAAGCTTCAAATTGAAGTGAGACCAGTCCTTTTCTATTTTTGATTCACAATTTGGCAAATCCATGCTATACCAAAATCCAAAAATCTCAAGGTGTTATTGACCCTGCTTTTGAGCTGGTGCAATAGAGCAATTTTGAATTATTCCCTCCACAAGCTCACCTTCAATAAACTAGGAGTCTTCCTCCTAGCCCAACTAGGTCACCAACACAAGGTAGAGCTTCTTTTTCTACTACCAGCAGAGCCTTGCCTATCCAAATTCCACCCAAATTTGTTATCCCACTTTTACATAATCAAACCATGGCTCAAGGCCCCTGAGGTAACTCATTTGGCCCACTTAATTTGACTCCACCTCTACATGAGCTTCCACAAAGTTCAAGGAAGAATTTCCCCAAATTTTTTAGTAATGGAAAAGTTCACCCTAATGAACATATTATTGCCTTCAACATAGCCTGTGGTATAATAGGCATGGAGTATGAAGACATAGCAGTAAGGCTATTCATGGAGACACTACAAGGTGCTACTATAGACTGGTTATACCATCTACAAGCTTAGTCAGTGACTGATTGGGACACTCTGAAAGACAAATTTGAAGCTAGGTTTAAGACTACAGAAGATGCACATGCCTTGCTAGCCCAGCTCACACAAATGAAGAAAGAGCCCCATGAACTTATGAAGGACTTCATTACCAATTTTGACAAGCTAAGGTACATGATTCCCATGGTCACCCAGCTGACACCTTAGAATCTCAAGTGTTTCTTCATCAACTCACAGCTACCTAAAGTGAATTTCTTACTGAGATGGGCTAGACAGATAGACCTTGCTACTGCTTAGGACTTGGCTACTAAGGTAGAAGATGACCTTATCTTGGCTAGAAAGATAAGGAGGGACCCTAATAAAGGTAAATCCTCTTCATCTTCTGAATACTCACCTACAACCACCACTAACCCAATGATGCAAAAGTTGGAAAATGAAGTGCTAGCTCTTAGAAAGCAAATGGTGCAAGGGATGTCATCTACTCTTGCATACAAAGATATGTCTAGGCGGACATTTCAGAATCAAGTGTACTAAGGCAATGTTGCCAAGATTCAAGGATAGCAAAATCACCTTCCTCCTCTATAGAGGAACCTCACCCTCAAAGCACCTCCAACTAACTCAGCAGTTGGATATCTTGAAGCTGAATCAGACTTCTCATTCTAGCTTGAGCTAAATCCTAAAGATGACACTAATCTCTTCACTGATAAAGAAGAATAATTAGCTGGTGACTCCCATATTAGTTTCTTGAACTATCAAGATGAACCCAAAATTTAAGGCAATGTAGCTGAGGGGTCATATGCTATATTCACCCGATCCAAGAATCAATCAGCTCAACAAGCTGATAAAGAGAAAATAGAGGAGTGACCTCAACCAATAGTTTCAATTGCTAAGTGGGGATCCACTCTTCCTTTCTAGCCAAAGGACTCAGTGATTGCAAGAAAGGTAAGTACTCCAAATGCCCCTATGCCTTCTACTTCAAATTTGTAGTCCAGTTTCCCCCCAAAAAAATTCAAAAATATGAACTCCCATCGTCTGTACCTAGTTCATTTCCAACATTTGATATCATTGACCACATAAAGAAAACTAAAATTCAAATATCTGAATTTGAATTTCTACAGTCCCATCCTGAGCAATTAGATAAATTAGTTTAGTGTGTTAAAAACCAAAATGTCCTTATTGAACAAGTAGTTCCCAAAGTGACACATGATCCCCGTAAGGATGCACCCGCCAAGAACAATCTTGTCATTACCCCTCCTACTACTCCTAGTAGGACTGAACCTTTCTATGTCTCATTGCTAATAAATGGACGGTAGCTGAACAATTACATCATTGACTCTGGAGCTTCAGATAATGTCATGCCTACTAAGGTAGCCAAATCCCTTGACCTCACACTGACCAAGACATTTGGTAGATGCTTCTCCATGGAGAACAAATAAGTGCCACTTTTGAGGCAAATCAAAGACACATAATTTGTGTTTATTGCCTTTTCAGACAAAAGAATCAAGATGACTATCTTGGTAGCAGATGTCCCAGCATCATATGGCATCTTTCTTGGGTAGAATTTTTGCAAGAATATTGGTGGTGAATTTAGCATGGATTTATTAGAGGTAAGGATTCTATTCAAATGTGTCATGAAGAGGCTGCTCCCTAAAAAAGAATAAAAATATGTAGTTACCTAGACCTCAGCACCTGAAGCTCAAATTTTGTTTGAGTCTTCAAGCATGGGTAACTACTTTCTATCCATGGATGAAGTTCATGAGGTAGCTGATGAAGCTCCTATAGGTGACAACCTGGAGATGCATTCAGATGGAATAGCAGAGGAATTGGTTGAGCATGAGGCAAGTGTGGAAGTATTTACACCTTCGAATGAAGAAGAATCCAAAGGAAAATTAGTATCAAATGAGGTATGGATTCTTGAATTTGATGGCAGCTGCTCCTCCATTGGTTCAAGAGCCAGGGTTGTGTTAATATCTCCTTAAGGAGATATTTTTTACTCATCTTATAAATTGCAATTCAACAACACAATAACATAGCTAAATATGAGTCTCTATTGCTTAGATTAAGGGCTGATCAAGACAAAGGCATCGAACTCCTTCATGTTAAAGGAGATGCTGAACTAGTGGTTTGTTAGGTGAGGAACCTATATCAAACAAAGAATGAAAGATTGTGTCATTACCACAATTTAGTTTGGGACCAGTTTGAAGACTTTGATGCTTTCATCATCTCTATAGTTCTCAGAGAATTCAATGACTAGGCTGATGCACTAGCTATTTTAGCTACTCTCTTGATCCCCCACCCAGACTTCAAAGGAGATAGGGACACCATTGAGCTGGTCTTTCCACCAAGTGTACCTGATAATTCTAGTCATTGGTAGGTATTTAACAATGACAACCAAATCATTGACTTCTTAGAGCAAAAAGATAGCTTTAAATAGCTACATTTTAAAGGTAGTGAACCTTAGAAGTGTGAACTAGCTTTTGAATCAAATGTAAACATAGGTGAGGAGTTCTTGCAACTCAAAGGGAATAAGATTCCCAAAGGCCTAGTTTCCCTTGAGAAGCTATTTGATAAGCATGATAGATTCATCAAATAGTAGCCAATGGATTCAAGCTCATCTCAGGAGTTTGATCAAGTAAATTTAGGAACCAAGAAAGACCCCAAGATGGTGAACATTGGGAAATGTTGTACTCTTGAGGAGAGGTTCAAGTTCACCAAGTTACTCAACCAGTGCATGGACATCCTGGCATATTCCTATGATGACTTGAAGTCACTCTAGATTGATGAAATTTGACATGACATTCCTCTCAAGGATAATTCAACACCTTATAGGCAAAATTCTAGGCATTATAATCTAAAAATATCATGTACTATTTTATCTGAGATACAAAAATGCTAAATGCCAAGATAATCTTCCCAATCCATCATTCCACATGGATTGCCAATATAGTGCCTGTGAGGAAGAAGAATGGTGAAATTTGCCTTTGTGTGGATTTTAGAAATTTGAATCAGGCATCCTTGAAGGATAATTATCCTTTGCCAATCATGGATCAAGTGCTATAGACAGTGATGGGCTCAAAGATGTTATCAATGCTAGATGGATTCTTAAGATATAATCAGGTTGAGGTTGGTGAAGCAGACTAGCATAAGACTACTTTCACCACACCTTGGGGCATGTTTGCATATAGAAGGATGCCTTTTGGTTTGATAAATTTTGGCACCACCTTCAAAAGAGAAATGGACCTTGCCTTCAAGGATGAGATGGGTAAGTTCATTGTAGTCTATCTTGATGACTTGACTATCTTTTCTAAGCATCGCCCAGATCATGTGAGCCATTTGCAATAAGTGCTGGAATGTTGCTGCTAGAATGGTATTTCCTTAAACCCCAAGAAGTCAATTTTCAAATTAATAGAGGGGAAACTTATCAGACACATTATGTCTAAAGAAGGCATAAAGATTGACTCAGATAGAGTCAAGTCTATCCAAGAACTTTCCTTGCCCACAAGTAAGACTGTTGTTCACTCTTTCTTTAGAAAGGTGAATTTCTTACGGAGGTTCATCCCCAAGTTTGCTGAGAAGACTATACAAATTGTAAACATGATGAAGGAAAAGACCATATTCAGCTAGACTGAAGAAGGCAAGTCAACATTTGAGGATATCAAGACTGCCATTACCCATTCTCTAATTTTGGCTTGTCTAGACTATAATAAAGAGTTCACCATTTATAGTTATGCTTCAGAACATATGCTTTCAGCAATTTTGGTTCAACAAAATAAAGAAGGTATGGAATCCCCCATTTCCTTCATGAGTTTTCCTCTCAAAGCTCATGAGTTGAAGTACTTGAACATGGAGAAGCATGCTTATGTAGTGGTGAAGGTGGTGAAGCATTTTCTCTTCTACATCTTGAATACACACACAATTGCATTGGTTCCTGATACCATAGTCAAATCCATACTAAATCAGCAGGAGTTTGGGATGAAAAGAGTTAATTGGGTTGCTAAGATCTAGGAGTTTGATCTGGTCATCAAGCCAAAAAAGTTGGTGCATGGGAAGGGGCTATGCCAACTAATTGTTGATAACAAGCTAAGAAGAATAGAGCATAAAGAATCAGAGGTGGAAGACACACCAATAGTTCTCTTTGTCTCCACCACAAATGAGTGGTATTTAGGCATTGCTCATTTCCTTATGGTGAGTGTCCAACACACCTATCTTATAATGAAAGGAGAACCATCAAGATGAAAGATGTTAATTTTGTCCTCTAGGACAATGGCCTATACAAAAAGAGCCTTGATGGAACGTTCCTTCGATGTGTGGACAAGGAGCAGCAAAGTTGACTTCTAAAGTCCTTTCACAATTCAGCCTATGGAGGACATTTTTCCACTTCTGTGACTACTCATAAGATCCTACGGGTTGGGTACTACTAGCCAACTCTCTTTTAAGATGCATACAAGTGGTTCAGAGGGTGTGAGCTATGCCATCAGTTTGTCAGAAGACCCAAGTTAGCTACACTACCTCTTAAGCCAGTGGTCATAGAGGAACCATTCCAGCAATGGGAAATTGATTTTATTAGAGCTATAAACCCATATTCAAGTGATAGACATGATTATGTCCTTACAGTAATAGACTACTTCACCAAATGGGTGGAAGCTGTTCCAACCAAACATGCTACTTCAGAAGTAGTATGTAATTTCCTCAAGGAGAACATCATCTCCAAGTTTGGGGTCCCAACCAAGATTATCACTAATAATACAGCTTGTTTCACTTCCTAGGAGATTACTCAATTTTATTTCCACTATGGGATTACGCTCTCCCACTCTTCTGATTACTTTCCACAAGGGAATGGATAGGCCGAATCAAGCAATAAGAACTTGGTGGCTATCATCAAGAAGCTGGTGGATGATAACAAAAGGACATGGCATAAAGCATTGGTTGATGCTCTATGGGTAGATATAATTACACCCAAGAGGGTAATTGGTATGTCTCCCTTCCAATTTCTTTATAGTGTCAATGTTGAGATACCAATCACCTTAGAATTGCTAGCATTGAAATTGGCTAAGGCAATTGAAGATCAAACATATGAGAGCTCCCTTGATAAGAGGATCATGTGCCTAACTGAGCTAGAAGAGTAGAGAACTATAGTGGTGGATTGAATTTACATCCATTAAGGTCTGGTGAAGAAGCTCTTTGACCAGAAAGCAAAGAACCATGATTTCTAGATTGGAGATCAAGTCCTACTATGGGACAAGAGAAGAGAACCAAAGGGGATGCATGTAAAGTTTGATTCCCTATGGAGGGGCCCTTTTACTATTCATTAGCTCAATGGTGAAAATATTTTCTTATTGAAGTACCAAGATGGCACTCTCTTTTCTCTACCTCACAATGAGCAACATATGAAGCACTTCAACTCTTGGATTATCAGATGAGTTCCCCTATACATATGTATATTTGTGTAGTCTTTTGTTTCTATTTTGTTCTTTTTATTTTCATTTTTTGGAGCCTTTCTTTTTAGGTATCACGACTCCATAAACCAATAGCACACTTCAAGGCATTAGAGATTATAGTTTCTACTCCCCTCAGCTATGTTTCAAGGTTCCAATTGAAGGTAGTTCCCCAATAGGAGCTAGCTATTTCCCTGAAAAATGACTTCTCATTTTTGGGACAACATATGAACTATTTTGGCCCTACAAGACCAAAATTGTCCCTTCCCTTTACAAAAATTTGTTTTGAGCTTTCAAATTCCTCATTTTTCAAGATTGTTTAGTAAAGGGATTAACAAGTTCAAAGGTTCAAAGGCTTATGCAAGTGAGTCCAATCAAAAGAACCAGTTTCCAATACTTAGTCATTTTCAAGATTGGTTTAGCACCTTGGTTCAATCAAAAGTGTCTCTCAGCAAGTGTCTAAGCAACAATTGAACCATTGAACCTTGAACCATTTTGGTTCAATAGGTTCAATGGGTTGGAAGGTTCAACGTCATCAACAAGAGCTAGGCACATTTGTCAGAGGTTCAAAGTTTAACCATTTCAAAGGTTATACAGCTCCGAGCACTTAATGAGTTTCAAAGGCTTGAACTATTGAACTGTTGGACCTTGAAGCATAGTGGTTCATTAGTTCAATGGGTTTAACACTCAAAAGGTTTAATGCATTTGGTCTAAAAAGATATCAAAGGGACATAGCCAAATAAAAGGAATGAACCAATTGAATCATTGAACCTTAAACCGCTTCAAAGTTCAATGGTTCACGGGTTCAAAGGTGGCCTCAATAAAAAAAAGTAGTAAAATAGATGGTTCAATTGAAGCACGTGCAAAATAAAAAGGTTGAGTGGAAGTTTCCAAGTGTCACATGTCAAGACACATTATGCTTTGTTTCTAAAAGCAACATGTACTAACATGTGTCCCTTATAAATCTTGTCAAAAGCCTCCAAGTGTCAAAATCCATAGCCCCTTCCTTTCTTTCCACTATTTTGAGCAAGGACTATGGTGGGTCCTGGGTGAGTGATTAAAACAAATGGGACATGACAAGTGTCATCATCTGAGAGAACCCAAAGGAACCCCAATCATTTCTTTGATGTTACAAAAGCCCAAGAGTAGAAAGTGCCATGTGTCAATGGTAAAGAGTTTTAATACAACACAACAAAAGATGCCATGCATCCTTGGTGAGAATTGGTGGAAGCTGACAAGTGTCAAAGAAGGAGCACCCTCAAGTGTAGAGGCACAGAGCCAAGGAAAGGTTTCCTTCAGACAAATTTTTTGAAGGAATTTCTTTGGACATTTTATCTAAAAGAAATAAAAGAGACAATAGCCTTCTGAAAGGATCAAAGCCTAAAGGCCACCTGGAGGCTCCTAAAGGGTAGATACACTTTTGGGGGGACACTCGACACTCAAAAATGTACCCTGTTCAAGACCCCAAAGTGCAAGTTCCCTTTGGGGAGGGTCAAGCCTCAAAGCACAGTGGAAGCTGCCAAGTGTCATGAGCCGAGATAGTATCTAATGAGTTTCAAAGACATGGATGCCACCACATGTCCTCACCCACATCATAGTAGAATGACAGGCCCATGAATGTCAAATTTAGGAAGACTAGCTAGCCATTAACCTTCAATAGAGGAAAGACCCACGAATGCCAAATTGATTGCAATAAAATGTCTTTTGATTTATGTAGACTTAAAACATGAACCTGAATGCATTCAAAGAGCCTAAGGCCAGGACCAAGAGAAGGAATAGATAAAGAGGGAAACTCAGTAGGAGTTATTTATAGTAGGTGAAGTAGTTTGTTGGGTAGATATTTGGGGCCTATAAACATTGAAAGAGTCATCTATTTGTCCCCTTTGAGATAAAGGTAGAATAGACAATTACATGGCTAGTAGGTGATGGAATGAGTGATTCAAGTTAAGGATTAGATAAAGGAGATGAACCAACATGCCACAGTTAAGACAACCTCCCTACTCCAACATGGCCGCTCCTGACAAAACCAAGAATGCATCTAAGGCATTAATGCACTGAATGGGTCACTCCATGGGAAAAAGTGCCAAGCCTCTCTTTGCCTCTATATAATGTAATCTTTTGTATCATTTGGGAGAGATCTTCCCCTTACCAAAAGTGAAACTCTACCCAAATTGAAAGGCAATACTAAGATTTTGAGCTCAGATTATTGTTCATATTTCTTTGATTGAATGAGAAAGCAAGTTACTTGCAGACTTTGTGTTGTTATAGCTTGTGTTACTTTAGGGAATTATTCTTATGTCTATTTCTTAGAAGTATTCTTATTTATTTTATTTAACAAGTAGAACTAGTGGAGGTGAAAAGGAAGGTGCCCTGAAGCCAACTACTTTTAGACTTTGTGTTGTCATAGTTGTCTTCAGTGTGTGTTTTTATTTTCTATTTCTGTGTAAAAGACCTTGGGATGACTTTGTGCCCTCATTGTCTTTTGTATCTCCCTCTAGGGCAGTCAAGGAGGATACTTTGAGCTACATCTTAGATTGCTGGTTACTTTGGATCTTGCTACTAGTCACTTGTTACCAAAAAGAGTCCTGTTATTTGCAAGAACAAGCACTTCTAAAAGAAGAGAAGTGCCTTCCATTGCTTCACCGTGATTTCTACTATCCAAGAAGGGATCTAGCTCTTGGCTAAATGTTTTAAAATAAGAGAAGTACCTTCACCAATCACCCAAGATTTCTCCTTTATTTGTTAGCATCATCTCTGAAAAAAGAGAGATGGATGGTTTATTCCACCCCTGTGTTATTTTATGCTTATTTATATATAGTATATAGTGCTTCATATTTAATAGGGAACCTCCCCTTGATGAGAGGAGAGATTTTTCCCCATTGGATGTGGTAAACTTGCAACTTTGGATGACCAATCTCCCTATGCTATGGTGATAGGAACTATTTTTCTCACCAGTTAGCTGGTCGACAAAATATTCACCCAAAACATAGTACATGAATCCATAGAGCACACTTCAATCTAACTTAGAAAATGATGGAATTTAGTCTTCATTGCATCAAAAAGGTGTTAAAATACAAATTTTAACAGAGTTTGGTCATACCAAAAATAGGTATAGATGATAGATGATCCATTTTAAGGTTTATAATCCTACATTTATAGAGAAATAACTATGCATCAAAAAAGGAACAACTACTTATGATGGATTAGCACCAATTTGAGGATGTAACTAATTCAAGATTTTATTAAGAAAGATCAAACCTTAAAGCTTTGAAAAATAATTGAATGCTTGCTATCCTTACTCATCCACCTGATCATTATCTCAAGATTCCATGCTACTTCAACTTGATATATTAACAAATATCATGTCTTGGAACTAGATGAAAAGTGTTTACTTTGTTGATGATGGGAACCTTTACATTAATTTCATATTCATTCCTTTTATATATTTGGATCATAGGTCCCACCTATAGTTAGAAAACCAATCTAAAGACATTGGTTTTCCTATAGTATTTATGGTAAAATAGACCCATGGATAATTTATCACCATCTATATTATGGTATGTTCAAATAAACCTATTAGATCTTTGTAAGGATCGAGAATTCACTATACACAAATCCTTCTTTAAAATGGAAAACTAGTCATAAGAAAAAACCTTATAAGCTCTAACTTATCAAACCAAAGATAAATATAAGCTCTAATGGTAGTCCCTTCATATTCTTCATGCTTGAATACATTAGCTACACCACTCAATGGCATTTTGACCAATTATAATGGTTTCTAGAAGACTTTATAATACCTTGCTTTCATGGTCAAAACTAACCTTTCAACCCTTATTGAGAATCCTAGGCTCACCATTGCTCTTGACCTTAATTTTCATTGATTATCAATTCTTAACTTGGATCATTGACACATTGACCCAACTCCTTCTATTTATTTTCTTGTGCATGGATGCCCATGAGCCATTGATATTCTATTAAGACCCATGCACCTTTGACACTTGTCCTTGACTCATTAGATTTTTGGATTCATAAACTAGTTTGACTCTACCTTGCTTCATTTGATCTTGATGTATGAGTTCATACAAGCACTTAGATCTATTTGGGACCCATTACTTCAAATCTAATAACTATTCTATGGTCTTAAAATTGATTTCCTTGCTCTAATCAATTGACATTCATATGACTGGCATTTGAAATTTGCTTGACTGTAAAATTTAAGCTTAATAGTATTGTCTTACTATATCTTTAAATTTGATGTTTTCACGATCATCATTCATCATTCCATAGAACATGATTGACATCCCTTGAATCATCAAATTTAAACATAGGTATTTTTTTGCTCGAGCCTTATTTTGATGTTTTCGTGAATATCTTATGCTCTTTGACCAACTTTGAAAGCTTGGATCTTGAAGCATGAGAATCATGGAGGCATCAAACTTTTAGAAGATGTTCTTAAGGTCAAAAGGGATAAAACCATTGGATCTACTGGTCCTGAGATCTTTTGAAGCAAATATATTCAAAGTTCAAGATGGTTATTCTACAACTACTTCTATGTGACATCTTAGTGATGACCAAGCTCAAATGATTAATTATGGGGAACTTATAAAAATACTGAGAAGCCCATCTTTGCACATGGATAAATTTATTTACACTTTGGTGGAGGACCTCAGACTTGGTACATAAAAACTTGGGACCAAGGTAAATAAACCCATATGACCAATTATCCCTAACTCATCTACACATGTGATATTTTCCACCTTTAAATTGCCTATTTTCACTTTTTACCACTAGACCCAAGATTCCTAGGTAAACATAATGAAGAACTGGATGAATATTTGGGTCTTCCTAAGTCATTCCAAGCTCTCTTAACACCTCATAGGGGCTCTACAACTCTGGACCATGTTCCAAATGTTGAAAAACACATGAGAACCTGCATGATCTCTTTTACTTGGCAATCTTGGACCCATTCTCTAAGCCTTTGGTCTACTACTTCATCAAGCTATGAAAAAGCTTCATATGTGGGCCAAAATGGACAACATTACTTGGTCATAAATTATCAAGCATGTGACTCTAAATACTAAATATAAGGCCTCATGATCCATGTTCTTTTCCATTTTCATATTTTTCATGGCCATGATGCCCATAATTTCATAATTATTTAGTATGTACTCCTTACAATATATTCCCTCCAAATAGACTTTAAGGGTAGCTATAAAGGAATTTTCCTCAATACTTGATCTTTCTCCCACTTTCTCACATGATATAGGTTATCCCTAATATAATGTGATAACTTTATTGGGTAGTACATCAAAAAATACTCATATATCCATCACATAAACAATTTCATTAGACCCATGGTTTATTGGACCCTACTTAGCATCTCATAAAAACCATGTATTAATTGAACCAAAATAGTAGATCCCATATCATATATGGTGTCATTATCAAATTCATACCATCACAAGGTAATAATGTATAATGGCTTAGCCCCATCATAATTATGACATAACACTGGCATGGTCATTAGCCAAATGATGGCTTTCTATATATTTAAAATGGTAGACAGATATATAGTAAAGGGTTTGATAATCAACTTATGTTGATCATACTCATTAGACCCTATATCCCACTAATCTAGTTCATGACTATCTTCCACAATAAAAGGTGCATTGTATATCATAGGTGTGCCCTCAGTATGTAGACCCAATATTACATGCACATTCACTAAGGTGATGGATACCTCCATTATGCCCCCACCCACCACCCATCTGAATGTGTCTTTGCTACTCTCTCAGTTCTTAATGAACATATCTATTAGCTATGCACTCAATATGACCTAACACATCTCCATGATCCCTCTAAATCTTAAGCTAATTAGGCATGCTTTATACACATCTAGCTAGTAGATATGATAGCCGACTAGCATCCACCATGTTTTAGAGGCACCGTAATCAATGTAAAATATCAAAAAAATCCCCTACTTATATTTTTAATCAAAAATGTGAAATGAAATTAAAATATAGATACATATTTGAATGAAAATTAAAAAAATTCTTTATATTTACTATATCATCCACTTTTACTATTTTTTTATTATATTGGCTAGCTATAATTTATATTGTACTAGACATTTACTTTTCATCTTAATATATTGTCCATACAAATACAATATCAACCATTTATTTACCTTATACAAAATCAACCTCATTATTAATATATCATCCATGTTTTAGCATTCCCTACTATACTAACCATACAGATATTGTATTGGCTATGAAATTTTTCTTATAGTATTAGTCACATATACATTTTACTGACCATGTTTTTAGAATTTATACTATATCGGTCATACATTATAGTATTGGCCATGTATTTCACCTATCATAGTACTGACCATGATAGTATTATATAAACCACCTATTTGATCCTAATCTAATCTATATAGCATATAAAATATTATGGGCATTTCTTAGTAGTTATCTCTCACAACTATATCATTTATAATAGTATTATATCATCTACCCATTTTATCCTATTTTTTTACATCAACCATGGAAAATTATATCATCTTTTCATATTAGTTATCCTATATAATTGTATTAGCATTCTAAGGTAGTATCATCCATTTTTTCTATTTTTACCTACATAATTGTATCAACCTAGCTAATATAGTTTCTTAGTAGTGGTGATTTATTATTTTATCTCAAATAAATACCCCAACCCTAAATTTTATGTTTAATTTACTACCCACCATCCATTATAATTATATCTAAATTTTGACACTTGTTGGGGAAATTTATACTACATGAATTTTCCCTAACGTTTATATTTTATAAAACTTGTTTAACCCTAATTTTGATGTGGATACTACTTGGGTAGATAGGGATAAGAATATAAAAATGACAATGCAAAAGGGTGATAATCATATCTATTACAGGCAAATTAGATTCAAAACTTAGATAAAACATATGTTGAATTTATTAAACAAAGATAAGATAAAGATAAAAAGTAAAACTATGTTATATATGGAAATGATAAAGAAATAATATACTTGGTTCTAATTCTAACATAGTTCTAGATATAGAACATGTAGGAAGAAGAACAGATTCTAGAATAACCACAAAATTCTAGATTGTAAACAATAGCATTATCCTTGGGCATTAGCATCAACACTTCTATCTAAACTAGATGTAGGTGTCTTGTATATAATATCTACTAGAAAATGATGTGACCACCTAGATGATTTTGGGTTTGTATTCACATACACTCTAGTGCATTTATCTCTAGGTCATGGACTATCACTCATGAAATTTCAAAGCCCTAGATCTTTATCTTCATAGTGACCTTAGTAAAAATGGGTTAGTATGCTCACAGTGTCAAGATAACCCCAAAGAACCATCTATCAATGAGTGATACCTACATAAACACTACTCTAAATAGGGCCTTAGACTGATGTATTTATCCACTAATTTTTTAGATAGTGTATACAAAAAGGTGCAATATGTGGAAATCAAGTATAATAATGAATTATATTTTAACTTGGAAAGTCAAGATCTTTGGATGCTCCTTCAGTACATCATACATGTATATGTGTTGTCCCTATGATTGATATAGAAATACAAATAAATAGGTAAGGTTTGATCAATTGAATGTTGTTTGGTATGAATTCTAGGTGAGTTATGAATGATGTTTGATTTTGAATATATACCACTCCCATCATAGAATATATTGAATTAAATAAATTAATCCAACCATTAGGATACATTTCATTTAAAAATTAGATGATTTTAGGGCACTTGAAACCTACATTAGGGTATAAAACTAGCATCAATATAGAGGTTTAGGATTGACACTTGTGTCCTAATAGTTACAAAATAGGTATTTTTTTTGTCACTTGAACTTACACCCATTGAAGAGATGAAAAGTATCTCCTCATTTAAGTGGCATAATGAAACCACCTTAGGGATGTGGGTGACCCAAGTTGTAGGTGGATCTCTAGATTAGGGCTAGTTCCCTTGATGTACCACTATATATCAAACCTAATACTAACTTTTGGGGGGTGAAAAGGGAGAAGGATAATTGAAAACAAATATAATCTAGGGGAGGTGATATAGAAAATAGATATTCTACTAACATGACTTACAATGCACTTAAAACCAAAGAGAATCCCACAATACACTTCATTCAATTAAACACTCATCTTCTACATCAATGTTTCCAGCATGGGGTCTTAGAGAGAGTCTAGGCTAGGAGGACTCAGATAATAGGTCTTCTAGGAACACTAATGAATAATCTAATCACTATACCAACCTATTAGACACATCTTACCAACCTATAAAAAAGAGTTTCAATCCACACAAGGCACTAGGAAGAGTAACATGTGAAAGTAAGCAAAATACAATTGCACAAGACCAATAACCATAACATGAACTTAGTGAACTATTCGATAGGGTAAAATAGCATTATTTATTAGTTTAAGGAAAATTTTTGACAAGGCTTCACCATACGTAGGTGGAGAGATCTGTACAATAGCCCAAAAGGCTATAATTTATCGCAATTGTGAGAGGAGAGAGAGGAAGGAAGATCAAGAGTTACTAACACACTTTTTAAGAAAATAAAATGAGTTAAAACATCAATGGAATCTAACATGAGATAGGTCCTAAGAGGAAATTATGGACAAATGTCTTCCAAGTCATTAAACTCCTCCAAATGTGGCATAGAATCTCTCTTTGATTTGCCTTCACAAAATTGTCTCATCAATACATAGGGTCATGTATGATGATTGATATAAAGATTAAAGGTCATTAAAAATCCTCCACATTCATTGTATTATCCCCTAATCATTCTTATTCTTTTGACCTTGAGAAATCATCCCTAATAGTCATAAATAACTCCTTCTCATGTACCTCTCACACTTGGAGTTCAAAACCTTTCTAATTATACAATATTATCCATGAAAAATGAATAATGACACATGTAAAGAGTGTCCAAGTCATCAAGCTCATCAATCAAGACTTAAAAGGCTTCCTAATTAGAGTTTTACCATTTTCACTAAGTGTCCATTGCTCATTCATTATGACTGGATAAAATGATGAATATGGGAGGCAAAATTGGGATACTATACAACTAAATATATGAACATGAGGATTTATAACAAATCCTAATCTCTCTCCCAAAGGTTGTTGCATCTTTTGAAAGTTCTCCATGCCTAAAAAACACACAAAATTGTCAAAATAAGCCATGTTGTTCCTCTTTCATAAAGGTAGATTACAACTCAATTACATTTTGTAGGTCCTTGGATAGTCCTTTTCATCTTAAAATCACTTCCATATCCTTTACACTCTATATAGATTCTTTAATTGCCTTTTTTCCCAATTAGGTCCTTAATGAGGGGTTTTGAGGGTTTTGGAGTGGTTTCAGGTCTTAACCATTGTTCATGAAAGTTTTAAATCCAAAACCTTTCCAAATATTTCTAAGAGAATTATAGGAAACCTCTCTAAAATATCTAATCATCTAATCTTTCCATGAAAAGTTTCATGAGAGATACAAGCATCGTAAGTTGTCATTTGTGTCCTTTTCCATGCATTCTATGAGGTCTGAGTGCACTTCAAGCCAAAATGGATTCTTGGATACCTCCCCTACATGATGAATTATTAAAAAATTCTAAACACATCCAAAAAACATTTTACAATCATCATAATATCTTTTTCAATAGGTATGTCTAAATGAAAATGACCCCACTTTTGAAGTTAGACCTGTACCTTGTTCAATAGGTATGTCTACAACTTGGTGGGTCAAACCTCTTTGTTGGATTTCCATACCTCTAATATATCTTTGAAATATTATATTTACCTCCATAAACATTATTCAAATCATTATAATTATTTTCAAAGGTTGAAATAGGTAATGACCTCTCATTTGGAGTTAGGCTTGTACCTTGCCTAACTAGGTATGCATGTAAACCTTCTTATCTAGACCACCTTTTCTAGTTTAAAACATTCCTACTAGGTTACTCATTTTTTTAATATGTTTTTTAACTTCTTAAAACTTTTTAAAAATTTACCATGCCCTTTGGTTCATTTTTTTTATCTCCTTTTCCAAGTTTGCAAGGTTTTTGCAAGGGGAAAAATGCCCCCTATCTGAGATAAAATAGGGGAAATTCCCCTATTTTATCCTTAATTTTTTTTTAAGTTTTAATAAATTTATCATGATGATTTAAACAAAATTTTATCCCCTAATAATATGATTCTACCCTCCAAACTTGTAAATTCTGAGACTAGTTTTGCCTAAGAAACTGCTTGCAGGGTTATTGAAACATTGACTATATTTGTTTATCATTTAGAGCCTCTTTATTTACTTGTCCCATTATGGGTATGTTGAAAGTGTTTATACTTATCCATATCCCTCTAAACCATCACACACCCTCCCAATTGACTCAAACAAGATTGGGGTTGTCATGGCTAACTGTGACAACTTCTTGATAGACCCTTGTAGGTGACATTCTTAGCCTTAAATTATCTTAGATTTGATGAAAAAATATCCTACATGAATCATTATAAAAAATTATTATTTTTATTGACCTAAAATCCATTTTATTAGTTAATACTGAACTTAATACAATCATGACTATGATTGAGACATCCTTGTTTAAATCCCTACTTATAGGTATTTATGTAAGTGTATTTTTAATACTTAGAATTGGTATGGATATTTGATAACCCAATATTTGAATTCTTGAGGTTATGAAATGTATTTTTACCTTATCACTTACCTTGAATTTCCCTTGGGTTCATAAACTAAATCCTCTTGTCATGACTGAGACAACATAGGGTCTACTATAGGTGAGTAGTTTGCCATATGTATGGAGAGGGTATGAGCTTGGAGAGGTTTAAAAACATCTACCCTATCTTATAATGATATATTTATCTTTAAAAAATACTTTATCTACCATCAAAACTATTTAATCATGAAGCATGGTTTGAAATTAAAACATTTGGGTGAAAAAAGGTCTTTTTGGGTCACATTCCTATAGATGTTATTGACTTCCCTCAGTGTGCTAGTAAGCAACTTTGAGCATTCAAATGACTATATTAATATTAACATATTTATCTAAAATCTTGGTGTATTTCTTCTATAAGTTATATGATTTAATATCACTCACTTAGATGTCTTGATACTTTTGCCAAACATGTTGTATATCATATTGAAAAAGTTCCTGGGCCTCTATTTCATGTTTTTAGGGATAAAATCCCTGAATATACAATTTTTTTCCTAAAAATGTATTTCATCTTATACTTTGTCAAATTTATCCCTAACAAAGGTATATAATGTCTTCATACATAAATGATATCAAATTGGGTTCATCTTATGTCTCAATGTTACAAAGTGACCATTCAAACCTCTATCAAGACCACCTAAAGTTAGATGTCTGATACACCACAATGAGCTATAGTATGAATAAAATGAAACATTTATAAATGTGAACCTTATGCACCTCATTTAGGCATGTCAATTCATATTTTTCAAAGTTGATAAATTGGAGTATCCCTCCACCTCCCCATATGTCTCCATGATGTTAGCAAGGGCTTATAGGTGACTACTTTGATTGTGTTATGTAGGCAAAGGCATAGAAGGAGAAAGAATATGTAAGGGCAAAGATTTAAAACCACTTAAAATTAATTTTAAATACGCAAAAAATCTAATAAAACTTTCCATTCCTTCATATTAGCATGAAAAACTTACTTCAAGGCACTTGTAGGTGCATATTTTTGAGTATACAATAGTGAAGTTCAAAAAAGACCAAAAAAGAGCCTAGAAGAGGATTCTTAAACTCTTGAGACTTCCAAAAGAAATATAACCATGGAAAACCTATGGATAATCCCTAAGAAACATATGGAACAATAAAAACCATCAAACCAAAGAAAAATAATTAGAAACTAGCTCAAACAAGGACCCCTCTTAAATGTAAGAACATAAAAAATGGTTTGGCTTCATAGTGATGGTTCATGGAGGATCCATAAAAATTAAAACTCTTTACATGAATTTTAAGATAACTCAAACATCTTTCAACCCCCAAGAGCATTCCTCTCAACTCCATAACTAAGATGAAAAGGCAAAAAGGAAGAAACAAAAGTTAAAACTGATAATTTTGACCTTTATTATAAAAATAAAGCATGGTAAGGACTTTAGGGAGGTGAAGAGGCATGTTTCCACATTTTTAGTTGAAGATGGACTTCTCAAGTCTGTACAAGTGCTATTAAGGGCCTATTTCTAAGGAAAATTGCCTCTTTCTACATGAAACTACCTCTTGAATTAAATCTAACTACCTCCTGACATATTCTAACCTCCTTCATGTTAGAATCTTTCTTGGTGACAAATATGCCTTTTTAACATATCGTAAAATTCATTAAATGGGCTAAAAATGTGACCAAAAGGCCTTTTTTGCATATGAGACATGGTAAAGGACCAATTTATGACCTAGGAACAACTTAGAACATCTAAATGACCACATTAGGAAATTTTAAAGGTAATTTTATCATTTTAACATGTTTGACTAGGGTTGACCAAAGTTAACTTTGGTTAACTAGGCAAGTACAAGGAAGATTGGTTTAGACCAAATCTAGAGTAGGGATAGGTAAGGTATTTAGACACACATGAGACCCTATTAGACATATGGGAACTTATGAAAATTTTTAATATGTAGGGTTTGACCTAATTTTATTAATATTCAAATTTGGTCAACACATGCTTAGAACTTGAAGGGGCATAAACTAAACATATTTTAAGCATTATTATCAAGATAAAAGGTCTAGGTCATCAACATAAGATTGGTCAGACAAAGAGATGGGCTAAAGGGAGTAAGATAGAGTTTATGTGAGACTTATGAAAATGGAAAAGGTCCATAACTAAGATGAAAAACCAAGGTCTAAGTTTACCAAGTGTAAAAAATTGAGGTGTTATATGATGTTAAAATGTCAAAGGGCAAAGGAGTGCCATAAGGATGATAAGTGGCATCATCTCAGGGACTCAAATAGAGATCAATGACCCATGGGTCCTCCCTAGGGTCAGTAGATTCAAAGCTATAGATCCCCATAAATATGTCATGTAGAACTCTCACAGTCATCAAGACTAAATGAATGAATGGTATGAATTCACTTGGATTGTAATCAAATAGATCTCACTTCATCACACTTCTTGATCAAATAGAGTGAATTGAATTCAAGATCAATAGAATATAGGAAATTGACTAGCTTAAAATTTATGATCATATGACCATCATTTGACATCTACGAGGTTATCTTTGACATCCATGCAACCATCAACTTTAAGCCCACTAAAACTAAGAACTTCACAAGCTTAACTTTGATGTTCTCATGAACATCAATTGACATCTACAAGGCCATGATTGATGTCTATGAGGCCATCAAATTCAAGCTCTTTAAATATTTTACTTAGACAATGGAGCATGTTTTATATCATTCAATGGGTCATTTGATATTATGCCTTAAAACTTAGCATAAAATGATTTAGCCTAATTTTATGACATGTCCATTAACATGAAATAGACTTAGCTTAAGGAATTTTATCCTATGTTCTTTTATATAACCATACATTGATTAAAGTACATGCAACTTTTAGGATCAATGGCTCATTTTTTGTTAGGACCAGATGATCCAACAACTTGAGGTTGTTGATGACTATTAGTTTAAATTCAATATCCTATGGGCTTGACACATGGCAAAAATGCCTTCAATATAGGACTATTATAGGATATGAAGCTATGAAATCTCATAGAGATGCCAAGTAGCACAACCATAGGGCTTGATGCAAATATGGTCAATGACATGTGAAATATGGGATCATGATCAACAGCTTGTGTCAATCTATGGGTGATGATCTAATGACATAAAGAAAAAAGAAATATTTTAAATACCAATGGCTAGTGCTTTAAAGATATTTATGAATAATGTCACAAAAGTGCCAAGTAGATTCCAAATAAGCCATCACCATTAAAGCTTTAAGAGTGCCCCAAAATATCATAAAATACCCTAAGTTCAGCTTGGATTGATCATAGTTAAGCTAAAGAGAGTCCAATTACAATTTGAGTGAGAATTGAACCAAAGACCATTTTCCATCTAATTATGAAAAATTCACAAGTCTAGTAAACATGGAAACTCAGAGGTAACAACTAAGGGATGAGATAGAATTATATCTATCTATAAATAGTGAAGGAAGGGTTTTCAAGGACATGAACCTAGACACTATAGGATTGAACAGAGATAATAGTATGCTCTTAGACATGATTCTTAATGTAGGAGAAAGGATAGTTGAGGCCAAAAGCATAAAGGAATCCATGGGGATAAATGATAAGGAATTGAATGCTCTAGATGATAATGAAGAGGAGTGTCTTTTAAGACTAGTTTGGGACTTGGACTAGTTAATGAGAAACACCAGAAGGCTACAAAAATCCTCCAGTAACAACAAGAAAGTTCTCAAGAGTAGGGCCCACTTGCTAATTAGTTTAATGATATTCTATTTTGTAAAAAACTTTGTAATATTTTTAAAATAGAATATCTTTTTGTAAAGACATATGCTAGTTTGTTAATGTATTGCTTCTAATTCAATTTAGTTTGGAAAATCAAATATATTATAGAACTTTGTGGAAAAGGGACAACTATCCTTACTTCTTGTATATTTGTATCTTCTAACTGACTGATATACTACCTTATCTTCCTATAAAAGGTAGTACTACCATTTTGAAAGAGAGAGAATTTTGAGAAAAATTTGTATACTTTGAGAAGTTAATACAATCAAGGAATTCTAAAAGGATTGTCCAAGTTTGTTTATGCCAATTATTACATGGCCTTTCTCTTAATTACTAGTCTTAAGTCTTAAACTTGAATATTTCTATGAATTTTGAGTTGTGTATTTGATTATATGGTTGATAATTTATGCTTATGAAAGCTTATTTGAATGATCTTGAACTTAATTCATTTTATTTTCTTTGCATTAGAATGTGCAAATGATATTTGTATATGGTATCAAATCTTTAAAGTAAATTCAGTTTTTACTTGTACTTCTTTATATCATCTTTGGAGGTTTGCCTAGTGTGTAGTGATATTTGAGCCTATGATATTTTGTAATATATATTGGTTAAATGTATACTCAGTTGTAATTGAAACTTTATCATAATGTTTGAGGCTAAGATCAATAATGACTTATTCTCTTTCTACCTTACCCTTATTTTTTGTTTCTTTTCCAACTAGATCACTTTAGTTTAGATTTCATTATAAATATCCATTTATATTACTCTATAGTTTAATATTTGATCATAATTCACTAATATTAGCATATATACTTACACTTTATAAATATTTAGACCATGTTGGCTCCTAACCATCAATTAATATAAATTTTGTGTAATAGTTAAAACATTAATCTATTGATTTTTCACCATAGGTAACACAAGTTTCCAAATACTACTACTAATGCTCTAAATTCCTTGAATTCTAAAGTTAGAAGTTTTCTTTGAACTCTAAGGGAACCTGTGATGCATTTAGAGGCATCAACACCAACTTTGTTATCTATCTATGCAATTATATTCTTGATTCTCCTTATTCTTTCTTAAATTTGGTTTCTCTCATCAATAATCATGAAATACCATATAAAAATATTTTTGGATAGCCTAAATCCATTTAAAAACTATATGGGGTGTTATATTCTTCCTTTATTTACCTCCCAAGAGAATCCTCACTCTTGGAGTACTTATTCCCCTTCCTCATCTTTGGATTACAACATGGCTCAAATCACACCTCAATATGAAGTAGGTGGATTATATCCTTTTTGTGCATATAAAGATAATTCCCATATTCAAGCATCTCATCACAATGTGGGATCAATTTACACAAGTCTATCTAATAACCCCACTAGTAATCCACCTCATAAAAACCCTCCCCCTAATATTA
Source organism: Torreya grandis (assembly GCA_037957365.1). Lineage (NCBI taxonomy): Eukaryota > Viridiplantae > Streptophyta > Pinopsida > Cupressales > Taxaceae > Torreya > Torreya grandis. The sequence goes on along the minus strand of JARHVA010000147.1, from coordinate 1,957,364 downwards.
ATAATTTGGGGAGTCTTCCTACAAACACCAAGCCACCAATTGATACAACCCAAATTCTTGCATAAACAGTAAAATAAATAAGCATAATGAAAACATCAAAAACCTCCTCAATGTTGCAACTAAAACATCATTTGGTTAATATGTCTAATCAACCTCCCATTCTCCTACCTCAGAAGAACTACATATTATTTCCTTCACCTCTTAGAGATTCCATGGGAAATGTCATTCCCAAACCTATCATAAACAATAAGATGCTTCAAAACATACAAAATGAACCTTTATTCCATTTCATTATTTCTATTGATATTGGTATCATATCTCCAACTATAAGGCATGATGGGACTAAAGACCCTACATCTTTTCATAAGGCATTCAACAATTTTAACAAAGAATGGATCAAAACTAATACTTTTTTCACAACTAAAATTTTGCTTAAAAACTTCACTAGTGATGTATTAGAATGGTATAATAAACCTCCATAACATTTCATATGGAAACTATAGGATTTAGTCAATCCTCTAGTTAAAGAGTTGCAACACAATGATCTTCCCAAAAACTACCTTAGTCATTTCATCAATACTAAGCAATCTTCCACTAAATCAGCTCATGATTTTATCAAGTGATGGAAATATTTGGCCCATAAGGCTGACGATAAGATTACTAATGATAATATAGTTAAACTCTATATAAATACCTTAACTCCTCTTTGACATAAGGTTTAAACTTTTGCCTCTCAAATGATTAGAAAAGATCTTGACCAAGCCAAACATCAAGACTTCTTAATGAAATAGTTTGAACCTAATACCAAAATATTCAAAGGGTATTTTCAACATTATACTAATGTAATCATGAGAAATACTCTTTAAACTAATCTAGGAGTTATCAAATTTCACAATCCCCCATCTTCTCACACACCTTTAACTATATAGCAAATGAAACAATTTTTAGCACTCTTTAAACCATCTAATTATCCCAATAATCCGCCTAAATGTTATGACCCTAATTAATTTTTTTTCCATGCCAAAATCAGTTAGTCCCATGAAAGTTGTAGAGGGCTTACCAAATTTGTTGTCTCCTATATTCTTGGTTATTTATTCAATCATGAAGCCATGATTCAAATCCATCATCAAGAGTAAAACATAAATTCTCAAAAATGACAAGATACTAAAGCTTCTTATTATAATAATAAAAAATATTTTTCCACATCTAATGATTAACAATATAATAAGGATGTTTGTGCCATTCATGCCAACTATGACCAATATTACAATAATTCTCAATATGTTAATGTGATTAAGGTCAATTATGACCAAAACATGGCTCACTAACATCATGTCACTAAACCTAAGAAACCATCCTTGGAAGAACAAATCCTCAAACATACTAAAACCAATGACTTAGTTTTAGAAGCTAATATGGAACTATCTCCTTTGAAATCTAACTTACCTTATAAACCTCGTGTTGGTTCTTCCTATAAAACCCATTGGAACTTCTTAGAAGAGTTCAAATCCATGCCCTATAAGATTCCTCTTATGGAATTAGTTTGGCTATTTAAGATTCCTCTTATGGAGTTAGTTCATACCTCCCCTTATCATCATAAATTCCTCATTCAATAATTTCAATAAATTGAAGAACCATATTCTATCGATGAGGAACCACCTTATCATGAACCTCAACTAATCGATGTGCATACCATTGAATCCATTTGTCCTTCTTTGAAACCCTCCATAGAATTCTTCAAATAAGACATGATTAATGATTATATCATTTTTTATCCAATAACCTACCCCTATTTATTAAAATATCCATTAATACCACCCTCATACTTAAAGTATTAGTAGACAAAGGGTCTGGTATTAATGTGACATCTTTGTGAATCATCTAACTTGGTTATAATAAAAATCATCTCAAGTAAAGCCACCTAACATGTCATAGATTTGAAAAAACTAATAAAAATCCACTTGGTTGTATTTGTCTCCCTCTTACAATCAGATCTAAGACTATTCAAACTAAACTTATGGTCCTCAATTTACTCCTATCTTACAATATACTCCTCAGATGACCATGGACTCATAGAATGAGGGATATCACTTCTTCCGATATCCAATGTATCAAGTGCCTTCATAATTGAAAATGGTATAAGCATGAGTCTAATCCCAATCCTTAGAGTATTTAACTTCCAAATCCAAAATCTCAATATCGTATTCCCACCACTCTAACTATCAATAGTTTTCCATTACCTAAATTTGTTTACATGAATACATATATATAAGTCACTCTTGCTGATTTAGATGATGATGAACCTAATGAATTTTAACATATTTGAAATAGTACTAAGCTACCTCCTTACATCTTAGATTGGATTCCCCCTCCTTTATTTCCTCATGATCACACCATTCCCCTCATTGATTAGATAACTAATTTTCCCACTCCATGCAAAGCTTAGGAAGCCTTTTATACAAAAGATTCCTTTAAATGCAATGATTATAAAGTGATAAAATTATTTCAATGTATTTTAATCATGTCTCCACATAAATTTAATGATCTAGGCATTTCCCCTTTTGAAATTCTTCTTGAATCTCAATCATGTACAATTTATCCAACCTATAATGATAATTATATCATGGCCCAAGATCAATCATGATACTTGGATGTTCAACATTATCATATAATTCTAGATAAAACAAATAATTTAAATAGTGATGTTCACATCATTTCCACTAAATTTGAGTTAACACCTGAAGGTCACGTACCTCATACTAATTATCCACTCCTTCATACCACTTAGGTAGTTGAACAAATCTTACCTTCTGAACCTCCAAAAATTGATTAATCTTATATACCACCTATAAAACCAATCATTACATTCAATTCTTCCACAATCAATAACACTATTAAATTGATCAATCTTATTCCCCTAATATTCCTACTCCTGAGATTACATTAGATGCCATGACCATAGATGTACATCAAATATATTTTAAATATTATCACCATGATAAAAAAATAATTGATCTCAAAGTAGACATTGAGTATTGTGGTCCTCTTCCTACCTTGCCTAGTGACAAAGCCATTATTGAATTACTTCATGGATGAGAACCTCAACTTCCTCAGCAACATCATAAACACAAGAATTTCAAAAATAAATCCCCTTTTTTCAATAACTTCATCACTATAATTGATCCTATAACAAATCCCATTTCCTCTTTACCTAATGCAACATATCATTTCTAAGATGGAAATGTTATGCTCATTGAGGAAAATACCTAAATCAGTTATGGTCCCCACCATGCCCTTGACCAATCATAGTCTCTCATGAACTCACACCAATTGAACATGATAAATTTAGATTATTATTAGATAAATATCATGAGACTTTTGCTTGGTCCTCTAAGGACAAGCCCAGTATTGACCCTAGAATCATGGTGCACAAAATCATCACCTATCTTGATGCCAAACCCATGTGACAAAAGCAATGTAATTTTCCACCAATTTTTTCTAATTTATGTGATAAATAAATCATTAAACTTATTTAATTTGAGTTTATAAAACTTGTGGACTATTTAGAATGGGTCTCTAACATTGTTCCTATTTGGAAGAAAGTCACCATGGTCATTCACATTTACATTGACTTATGTAATCTTAATCTTATGTTTCTCAGGGAAAATTTCCCTTTACCTTATATAGATTCCATCATCAATTCCATTGACAATTATCAAATGTTGTCCCTTATGGATGGTTTCTCAAGTTATAAAAAAAATCACATTTCCCTTAAATACTAATATAAGACAACTTTCACTAGGGAATAGGGCACCTATTGTTAAGTTAAAATTCCCTTTGGCCTCAAAAATGTTGGATCTACCTATTAATGGTAAATGACCCACATTTTCCATGATATCATCCATAAAATTTTCCAAACCTATATGGATGACATCATTAAGTCTAAAATTCATAAGACTCATCTCTTTGATCTTATTATCTTCTTCGATCACCTCATTAGATATAAAGTCAAACTAAGTCCCTAAAATGTGTTTTTGGTGTCACATATAGAAAATTGATAGGATTCTTAGTTTATCTTCATGATATTGATGTCAACCCCACTAAAATTAATGTTATTGTCAATATGCATATCCCTCATTCCATCGTAGATATTCTCACTTACCTTGGAAAACTTGGGGCAATCAAATGGTTTATCCCTAAAATGGATTACTATATCTATATGTTAATCCTATTCTCAAGAAAGGTAATGCCCTAGAATGGATGGATCCTTTTCAAAAAACATTTGAAAATATGAAATAATCTCTGCTTCACCCACCCACTCTTTATCTACCTTATAACAATCATCCTTTAATCTTATATATTTCTTCCGCACCCATATCAATTGGGGTAATTATTTCCAATTGTGATGATACTAAAAGAGAATATGTCATATATTATATCATCTGAGGCTTCATCAACTATGAGAAATGTTATACAAAATTAGAACGTGATTCCCTCACCATATATTTTATTTTTAAAAAACTATTTCATTATATGATTTATCAAACCACTTATGTTGTCATTCATTTTTATCCCCTCCATCACTTCTCCAAATCCTTTCTTCTTGTTGATAAAATTGACAAGTGGATGGTCCTTCTCATGGAATTTTCTCTCTAAATTATTACATAAAAATTGTCAAGGTATAAATCATTATTGATCAACTCGTAATAGCTCCCATACTAGATATCAACCACATTCAAGATAGTATTATCAATGAAATATTCTCTATATTAAAGGTTTTATTCAATCCATATCTCTAAAATATTACTTCCATAATTTCACTATTGATCTTGAAGCAAGTAATCTTGAAGAGTCCTCTATTTTTATTGATACTACTAAACCAAAAATAGTTATTGAGGACCTCCTTAAACTTACTATCAATTTACACAAAGATACTTAGACCCTTAATTTTTACGATACCAAATTCATTCAAGGAGTTACATTAGGTTTTATCCTCACTAGTCCTCTTGGTAAAATTATCCCTTTGGAATTTTGCCTTACATTCATTATCACTAATAACATGGTAGAATATAAATATTTAATCCTAGCCATGAGAGCAACCCTTGATTTATACATGACATATGTGCACTCTTTAGGTGACTCCCAAGTCATCTATCACTAGGTCAATGGTGATTATGAATACAAAAGATAAAATCTCATTGCTTCTTTTACCATCAAGCCTATCCCTCGATATCAAAATTTTATTACTAATTCACTTGCTTCTTCAACATCTATTTTTCATCCACACCAAGTTCTTACTGATTCTAATTTTATTATCTAAATAATAAAGTCCCCATATTCCATTCAACCATAAGATTCACTTATTTACCACATTGAGCCTGTCACCATTTAATAAATCCCATGGTATAAAGACATCATTCAATTCCTTAAACATGAATCCTATCCTCCAAACATTGATTCCCATAAAATAAATTGCATTTTTAAATAAGATTTTTAGTTATTTTGATATAACATCCTTTATTATCATAATGATAAAGGTACCTGATCTATTATGTTATTAAATAATAATTTCCTCCTCTCCTTGAATAAGCACATGGGGGAATTTACGATGGCCACTATAGCAAACATGTTACAACTTGCAAATACTTATGTATGGGATACTTTTGGACCACTCTTGAAAAGAATTCCATAAAATTCTCCAAAAAGTGTACTCATTTCAAACTTTATGATGATCTATTTCATTCACCTCCAGCCAAGTTTCAAATTATGGAGCTCCCTAGCCATTCTCAATGTGTGGATTAGATCTCATAGGAAAATTACCTAGATCTCAAGATGGGCATGTCTTTATTATCACAAACATCAAATATTTTATTGAATGGGTTAAGGATATGTCCTTCATCAATGTCACTAGCACAAATATTTCAAAATGTATCCTCAATCAAATAATTTTTTGTTTTGGTATTTCTCATACTATAATTTTAGATAATGGTGGTAATTTTAATAATAAATATGTCAGATAGATCTATGCTAAATTCAAAATAAATCACAAATTTTCCACACCTTATCATCCCTAATTCAATGACCAATATAAGGACACCAACAAAACTCCTAATAAAATTATCCAAAATAAAATTCATGAAACCCAAACAGATTGGCAGTTTCATCTATATCCCACTCTTTAGGTTTTATCATACTAGCATACACACTACTACTGGGGAAACACCATTTTTGTTGATTTGTGGTTCTAAATTAGTCCTCCCAGTAAAATTTTATCTTTCCTCTCTCCATATCTATATTCATTATATCATACTTGATGAATAATTATAAGTCTCATCTTCATGCTTTTTATCTTCTTGATGAATATTGTATTTGTCATATAACACAATCACCAACACAAGGCTCACATCACCAACAAACATAAAATAGAGTCAAATATCACACCTTTAATGGTGGTGACATTATCTTTAAACTAGAATATACTCATGATAAATATGATAAATATGCACAAAAAAGGTGGGGCTCTTATTCAATCAAAGACATCCTTGGTCTAAATACCTATCACCTTTAAATGAATGCAAGTCATATTTTCAAAGAACCCACCAATGCATAATTTTTAAAGAAATATTTTTCCTATATCCTTCCCTTATTATCATACTTTTTAGATGTTATGCTACTAACACTTTTTGTAGGATACTTACATGGGTATGACCTTCTGCAGTAGTTATCTCTTTCCACAAATTTTAGTCCATATTTTTAGTCCTTTAGTTTCTCTTTTCTCATGAGTTAAATTATAAAAACATGGTTAAGACCTTGTATTCCTTATGATTTTCATTTTCTTATCATTATTTCCTTAGTTTCTAATAATTTTTACATCCCTTGGGTTTTCATTTTGTGAGTTTCAATGTAAGACCACAGATAAAACTTGACCTTCCTCACAAAATATAATCTTCCTTGTAATTTAAAAACCATATTGGGTTTCTCTTTTATGATTTTTAGTCTAATACCATGATTAAGACTATAAATTCCTCATAAAATCACCATATTTACTTAATTTAGTGTTTCTTTTATAGAATGTGTTTGCAATGGTTATGATTTTTTGATCCTTGTTCTCAACTTTAGATTTTGATTCTTTTGTAGATAAAAATTTCACGACAAACTATATTAGCATGTTTACCTACATGTCCCTCATTCCTATGATAAGGAATCACATTTCACTATCATTGTATCCTTTTTTTCACCATTTGTCACATTTTTTATGATTTGAAATAATTCAAATTATTTCAAATTTCATTCCTCTTAGTTTCCTTTCCTTTCATTCCATTTTGGACAAACCAAGGTTGAATTCAAGTTAATAATTTTATTTCACCTAGATTAGTGAGACTCTTAGACACCATGATCTCTCAGTTCTTTTTCTTAGAAACCATGTCCAAAATATTTAAATGGTAGTCATCTTTAGCACCCATGTTTACTTCTCTAAATCGATATAAAAGAGGAATAGGAAAATCCATCAAGAAATTTAAATGCAAAATAATTTTAAATAAAAAATAATGATATACAAAAGGCAACATATAAATTTAAAAATTTAAAATCATGCCAAAATACATGATTATAAGCACATCTCCTATTTCCAAATAGAGCCAAGGTCCATTGGGGTATGGTAGGCCAATAGATTGGAATAGGATAATTTAAAAAAATCTATGATGCTACCTAATTTATCATGCAATTACCAAATATTTGCAATAAACTAATGGCTCTGTAAGAGGTCCTAAGGAATGGGGAACACATTGTGGGAAGGTAGGTCCATGTTACATTACATGCATCTAGCCTTCATATGATGATCTAAATAATTAATTTTGTTGACCTAAGATTTGTGTGGCTAAGATAAGTTCTTCATAGTCCTTCATTTTGAATGTTTTTTGGTTTTGATAAACCTAATTTGAGTATAGTGACTTTGATAAAGAACTTCTCTACCTTGGCTTTTCCTTCATTTTCTGCTTCACCCTTTTCATTTCCACCCTTGATAGGCAAGTGTGATTCTCAATCCATTATGCCTCTTATATACTTCCCTCTTATTCACATCTTAAAAAATTCAAGCACTAATTTGTTTCAATTTTATCTATCCTTATAATAAAATAATTTGCGTTACATCATTGCTTTACATCCCAACATCACTTTGATTTCTTTTACTATTTGTTGTTATTTTCCTATCCCTTTTTACATACACCTGAGTTAATTTCCACTTTCATGTAGTTTTTACGTTGTTAAGTGAGGTTGGATTGTTACTTCTCACTCACCAATGTTACTTTCCATTTTATACACATTTTCTATTGAGGATTAAGGATTATTATTTCTCAATAATCAATGTTGTTTTACCATTTTTCTTGCCCATATTTTTTTAATTAAAGATTACCACTGCTCTTACATTGATGTTTTATTACCATTTTTGACATGTATCCTTAGTTTGACTTGGTGAGTTTTCCTTTCTTACTTAAGGTTTACTTGTTTGAGTTTTTCAATCTTTAGTAGACTTAGATTTTTGGTTACCCAATTTACTCTAAATTGTGACTTCATCATTTGGTATAACTTAGCATTTGTCACCCCATCAATCCAATTTTCTAAGTATGTATCATCCACATAACATTAGTTATCTTATGTTTCCTACATTTTTTTGATTTTGCTATTTAATTTTATATCCTTGGGTTTCTCAAAATTAGTATTTGTGCCATCCATGATAAAAACTATAAAAACAACATATAACTATCTAGTGATAAAAGTAAGTCAAGGTATGCATTATTTTTATTTTCAGTTATTTCCCATTCAGTCATTAAAAATTAGTTACTTTTGCTTTAAAATACTATAATTTTTTATCTTTAACATTGTGTGTTGTTATATTACTTTATTGAAGCACCATCCCCTATTGCACCTAAGTGACATGTGATGAGATTCGAGTGGGGCATATATATACACATAATATTTTGAAATTTTATAAATTATTGATGCTTTCTCTTTTTCAAGAACCTATTGAGTCTCAATCTCTTTGAGTGCATGTCTTAAAGGGTGCACTAGGAAATGGGTGGGTAGACCATTGGTTCTTTAAAATATTATTATCCTTTTACTACCACTTTCCATATACATAATCATCTCTTAAAAACATTTTCCTAAGCTTGGTCTCCTCTTTTATACCCTCCTCTAGTAATTTTTTTGCCTTCATTATCCCTTCCTTAGCCTAAAATCCTTTTTTAATGTTTTATGATATAATTTCAGCCCCATCGACCCTATACTCTAACTGATAAAACTCATTTAGGGTTTAGGTCAGCCCCTAACCAACCTAGACCAAGAACTAATTTGGTTTTTTAAATAATAATGTAGAGTTAATTGGGATGACCCTATTGGCTAAAATTTTAGAAAGGACTAGGGTTAGATTCATATATATAAACACATCCATTTTTCTATTCTTATAGAGATAAAAAGAGTTAATTATATTTTTGTGCTTCTTTACAATATGTTCTTCTACCATTCTACTTGAGGAGTCATAGCTTAAGGTTTATACTTAGAGAAGAATCTTGTCTTCTGGAAAAGTCTTGGATGTTTTAGACTTTCTTAATGATCCTTAAAAACCATAAAAACATCTTTCAAAGTAGCTTTGACCAAGGGAGATATTGAGTCTTGATGGGTTCATCTTCAATGTAAGTATCTCTAACTTTTCTCCTCTCTTTTAGTAGATATAAATAGCATAAGTAATGTCTTTTGAATATATTACTTTATCCATGAATTATGGTTTTACCTATACATAGATTAATTAGGATTCTCTTATGCATACTTAATTTTTATGTTTATTACCCCCACTTTGTATCATAAGCTTTGGTGAGCACTAGATTAGATGAGCACTAGATTAGACTTTACTTATTATTAGTTTAGTGAATATGAAAACATTGGACCTAATTAGGGTTATTGAATATTTTTTATTGATTTAAATATTTGGAACCCTCCCTAGTGATATTATTATGGTAATATATACCTTGGATAAGTCTATCAAATCAATCCTGGTCATGACCTTGAATATCTAATGTATCAACAATCAAAAGTGTAAGTAGGACTTATCTTCTTCGAGATAAAATTGATTTATATATAAATTGAATTTCTCTTTGTATACATATGTTTCCATTTGGTATACTCACCTACTTCTCTCTAAAATATCTAATTTAGTGCTTTCTTGACTAGGAAAAGGGTAAAAAGTAGTAATACTCAAGCTAAAATTGAATATGAAAACTAAAAATTTGGGGTGATTCACCAATATGAAATCCAATTATGAATATATTTGACACACTTGGAAAGTTAAATAACTTTCACACATTCACTTTATCTTAATACAATGACTCTTACATCAATATTTCATATAAAGGTCTTGAGAAACATTCACATTAGAATGGAAGGAATGATCATAGGTTGAATTCACATCTAATTTAGGTAGAAATCATAATTAGACACTTGATATGACCTATAATAATTCTCATTTGTTACTTAAAGGTGAAAATTTGAGAAATAAAACATAATAAAAAAATCATTCACTAAGTTACATCAATGAACATGAGGCACCCACTTCATGAACAACCTGAAAATAGAGGAAAAATCAACTTCTTATTGCTTCAAATTTGCCTCAAAGGTGAATAGTATTATCCAAGATATTCATAGATCAGGATCCACCGAGGAGGAATTGGCTCAGTCTAGTTGGTACACCTAGGCCACAATATATATATATGTATATATATATATGTATATATATATGTATGTATATATATGTATGTATATATATATATGTGTGTATATATATATATATATATGTGTATATATATATATATGTGTGTGTATATATATATATCTATGTATGTATATATATATATGTGTATATGTATATGTATATATATGTATATATATATATACATATATATATGTGTGTATATATATATGTATATATATATATATATATGTATGTATGTATGTATGTATATGTATATAATCAAGTCCACCTATACAACAACCACTTGTTCCACACTACATGATCCTCTTCTTATAGAACTACTAATGGAGTAACATCCTATTCCCACACTGTATGTCTTTTGTTATAGTAGTAAAAAAACAAAAATAGCTACCTATGATCTTTATAACGAACCTAATGTGTCCTCCATATACATAGTGTCATGATTTGGTAGAACATAATCCAATATATCATGATGGGTCATCTCCACAATAGTCCTCTAGCATGTTTTTTTTAGTGTTGCATCTACAAAACCAAACCAAGTTCAATATTATATCTTAATATATATATTTAAAAAGTATATATATCACTACAATGTATATCTCTACATATATAAAAGAAAAGTGATAGTTAAAATGTAATTTAATTTAATTTTTACCTATTTATGGGAATTAATCAATGATGGTCTCCTCATATGCTCTACCTCTTAGGATACTCATTATCCATACTCAATTTGGGTTAAACCCCTACCCACTTCTGATGACTAACCACCAAGACCTAACCTCTTGATGACCAAGTTTATCCCAATCCAACCCATATGTATCATTGTGGTGCATACACATCCACTATCTAAACATCATGACGAGATCTCCCTACTCCATTGCCCTCTCTTGTTGTTTTTGCTAATGTCACCTCCTACTATGTATAATATGACAAGGTATAAAAACCATCACATTATATAATACACCATATTCCTTTATTAAATTTGAATCATATGAGTGTCTCACCTAATGGGGTGGGATTATTATTAGTTTTAATGGGGGTTCTAATCCAAACTACCTATTGGAATTCTAGATTTACACTCTAGCTGAGGAGGGGTTTGTTCCGATATTGTTACTCAAATATAGTCTAACATGGGACTAATACTAGGTCATGGGTATCCTAAAAATGCATTATACCTTTATATAATGTTATCTTCCTTATGGATCTATCACCTACACTAAAACTAAAGTAGCACTTGCTTGGAAAAGGGAGAGAGAAATGAAAAAATTTATAAAAACATGTAAAAAGTAGTGATGCACCAATGATTTGATCACTTCAACTCACAAAAAATATACTATGAGATACTATTCAAACCAAAGAACATCAATCTCACATAAATATTTTAGAATAAGGCATTAATCAATTTTAAAATTAGCAAGAGAGGGAAAATATCCACTTTTAAGCTAGAATAATAAATTGTAAATTGCAATTATAATAACATATAATAACCACTAATCACTTCCTAAAGGTGATAAAAACTCATACATAAGAAAGGAACATACATTCACTTAACCACAATACATGAATCCATGGAACACACTTCAATCTAGCTTAGAAAATGATGGAATTCAATCTTTATTGCATCAAAAAGGTGTCACAATACAAATTTTGGTAGAGTCTGGTCATACCAAAAAAAGAGATAGATGATAGAGGATCCATTTTAAAGATTATAAGCCTACATTTATAGAGAGAGAACTATGCATTGGAAAAGGACCAATCACTTATGATGGGTTAGTGTCAATTAGAGGATGTAACTAAGTTGAGATCTTATAAAGAAGGAGAAAACATTAAAGATTTGAAAAATAATCGAATGCTCACTATACTTATTCATCCACCCGATCATTATCTCGAGATTCCATGCTACTTCCACTTAATCTATTGATGAGTATCATGTCTTGGAACTGGCTAAAAAGTGCATGTTTTGTTGATGATGGGCACCTTTGCATTAATTTCATATTCATTCCTTTTCAATATTTAGATCATAGGTCCCACCTATAGTTTTAAAAAAAATCTAAGGACATTAGGTTTCCTATAGTATTTATAGTACAATAGAGCCATGGATCATTTAACACCTTTTATATTATAATGTGTTTAAATAAACCTATTAAATCTCTATAGGGATCAAGAATTCATTATACACAGAACCTTATTTAACCTAGTGAATCAGTCATAAGAAAGAACCATATAAGCTCTAACTTATTAAACTAGAGATCAATATAAGCTACAATGGTAGTTCTTCCATATTCTCCATGCTTGACTGTATCATCTAGACCTCTCTATGGCATTTAAACTAGCTCTAGTGGTATCAAGAAGAATATACAAAACCTTACTTTCATGGTCGAAAATAGGCTTTCAACCCTCTTGAGAATTCTAGGATTTCCATTACTCTTGACATTAATTTTCATTAGTTATTGATGCTCAACTTGGCTTATTGACACATTGACCAAACTCTCCGTCAATTTACCTATTCATGAATTCCTATGAACCATTGATATTTTTCTAGGACCCATGTACTTTTGAAACTTGTCCTTGATTCATTAGCTCTTTGGATTCACATACCACTTCTACTTTGACTTGTTTCATTAGATCTTGATGTATAAGTTCATGTGATCCCTTAGATCTACTTTGGATTCACTACTTAAAATTCAATGGCTTGTTTATGGTCTTAAATTTGATGTCCTCATTCCCATCATTTGATGTTTATGTGAACATTATTTGAAATTTATATGACCATCAAATTTAAGCTCAATAGGATTCTCTTGATCTGTCTTTAAATTTACCATTCACATGACCATCATTCATCATTATTTAGAATATGATTGATGTCCTACATATTGTTAAATTTAAGCATAGGTATATTTTTGCCTGAGCCTTATTTTGACATTCGCATAAATGTCTTATGATTTTTGACCAAATTTGAAAGCTTGGATCCTAAAGTGCAAGAATCATGGAGGCATCAAAATTTTAAAAGATGTTCTTAAGTTCAAGAGGGATAAACCCATTTAATCCACTAGTCTTGGTATCTTCTAAAGCAAAGATATTCAATATTCAAGATGGTTGGTCCATAACTAATTCTACATGACATCTTAGTGATAGCCAAGCTCAAACCTAGAAGCCTATCTTTGTTCATGGATAACTCTATTTTCACTTTGGTAGAGGACCTTGGACTTGGCACATATAAACTTGGTACCAAGGTGAACAAACCCATATGACTAATTCTCCTTGACTCATCCACACATGTGAGATCTACCCCCTGAAAATTGACTATTTGCACTTTTTGCAACTAGACCCAAGATGCCTAAGTGAAGACAATGAAGAACCATATGAATACCAGGTGATTCCTAAGTCATTTCAAGTACTTTTATCACTTTATATGGGATCTAAAACTCTAGACCATATTCTAAATGTTGAAAAACACATGAGAACCTACATGGTCTCTATTACTTGGCAATATTGGACCCCTTCTTTAAGCCTTTGGTTTAATGCTTCATCAAGACATGCAAAATCTTCATATGTGGGACAAAATGGCCAATAATTTTAGTGATTCATAGGGGAACATGCCCATTATGATTTATAACCCATACTAGTTTGCCTTGTTTAGTTCATTAGGCATGGAGTTACTATTTGGGTCCAACATATTGAATTGGATCTAACCTTGGTTGCTAATATTGCTCTAACCTCTTTTTGAAACAAGGAAAAGACCAAAGAATCAAAATAAAATAGAGTTCTCAAGGCACTTATTAAAGGGAAACTAACCTATAACAAAATAGGGATAACAAATACATGTGCTAGAAACTACATTTAGAAGAATTTTAAGAACTACCCTAATATATATAGCTTAAAACTATATGTACATTTCTTTTTCGATCAAAAGGAAATTTTGAAAACTTTCCTACACCATGAGATGTGAAACTAGATGATGCATGAAAATCTTTGAAATTTAGCCTTGATTCTTCCTTCTTATTTTTTATATCTATTAACTTCATTGGCATGATGTTCAATGAGAGTGAAGTAACTCCAAATAGGTCATCTATGTGCATCTAAATAGTCTCAATTTCTTCAAATGGATCCTCAATTATGACCTCCAATAGTTGTTCAACAAGGCATACCTTCTTGGTTTCCATGGTGTCTTCAATAAGACTAGGCTTATTTGTTATTTTAAGTTCTTCAAGATCATCAAGGAGCCAATTATCCATTATAAATATTTGAAACAAGTCCATGTCTGTAATGAAATATTGAGGTGACATAGTTGAAAGACTGATCACTCCATCCCCTTTGATCTATTTGGCAAGGTTGCTCTCCTTGACTACAACCATATCATAGTCCCATTGTAGAAGAAAATAACCTAATCTCAATATCTTGAATAAAACCTAAAATGAGCCCTTTTGTTGATTATTAGCCTTTCGTTGCCCCACAAGTTCATCAATTTGATCAATTATTTCATTCATTTCATCATCCTCTACACAACATGGTAGCTCATCATCTACATTCTTAAAGGTAGAATTGAATATTTCATATTTAAGAGGGGTATCAATATAAAATTTATCCTCATAAATACTTATATCCTCCTCATCACATTCTCTTTAAAGCTCTTTTAAATCTATAATTTCCTACTCTAGTTCCCACATGACACGCTCCTCTTATTGAGTGTGAATGGTAGAAATGCAAGATTGCGCCACTTCTGATATAAATTGAATCATTTTGGAAGCCTATACATAAAGGAAAATCATGAATCTTGGAACCATGGACTACATGACTTCTTCCACACACTTTTCTTAATTAGATGGACTAGGTAGAATAGGATCCTCAAGACAAATACTAGGCATCACATAATTTAAGTGCATAGCCCATGAAAGTCTCCAAGTTTCAGATGGATGTGTTTCATGAGGAATGGTATGTGGAGGTACAATTATTTATTGTGGTGGTAGGTGGAGTGTGTATTAAGGTGTAGGAAGAATTAGTGTGAAATTTGGTACCTTTATGGACTGCTCTTTAAGGGAGGAAACCATGAAACTAGGAACTTTTAATGGAGTAGATTCCACTCGATGTAATTATTATTGAATTACTTTACATGAAGTTAAGGATATAGTATTTTTAGGGGGAAGGGGGAAAGGATAAGTAGCTTTAGGTTTTCTTGACTACATGATTTGGTTCTAAGATGGGAAAGATAGTGGTTCTTCTTTACCATTTTAATTATGATTCTCGTCCTCTTTCCTGGTGTTCAACTCCAATTCTTTGATTTACCTTTCTATATTCTCTTGGAATAGATTCTCTTGGGGAGGAATGGGTGGAACATAAGAAGGATAAGGTGGTGTATATGAAGGCACATAACATTGGTGAGGTTGGACCTACTATTCTTTAAGGCCTTTTAGCTTATCCTCAATGTTTTTAATGTCCTACATCCATCATGTCACCTATGAGATTGTTTTAATTTGATCTCTCAACAAGTGTCAATTATTTTTGTATTCATTACAATGACTCTCTCACATGATGAATCAGGTGAGTAGGGACATCTTGGCCATAACATTTTTTATGAGCATAATTCTAGTGGATGTTTGTCAAGGCTCACTAAAGTTGGCCTAAGTTTTAGTATTGATGGATAATGATGGGGTTGGTAAGGAGAAATATTATGATGGGATTGTTGTATATAGGAAGGATAAAAGTGATATCCTTACACATAAGACTAAAATATGTCCTCATATTACTGGTGAGGATCATGAGGAAGGTAAGATCTATTCCCTTGATAATAAGGATCATGATAAACTTGACAAGGCTCTTCATAGCTTTGATAGGATTCTTGATAAAGGTAATTAGGCTCATATAGATCATGATGATAAAATTGGGGCTACTGATAAGGAGGTGAATAGTAAGCATATTCTATAAAACTATTCATATTGGCTGCATATGTTAAATGAGATGTAAGAACTAACTAGATTTTTCAATGAGACATACCTAGTCTACTCATAACCATAAATTTTGACATAGATTTTTCATTAGTTATAACTTATTTGATTTTGAAAGTTGATCAGAGGAAAGAAACACCAAGATCTTCCATATTTTTTGGACCTAGTCCCACTAGGCATGCCAAAACTATTAGGTTTATAGATTTGCACCCTACCTAAGGATGGGATTCTTTAAATCTTCCTACTCAGATATAGTCCAACATGGGATTGATCCTAGGCTATGGGTATCCTAAAAGTGGATCAAACCTCTAGATAATGCTAGCTTCCTTATGGATCTATCACCTACACTAAACCTAAACTAACATTTGCTTGGAAAAGGGAGAGAGAAATGACAAAACTTATAAAAGCATGTAAAAAATAGGTGATGTACCAATGATTTGGTCACTCTAACTCACACAAAACACACTATGAGACACTTTTTAGACCAAAGAACATCAATCTCAAATAAATATTTTATAATAAGGCATTAATCAGTTGCCAAATTAGTAATAAAGGGTAAATATCCACTTTTAAGATAGAAAAATAAACTATAAATTGCACTTATAATGACCTATAAGAACCACTACGCACTTACTGAAGGTGGGAAAAACTTAGACATAAGTAAGGAACATACATTCACTTAACTATAGTACATGAATCCATGGAACACACTTCAATCCACCATAGAAAATTATGTAATTTATTCTTTATTACATCAAAAAGGTGTCATAGTACAAATTTTGATAGAGTCTGGTGATACCAAAAAGAAGGATAGATGATAGATGATCCATTTTAAGACTTAGAAGCCTAAATTTATAGAGAGAGAGAACTATGCATTATAAAAGGACCAATTTCTTATGATGGATTAGTAAAAATTTGAGGATGTAGCTGAGTCAAGATCTTATCAAGAAGGATCAAACCTTAAAGCTTTGTAAAATAATTAAATGCTCACTATCCTTATTCATCCACTCAATCATTATCTCAAGATTCCATACTAATTCCACTTAATATATTGATGAAGATCATGTCTTGGAACTAGATTAAAAGTGCCTACTTTGGTGATGATGGGCACCTTTACATTAATTTAATATTCATTCCTTTTCTATATTTGGATCATAGGTTCCACCTATAATCAAAAACCAATCTAAGGGCATTGTTTTTCCTATAGTCTTTATAGTAAAATAGACCCATGGATCATTTAGAACCTTCTATATTATAATAGGTTAAAATAAATCTATTATATCTCTATAAGGATTGAGAATTCACTATACATAGAACCTTCTTTAAAATGGAAAACTGTTCATAAGAAAAAACCCTATAAGGTCTAACTTATCAAACCAAAGATCAATATAAACTACAATGGTGGTCCCTTCATATTATTTATGTTTGAATACATTATCTACACCACTTGGTGGAATTTTAACCAACTATAATGATGTTTGGAAGACTTTTAAAAACTTTATTTTCATGGTTAAAAGCAATCTTTTAACCCTCATTGAGAATCTTAGGCTCGCCATTACTCTTGACCTTAATTTTCATTAATTATCAATGTTTGACTTGGATAATTAACACATTGACCCAACTCATTATATTTATTTTCTTATACATGGATGCCCATGATCTATTGATATTCTATTAGGAACTATGCAATTTTGACACTTTTCCTCGACTCATTAGCTCTTTGGATTCATAGACCAGTTTGACTCTACCTCACTTCATCCGATCTTGATGTATGAGTTTAAATAAGCCCTTAAATCTACTTATGACCCACTAATTTGAAGCCAACAACAAGTCTATGGTCTTAAAATTGATGTCCTTACTCTCATCATTTGACATTCATGTGACCATCATTTGACATTCACATGACTGCAAAATTTAAGCTTAATAGGATTGTCTTACTCTATCTTTAAATTTGATTTTTGCACAATCGTCATTCATAATTCTATAGAACATGATTGACATCTCATGAATCATCAAATTTAAACATCAGTATATTTTTTCTTGAGCCTTATTTTGATGTTTTCATGAACATATTATGCTTTTTGACCAACTTTGTAATCTTAGATCCTGAAGCATGTGAATCATGGAGGCATCAATATTTTAGAAGAAGTTTTTAATTTCAAAATAGATAAACCTATTTAATTTTTTGGTCTTGATATTTTTTAATAAAATATATTCAAAGTTCAAGATGGTTATTCTATAACTACTTCTACATGACATCTTGGTGATGGCCAAACTCAAATGACTATGGGGAACTTATAAAAATACCTAAAAGCCCATCTTTATAACTAGATAAATTTGTTTACACTTTAGTGGAGGACCTTAGACTTGGTACATAGAAACTTGGGACCAAGGTGAACAAACCCATATGACCAATTATTCTTGACTCATCTACACATGTGAGATTTCCCCCCCTACAAATTATTTATTTTCACTTTTTTTGACTAGACCCAAGATGCCTAGGTGAACATAATGAAGAACTAGATGAATACTAGGAGATTCCTAAGTCATTCAAAGTTCTCATAACTCCTTATAGGGGTTATACAACTCTATACCATGTTCCAAATGTTTAAAAACACATGAGAACTTGCATGATCTCTTTTACTTGGCAATCTTGGACCCCTTATCTAATCCTTTGGTCTACTACTTCATCAAGCCATGCAAAAGCTTTATATGTGGGCCAAAATGGAAAACATTACCTAGGAATAAATTATCAATAATGTGACTCTCACCACTAAATATAAGGCCTCATGATCCATGTTCTTGGCCATTTTCATATTTTTCATGGCCACAATGCCCATAAATCCATAATTCTTTAGTATGTACTCCATATAATATGTTCCCTCCAAATAGTCTTTGAGGGTATTTACAAAGGAATTTTCCTCAATAATTTATCTTTCTCCCACTTCCTCACATGATATAGGTGGTCCTTAATATAATGTGGTAGCCTTATTGGGTATTACATCAAAAACTACTCATATATCTGTAATGTAAACAATGTCATTAAACCCATGGTTTGTTGGACCCTACTTAGCATCTCATAAAAACCATGTATGAATTGAACCAAAATATTAGATCCCATATCATATATGGTGTCATTATCAAATTCATACAATCATAAAGTAGTAATGTATAATAGCTTGGCCCCATCATAATTGTGATATAACACTAGCATGGTCATTAGCCAAATGATGGCCTTCTATATATTTAAAAGGGTAGACACATATATAGTAAAGTGTTTTATAATCAACTTATGTTGATCTACTCATTATACCCTATATCCCACTGATCTATCTCCTAACTATTTTCCATAAAAAAGGTGAATTGTATATCATAGGTGTGCCCTCAATGTGTAGACCCAGTATTTCATGCACATTCACTAAGGTGATGGAGACCTCCATTATGCCCCAATCCACCACCCATCTAAATGTGTCTTTGATACTCTCTCAGTTCCTAATAAACATATCTATTATCTATGCACTCAATGGGACCTAACATGTCTCCATGATCCCTCTAAATCCTAAGCTAATTATTCATGTTTTATCCACATCTAGCTAGTAGATATGATAGCCAGATAGCATCCATCATCCTTTAAAGCCACCTTAATCAATGTAAAATATCAAAAAACATCACCTAATTATAATTTTAATCAAAAATGTGAAATGAAATTAAAATATAGATAAATATTTGAATTAAAATTAAAATTACTCTTTTTATATAATATATCATCCACTTTCACTATTTTTTTACTGCATTGACCAACTAAATTTATATTGTACTAGATATTTACTTTTCATCCTAATATATTGGCCATAAAAATAATATATCAACTATTTATTTACCTTAAATGGAATCAACCTCATACTTAATATATCATCCATTTTTTAGCATTCCCTACTATACTAACCATACCTATATAGTATCGGCCATGAAATTTTTGTTATAGTATTAGTTGCATACAAATTTTACTAACCATGTTTTTATACTTTATACTATATCGATCACACATTATAGTATTGGCCATGCATTTCACCTATCATAGTACTGACCATGATAGTGCTATATAAACCACCTATTTAATCCTAATCTAATGTATACACCATGTAAAATATTATGGGCCTTTCTTAGTAGTTATCTTTCAAAAATATATCATCATTGATAGTATTATATCATCCACCCATTTTATACTATTTTTTTACATCAACCATGCAAAATAGTTATCATATATAATTCTATTAGCATTATAAGGCAGTATCATCCATTTTTTCTATTTTGCCCTTTGTAATTATATCAACCTAGCTAATATAGTTTATCAAGAGTGGTGATTTCTTATTTTGTCTCTAATAAATACCCCAACCCTAAATTTTATGTCTAATTTACTACCCATCATCCATTATAATTATATCTAAATTTTGACACTTGTTGAAATTTATACTACATGAATTTCCCATGATGTTTATATTTTGTAAAACTTATTTAACCCTAATTTTGATGTGGATACTACTTGGGTAGGTAGGGATAATAATATAAAAATTATAATGTAAAAGGGTGATAATCATATCTATTATAGGCAAATTAAATTTTAAACTTAGATAAAACATATTTTGAAGTTATTAAACCAAGATATGATAAAAATAGAAAGTAAAACTATGTTATATATGGAAATGACAAAGAAATAATGTACTTAGTTGGTTATAATTATAACATAGTTCTAGATATAGAACCTGTAGGAAGAATAATAGAAGAAGATTATCAAATAACCACAAAATTCTAGATTGTAGACACTAGCATCAGCCTTGAACATTAGTATTGACACTGATATCTAAACTAGATGTAGGTGTCTTGCATATAATACCTACTAGAAAATTATGTGACCATCTAGATGATTTTGGGTTTGTATTCACCTTCACTCTAGTGCATTTATCTCTAGATCATGGACTATCATTCATGAAATTTCAAAGCCCTAGCTATTTATATTCATAGTGACCTTAGTAAAAATGGGTTAGTATGCTCACAATGTCAAGCTAACCCCAAAGACCCATCCATTAATGAGTGATACCTACATAGACACTACTCTAAATAGGGCCTTAGACTGATGTATTTATCCCATATTTTTTAAATAATGTGTGCACAAGGGTGAAATATGTGGAAATCAAGTATAGTAATGAATTAATTACCTTGTAACTTGGAAAGTCAAAATATTTAGATGCTCCTTTAGTACCTTATACATGTATATGTGTTGTCCCTATGATTAATATGTAAATAGGAATAAATAGGGAAGCTTTGATCAATTGAATGTTGTTTGGTATGATTTCTAGGTGAGTTATGAATGATGTTTGATTTTGAATATATACCAATCCTATCATAGAATATCTTACATTAAATAAATTAAGCCAACCATTAGGATACATTTCATTTACAAATTATATGACTTTAGGGAACTTGAAACCTACATTAGGGAATAATTTAACATTGATATAGGGGTTTAGGATTAACATTTGTGTCCTAGTAGTTATAAAATATGTATATATTATTGTCACTTAAACTTACACCCCTTAAAGAGATGACAAGTCTCTCCTCATTCAAGTGGCACAATGGAACCACCTCAGGGCTATGGGTGACCCAAGTTTGAGGTGGATCTCTAGATTAGGGATAGTTTCCTTGATGTAGCACTATAGATCAAACCTACTACTAAATTTTGGGAGGTGAAAAGGGAGAAGGATAATTGAAAACAAATATAATATAGGGGAGTTGATACACAAAAAAGATATTATACTCACACCACTTATAATGCACTTGAAGCCAAAGATAATCCCATAATACACTTCATTCAATTAAACATTCCTTTTTTGCATCAATGTTTCCAGCATGGGGTCTTAGAGAGAGTCTAGGATAGAACTTATATAATAGGTATTTTAGAAACACTAATGAATAAGATACTCATTATACCTACAATCCATATTACACACTTCTTACTAACCTACAAAAGAGAGCTTTCAATCCACATAAGGAACTAAGAAGAGTAACATGTGAAGGTAAGAAAAATACACTTGCACAAGACCAAAAACCATAACATGCACTTAGTGAAATCTTATATGAGGTAAAATAACATTATTTATTAGTTTAAGGCAAAAATTTGGTAGTGATTCACCATACCCAGGTGGAGAGATCTATCTAATAGCCAAAAAGGCTATAATTTATAACAATTGTGAGAGGAGAGATAAGAGGGAATCTCAAGAGTCACTAATACACTTTCAAAGAAAATATAATGAGTTAAAACATCAATGGAATCTAGCATGAGATAGGTCTTAAAAGGAAAGTATGTAAAAATGTCTCCCAAGCCATTAAACTCCTCCAAATGTGGCATAGATTCTCTCTTTACTTGCATATGAAACTACCTCAATGATTTGCCTTCACAAAATTGCCTCATCACTACATAGAGTCAAGTCTGATGATTGATATAAAGGGTAGAACTTACTAAAAATCCTCCACATGCATTGGATCAGCCCCTAATCATTGATATTCTTTTGGCAATGAGAAATCATCCTTGACAGTCACAAATAAATCCTTCTCATGCACCTCTCACACTTGGAGTTCAAAACCTTTCCAAATATACAATCTTATCTATGCACAAGGAGGAATGACATATGGAAAGTTTTTCCAAGTCATCAAGTTCATCAATCAAGCCTTAAAAGGCTTCCTAATTAGAGTTTCACCATTGTAAGGTAAAAATAAATTACATTTGGCATGTCCCTAGAGAGTAATTTGAATCTTCAAATCATTTACCTATCCTTTACTCTCCATCTAGATGCTTTAATTTCCTTTTTTCCCTAATTAGGTCCTTAATGAGGGTTTTTGAGGGTTTTGGAGTAGTTTCAAGTCTTAACCTTTTTTCATGAAAGTTTTAAATCCAAACCCATTCCAAATATTTTTGAGAGAATTATAGGAAACCTATATAAAATATCTAATCACCTTAGCTTTCCATGCAAAGTTTCATGAGAGATACAAGCAACTTAAGTTGCCATTTGAGTCTTTTTCCATGCATTCCATGAGGTCTGAGTGAAGTTCAAGCCTAAATGGATTCTTGGAGACCTCCCATTCATAATAATAGATTAAAAACTTCCAAAAAAATACCAAAAACATGTTAAAATCATCATAATATCTCATCAAGATCTGTAAATTAAAATGACCCCCTTTTTGAAGTTAGGCATGTACCTTGTTCAATAGGTCTGTCTACAATTTGGTGGTTCAAACCTCTTTATTGGATTTCCATACCTCTAAGACATCTTGGAAACATTATTTTTACCTCAATAAACATTATTAAAATCATTATAATTATTTTCAAAGGTTGAAATAGGGAATGCCCTCTCATTTGGAGTTAGGCTTGTACATTGTCTAACTAGGTTTACATGCAAACCTTCTTGTCTAGACCACCCTGTCTAGTTTCAAACATTCCTACTAGGTTCCTCATTTTTTTCATATGTGTTTTACCTTCTTAAATTTTTTTTACAAGTTACCATGCCCTCTATTTCATTTTTTGATCTCCTTTTCCAAGTTTGCAGGGTTTGTGCAAGGGGATAAGTGCCCCCTATTTGAGATAAAATAGGGGGCACTTCCCCTATTTTATCCTAAAAAAAAAATTAATAGTGTTCCCAAAGTTACCATGATGATTTACACAAAAATTTATCCCATGAAAATATTATTTTATCCTCCAAACTTGTAAATTCTGAGACTAGTTTTGCCTAGGAAATTGCTTGTAGGGTTATTGAAACCTTGACTGTATTTTTTGTCATTTAGAGCCTCTTTATTTACTTTTCCTCATTAATAGAGTATTTAAGGGTTGACATGGATATTTTATAAGTTTTTATACTTATCCATATCCATCCAAACCATCACACACCCTTCCAATTGACTCAAACAAGATTGGGTTTGTCATGGCTCACTATGACAACTTCTTGATAGACCCCTATAGGTGGCATGCTTAGCCTTAAATTAGCCTATATTTTATGATAATCTATAATAAATGAATAATTAGAAACATTTAGTATTTTTAGTGACCTTACACTCATTTTATTAGTCAATACTGAGCTTAATCCAATCATGACTATGAATAAGACATCCTTATTTAAATCCTACCTATAGGTGTTTATGTAAATGTACTTATAATATTTGGACCTGGTATGGATGTTTGGAACCCAATATTTGAATTATTGAGGTGATGAAATGTATTTTTACCTTATCACTTACCTTTAATGTCCTTTGGGTTCACAAACTAAATCCTCCTATCATGACTAAGACAACATAATGTCTAATGTAGGTGAGTAGTTTGCCCTATGTACAGACATGATATGAAATTGAAGAGGTCTCAAAACATCTACCCTCTATTATAATGATCTATTAGGATTTCAAAATTAATTTATCCACCATCAAAACTATTCAAGCATGAAGCATGGTTTGAAATTGAAACATTTAGGTAAAAAAAGGTTTTTTTGGGTCACATTCCTATAGATGTTACTGACTACCCTCAATGTGCTAGTAAGCAACTTTGAGCATTCAAATGACTATCTTCATCTTAACATATTGATCTCAAAGCTTGGTTTAGGTATTTTAAATGTTATAGGATTTAATATCACTCACTTATATGTCTTGATACTTTTTCCAAACATGTTGTATATTATATTGAAAAAGCTCTTGGGCCTCTGTTTCATGTTTTTAGGGATAAAAGCCTTGAATATACAATCTCTTTCCTTAAAATTTATTTCATCTTCTACCTTGTCAAATTTATCCCTCAAAAAGGTCTTTAATGTCTTCATACTATTAAGGAGATCAAATGGGGTTCATCTTATGTCTCAATGTTACAAAGTGACCATTCTAACCTCTATCAAGACCACCTAAAGGTAGATGTCTGATACACCACAGTGAGATATAGTATGAACAAGATGAAACCTTTATTAATGTGAATATTATTCACCTACCTTAGGCATGTAAATTCATATTTTTCAATGTTGAGCAATTAGAGTATCCTTCCACCTCCCCATATTTCACCATGATTTCAACAAGGGCTTGTAGGTAACTGTATTAACTGTGTTATGTAGGTAGAGGTATAGAATGAGAAAGAAAATTCAAGGGAAAGGATTTCAAACCACTTCAAATGAATTTTCAATACTGAAAATATTTGATACAACATTCCTTCATATTAGCATGAAAAAATTACTTCAAGGCCCCTGTAAGTGCATATTTTTTAATATAGAGCAGTGAAGTTGAAAAAATGACCAATAACAAGCCTAGAAGAGGCTTCTTGCACTGTTGAGACTTCCAAAACCAAGATAACCATATAAAACCTATGGATATGCCTTGAGAAACATATGGAATAATAAAAACCATCAAACCAAATCCAAACATTCAAAAACTAGCTCAAACAAGGACCCCTCTTGAATGTAAGAGCATAAACAACTGTCTAGATTCATAGTGATGTTTCATGGAGGATCCATGAAAATGAAAACTTTTTCAATATATTTTAATTTTACTTAGACCTATTTCAACCCCCAAGAGAATTCTTCTCAACTCCACTTGTATGGATTGCACCAAGCATTCCAAATTGACCTTTCTTGGCTTGCAAAGGCAAAAAGGAAGAAACAAAAGTTGAAACTGATACTTTTGACCTTTCTTCTAAAAACCAATCATGTTAAGGACTATAGGGAGGTGAAGAGGCATGTTCCTATATTTTTAGCTGAAGATGGACTTCTCAAGTCTATACAAGTGCCACTAAGGGCCTATTTCTAAGGAAAAACTACCTCTTTCTACATTAAACTACATCTTAAAATAACTCTAACTACCTCTTGACATATTATAACATCCTTCATGTTAGAATATTTCATGGTAACAAATATGCATTTTTGACAAATCATAAAAGTCATTAAATGAGCTAAAAATGTGATCAAAAGGCCTTTTTTGCATATAAGACATGGTAAAGGACCAATTTATGACCTAGGAACAACTTAGAACATCTAAATGACCAAATTATGACATTTTAAAGATAATTTTATCATTTGACTATGTTTGACTAGGGTTGACCAAAGTTGACTTTGGTTGACTAGGCAAGTAAAAGGAAGATGGGTTTAGACCAAGGCTAGAGTAGGGATAGGTAAGGTATTTAAACACACATGAGACCGTATTAGGCATATGGGAACTTGTGAAAAGTTTTAAAAGATAGGGGTTGACCCAATTGGACTAAGATTAAAATTTGGTCAAAACATGCTTAGAACTTGAAGGGGAATAAACTAAACATATTTTAAGCATTATTATCAAGATAGAAGGTCTATGTCATCAACATAAGATTGGTTAGACAAAGAGATGGGCCAAAGGGAGAAAGATAAAGTTTATGTGATACTTATGAAAGTGGAAAAAGTCCATAACTGAGATGAAAAACCAAGGTCTAAGTTTACCAAATGTAAAACATTGAGTTTCTATATAATTCATAAACATCATCTACATTTCCCCCCTTTAAAATATTAATGAAATTTTTGGTTTAAAGGAGAAAAAATGCATACCTAGGTGTGTATAACCCACCTTGTCTTTTTGTGAGTCAAAATTGAATTCTTTATTGGTCATTAACCTATAAAAAATAGTATGTTATATTATATAATCAATACACATAATCCAAAATTGAAAGCATTGAAAATATTGATATTTAAAAAGTAAAGTTTAAGAGTACACTTGTGTATCAATGCAACCACCTTACTTATTGTCAAGTTGTTTTAAAAATATGTATCATTGTAATATCAAACTAAGATAAATAAATATAAATATATATCTATAAATTTCATACATAAATATTGATAGAGATATATTGGAAGACACATGCCCCCATCCTTGGAGAAAAGGTGAGTTACCACCTAATAGTTAAGATTAGCTTTACTGTGGAACCCAATCATACTTATAACTTGGCGAGAATGAGTGAAAAATTCAACCCATGCCATATATTTTTTGATTCTATATGATTTAATCAATTCTAACCTATTATTAAATTGGTAATATTGAGTGATTTATTCACCTCAACCATACCAAATGTGAACCAAGTACTGCAGTAGATTGTATCAATAGAGTTCATAAAATGTTTACCTAGTGGGTGATGATAATCCATAGAATATTTAACATATGAAACTAATTTGTATTTTATAATATTAGTCACACATTTCATATCATATGCACCTTAGATATGTCTCATGATGATACAATGTATACAAATGGTACCAATGTATATAATTATACCACAACTATGAATATAAATTATATAACTATGTGATTTGGCCAAATTGGGATTTTAAACGAGTGTGGATATAATGTTACCATAACATGCCTCCAATATATATGGAGAAATATTAAAATTTATATAAGTTCTAATGTGGAGTACATTCCAAAACATGCCCCCACTTGATCTTGGTGTGCCAAATACTAAATAAGTGTGGAGAACATGATTTGAAAGCATGCTCACACTAAATTTGAAAACTATGTAAAAAATGGAGAACATGATTCTATGATATTACCCCACTAATATTCTCCCCCTTTGGTGTGAATGAAGATAATAACTAGTAGTTACCTCACCTCCAAAGGAAAATACAACTAAATAATCACTGAATGGAACCATGTAGCATATAGAAGGACATATCTAGGTAAATGTAACATTGAAGTGCATAGAATAATGTGATCACATGAAGGCATAAAATACATGATAAACATCATGGAAATGTATAGATATAAATATTATAATCTCAATAATAAAATAACCACACCCACAAGAGCACTCAAAATCAAGTCAACATACAATGGTCCTAGGAGACCACAAATAAAGGGCATGTTAAAATGTTACACAATCAAAGGGACATGACTTAGTCAAATATCCACTAAATCAATAATGACATGTTTAAATATCCATATAAAAATCAATGACATATGCAAATATCAAATAAAGTAAGTAAAGACACATAGGATGCAAAAAAAAGAGCATATTCAAATTCCCTAACAAAAAATAAAATATCAAGGAAAGACATTCAAGGAAGTGCATAAATGAAAGAATAAAAAACCAACATAAACAATCATAGTAGCCCATAGATCAAACGAGTTTGAAAAAAATATCAAGTTTATAGAATATCAAGTACCCTGTGAAATATA
Source organism: Torreya grandis (assembly GCA_037957365.1). Taxonomy (NCBI): domain Eukaryota; kingdom Viridiplantae; phylum Streptophyta; class Pinopsida; order Cupressales; family Taxaceae; genus Torreya; species Torreya grandis. The sequence goes on along the minus strand of JARHVA010000147.1, from coordinate 1,928,453 downwards.
TAATCATGGATCAAGGAATGTATAAGTAAATACAAGATCACACATGATAATGAAAGATGAGATGATCATTAAACCATATAACCTAGAAGTATAAAGATCGAAGAAGTAGATGCCCCAATGTCCACATGACATGAGTCTAGGGAAGGCCCAACATATGAAATAAGATAAATCATGTATCTATTTATGACTATATCACACTCAAGTATAAGCATGACACACATGTGTGTGTATAAGTAACTAATATTCCATCCATCAACATGGAACTAACACATAGATTCCAAAGAGCCAATAATTATGCTAAATATTTTTTGAAGTTTTGAAGTTTTTTTATTTTTTTGGTATTTTGTAATATTTAAAACCATTTAATCCAATAAGTCTTAAAATTTAGGAGATAAGATACTGTGTGGTGGGCTTGAATTCCAATATTTTTTATAGTAAATGAGTGATAAAAGTGTTGGGTCTACTAGTAACTCACTACCAATAGTTTTTGGTACTTTTCCCTCATATCCATTATTTGGGATATGAACCTCTTTGCTATCACATTGAAAAATAATGCATTATTTTGTAACACTAACAACTACTTTAATATTAGTCAATGATTATTATCAAATGTGTAAATTCAAATATCTTTTTTGGTCCATGGCCCATATATAAAGGTCTAATACCTTTGGGCCACATGAAATAGGTAAAATGATATACCCAAGAGATCATGGAAAATTTGGAAAATATCATAACTCATATGTATTATGTCCTAACTATTGTGATTTGGTAATGTTTCAAATTGTGTTCCATTTATTTACATCAATCTTGAGATGTGGGTGATGGACTCCATCAATATTTATGGTAATGGTTATTTCTTCATGCCTTTGTCACTTTGTGGAAATGTTCTCTTTTGAGAGATTGGAATATGTGGTCTTTTTCATTTTTCAAACATAATTTGTATGTGCCCTTCATTCTTGTATTTCTAAACTAGGTTTTTCCATGCCTCACATTTATTTTTATTATGGACAATGATTTAAGGATATTTATAATATGGTGCCTTATTTTATGTAGGTAGAAGTCTATTATGTGATCTATGTCTAGTAGAAGGTAAAGAAATCACTATATGCTCATGTAACATATATAATATGGTATCTAGAGTATCTTTATATGTCATGATATGTAAAGTCTACTATGAATCATTTTGAGAATACTCCACATTATTCACATGATGAATTTGAATTTAACCCTTGTGAGGTTGACTCAATGTTTTTAGACAAGAGGGATATATGGAATAACAAACATTTACATGTTTGCATTCTACTTTCTCTTTACCCTTATATTTATTTAGTTTGGTAACTTTTTAAATTGGATTTAGATTATATGTTGGTACCAATATCTATAAGTTCAAATACTTTATGTGAAATTTTATCAACTAGATTTAATTTTAATTTTTGATTTTTTTCATATGTCATTTCATAAGCATTTGCATCATCATTATAATAACAATATTAAACACGACCATCTAAGTGTTCAGTGTTTACCAATAATGGAAGCTCAAATGTGAGGGGTTTTATGGTTTTAGTATCTTTGGTTCATTTATTTATTTATATTGCTCTTGATGTATATTTATTTTCACCTTAGTGACTAGTGCCTTGTTTGCTTCTAGAGATAGAGGATTCATTGTAATTAACTCACCCATTTCAAAATTATGTATGTAATCAAGATGAATGCATTATTTAGGTGGCACCATCATAGGGATTCCCTCTATTTCATTATATATCATTTTATATGATTTTAAAGGTGTATCATCGATAGGCATAGTCAATAAGGTCCCACCATATATGAATTTTACACATCTATGAAGTGTAGAAGGGACTACTTCCTTTGAATGTATCCAAGGTCTACCCAAAATTAAATTATAATGTAATGATTGAGATATCACCTAAAATATAGTTGGGACCATTTTTTTCCCCAATTTCACATCCAAAGATATTTGACCAAGTAGAGGGCTATGTGAATTATCAAACCTCTTTATATGCATGACTAATTTTTGAAGAAGATTGTTATTGATTCCCATGGTGCTTAGTAATTTTATGTCACAAATGTTTAAGCCCAATCCATTATCAATGAACACCCTTTTGATAAATTTATTTTTCATGGTTTATTATATGAATAATGAAAAATATTGGTTGATAATATCTTTGGATGATAAATTTTTTGGATCAAAGGTAATTATCTTGGCATTGTTCTTTAAATATTTCATGATATCTACAATAAGGAAGCTCAATATCACTTGTAACTTGTGTCTTGTGAAATGCCTCATATATGATATTATTTTAAACATTAGATTATTTTAAAATATCAAAGATTGAAATATTAGTTTGTGTATTGCTCAATTACTAAATAATGTCATATCCATTATATTTTATTAAAAGATTAGTTTTAGGAGGCACTTGTATATTCATAGGTGTTGGAATGTGTTGAGCAACCTTACCTTTTTAATTAGTAACAAAATGGTCTAAAAAATCAAATATAATATATGGGTGATCATGCAAGATGGTAGCTATAATTCAAATAAGATTTAGGTATAAAAATTGGTTGATATCATGCATGATGGAATCTAGATACTAGATCTATAACATTACAACATGAATTTTTAAGAGAGATAAAGTTTGGTTTTTGATTTGAAAACCTCTCATTATTATCATGAATTTTATTAATAGATTTAACAAGGTAATTAATGTATCAAACCATAATAAATATCATAAAATTAAACCCAAAATGGGTAATATATGCATGTTGCACATATTTTATAGTAATTTGGGATCAATAATAGAAAAATTAGAAAAACGTAATTGACCTAGGGTTTAGAGTTCAAATATGTGGTTCACCAGATGTTTAACCCTAATTTTTATGTGGGTTCTACTAAGGTAGATAAAGTTAAGAATATATAAATGACAATTCATATGGATGATAATCAAATCTATAGTAGGCCAATTAAATTTTAAACTTCGATACAGTAAATGCTGAATTTATTAAATTGAGATAGGATAAAAATAAAAAGTAAAATTATGATATATATGGAAATGAAAAAGAAATAATTTAATTATCTAGTTCTTATGCTAACACAATTCTAGATCTGGAACATGTAGGAAGTAGACTTAAAGAGGATTCTAGAACAATCACCAAATTTTTTATTAGTGCCTCTAGTGTTGTAGACACTAGCATTATCCTTAGATGTTAGCATTGATGCTAATATCTAAACTAGATGTAGTTATTTTTATGGAATAGATATTAGAAAAGGATGTGACCACATAGATGTTTCTAATTTTGTATTCACCTTTGATTTGGTGCATTTAGATCTAGGTCATGGACTATCTCTACTCATTAAATGGTAAACCCCTAGTTATTTATCTTCATAGTGACTTTGAAAAAAATGGGTTAGTGGGATCATAGTGTTAAGCTAACCCTAAATAACCCTATGTCAATGATTACTACCTACATAGACACTACTTTGAAGTGGGCTTCAAACTAACATAGTTCTCACCTAATGTGTTGTCTTGTGTGTGGACAAGGGTGCAATATCTATAAATAAAATAAAACATTTACTTAACTTATAACTTTTCAAATCAAGATTTTGGGATACTCCTTTAGTATTTCATAGATGTAGATGTGTATTCCCTATGATTGATAAGGAAATAGGAATAAATAGGAAATCTTTGCTCAATTGAATACTTTTTTTATGAATGTTAGGTGAGGTATGAATAAGGATCTATTATGAATATATATATATATATATATCACTCTTATCATGAAATATATCACACTAAATCACTTAGAATGAACATTAAGATACATTTCATTTGAAATTTACAATAATCTAGGTCACTACACACTTACATCAAGGTAATACGCTAGCACCAACATAGGGATCCAAGACTAATGCTTGTGTCTGGGTAGTTATAAAATAGGTAAAGATAAAAAAATTGTAGGGGCATAAGATAAAAATATTTTAAGAATTATGGGCAAGATATAAGATATGTTTTATTAACATAATATTTTTCAAACCAAGAGATATACCAAGGGGAAAAATATGGAGTAGATACAAGCCTTTTGAAAGTGAGAGAGTTCTAGAATTAAGAGGAATAACCAATGTTTAAATTTTCCAAGTGTATAAGACTAAGGTGATATATTATTCATAAATATCATATAAAAGACTAACATATATATTATAATTTCATAAAAATTATTAATTAATAAATCACATACCTACATGGCTCTCAAAACTATTCATAGGCAACCTTGTGCATGTTTACCTGATTGTCCTCTAGCCATAGTCTCTCATTATTGTAAAATAGGATAATCAAAGATCTGGTTTGCCAATAGTATAAAATGGAAAAATGAATATATTTTACCTATTTATAGTAAAAAATTTAAATTTAAATAAATTTAACTTTAAATATCATATGTTTATCATATTTTAGTTTTCATAGGTCATTTTCATGAATTTGAATTAGGATTAGAATCTTAGGGAATTATGGAATTTTTTGGATGTTAATATAATTTTTGTCACTTAGATTTTCACCCATTGAGGATATGTCTCATATCTCCTCATAATAATGGCACAATTGAAACATCTCACTTGATGTGGGTAATCAATTGGTGAGATGAATCTCTAGAAGGACTAGTTCCCTTGATGCACTCTTTGAAGCACTCTCTCACTTATCAACTTTACATGAAAAGGGTTAAGAAGAAAAAATTCAAAATATAAAAATTTATTCATCAATATTGAATTTCCTCTTATTAACTAAACTTATACTACTTAAATAAAAGCAAAACTTCTTTCACACATAACTCACAACTCAAGACAAATTGTTACATCAATATTTCATATGCTAGGTTCAAGAGGTTTATTAATGTTTAAGATAGATAATGAATGATAATTTGGAGATTAAAATTATAGAAAACTTATAAAACTCCCATATGATAAGAAATAACACTAACAAAGACCTTCAACAATTACTCTTCTACATACTTGGTGGATAATCAAAGACAACATGCTAGAAAAGACCATCTTGTACTAGACAAGATCAACAAGATTTGGAACCAAACTCAATTATTCAGCATGTAAGTAGAAAAATTCACTTTTTAATTTCTTAAAGAGTCATTAAAATACAAAATTGGCTAGGGTTTCACCATTAACCAATGGAGGCTGCTCAAAAGAGCCAAAAAAATCACTACTTTATCATTTGGAAGAGGGGTGAGACAAGGGAAGTCCAAAGGTAACTTGGACACTTTTCAAGATGATAAAATAGGTTACATATGCATGAGAAAGATATTTTACATGGACTATGCAAGTTCAAGAAGTAAAAGTGTCCAAATAAGGCATGAAAATCTTAGAAAGTGGCATGAAACTCTTTATGTTGGCTTAGAAAACTACCTTCATCATTCACACCTATTTGAATGCCACGAAAATAACTAGGGATAGTTATGATGATTGAAATGAGAGGTAAGTTTTTTAAACATGCTTTCCAATGCATTGGTTTCTATTTCTTAGTCATCTAGAAACTTTTGGAAATGAGCTATCACCATCTGTATTTTAAGAAACTCCTCTTCTACACACCTTGCATGCTTGGATTATAAAAAGTCTTCAATTTTACATGAAAATACATGGGTGGAGTGGATGACACTTTTAAATACCCTCCATAGTCTTAGACTTCTTAAGTAGACCTTAAAAATCCATCCACTTGAAGTTTTCACACTTCTCACCATCATGTTCACTATGCTAGTTTTGATTAGCGAAGATGAAGCTATTTTTTGAGGCACTTATGAGTTATTCTGAATCAATAAATTGTCATGGTGATTTATATTAAGTCTTAATATTCCCCTCCATGTGATTGACATATTTAAACTCCTTCTATAACCTGTAAAACATAAAAAAGGTCAAGAAAACTCTATTTTGTACCCCATTCATACATTTTTTTACAAATCATCCTAATGGGGAGTATCTTGAGAGAGTCCTATAAAAATACAATAATTATTATAGACAAACCATTCCATTTTAGTAGCTTTATAACTTCATTTCCTTCATTGGGTTTTTACTAAGGGTTTGCATGGGTTTTAGGTAACTTCCACTCTTAAGATTTATTCATAAAGTTATAACATTGGAACTGAAAACCAATTTCACAAGATCACTATTCATGACCCTTTATAACACCTCCAACCTTCTTATATTTCCATGCATATCCTCATGACAAGGGAGATGGGAGTAATTCAACTTGGCCTATCGAGCTTGTTCTTCCATTTCCTATAGGCCTGAGTTGACTTTAAGCAAAAATGGTCTTTCCATGGGGTTTTTCTAAATACCACAAGATTATAAATGTATAAATTAATCCCATTAATATGTTTCAACTATCTATAACACTCACTGGGATCTAGAAGTGAATTTATACCCCTAATTAGCACTAGGTCATTTCAAGGCCTAATATGCTTAACATGCATCCTGCTAGTCTTGGCTATTTGGAATGATCTCTCATGGTTAGGATGGTGTATCATGTTTTTTAATACTCCAATAAATCTCACAAATTAATCACATAAATTTCCAATAACTCCTTTTCATTTCTTCCTCTCATTCACTAACTAGGCTTAATTGGAGCTTGTCTAATTAAACTGTGTGTAAGAGTGATTTGATAATTTTGAGACATCTAAGTTTGATTTAGTATTTACTATCACCTATTAAAATTTTATATACTTCACAATATTTTTTTTAGGTTCCTCAAGCTTTCTATCAATTTTCTCACCCTTCTTGGCTTCATTTGCTTGTTTTGCCAAAACCCTAATTTTCTTGATTGGCTGACCTCTTAGATAAACCGATGAGATATATCCATCCATTTCAAGGGAAATTAAAGGTTTTAGGACTTTTATTACATAATAATTAATATTTTTACCAAATGGATAAGTTATATTCATCCATCTAAGCACCTAACCAACTCAATTTGCCCAAAAAGGCCTCCAAAATGACTATTTTCTTGCATTTTTCACTTCCACCTAAGAATGACATCTAAAAGCTAAATGCAATATGATTAATTTTATTCAACATTTTATCCACCATAAATTAATTCTAAAGAATCTTTACATTCACAAAAATCCACTCTTCTTCCCTAGATTCTTCATTCTTACCCATTGAGCAACCTGGGTTTCCTAATGCAAGTGTACAGACTGTTACCTTTAGGCTAGTAGGGAGAGTAGATGGTCAACTTGGAAGAAGTATTAGATTTTTTTAAAACACATTATTGAATTATCATGAATCATTATCAATTTTTTTGTAACATTATTATGTTTTCCTAAGCATATTCATCTCTTACCTTCATCAAAACAACACACTCTACTGTAGGTACACATAGGGCCTTAAGAGGTCTATGTAAGCTTGTTTCATATTTCCAAGAGTTCATTTAGGTCATCATGATATTAATTTAGTTTTTCATAATATATTTTCATCATTTCAACCCATTATATACTCTTTACATGCACCCTAGGATTACCAATTGAGTTCTTTCTCATAACTACGATACCCTACCTTTTTTAATTCATGTAGGTGCATATGAGCTATAATTGAGCTTGGTAATGGTGAGTAAAGGACCTATTTGAATAATTGAGGTCAAAAATAATATTTTAATACTTTTATTCACCTTGGATGGGCTAAAGCACCACCAAGGCACCCTATTTAGGTCACTATTTCCATACTCAGCTATATGTGCATATTTCCTTGAGAAATGACACCTATAGGTGTCTATAAAGCTTAAAACACTATACACCAATATCATACCAATGACATTAACTATATTTTTTACACCATTCAATCAATGGGACCATTATAGTCATGATATAATTATTTTTTTACTCTTGGGATATCAATTATCATTCAAACTTCAAATCTTATAGATATGAATATAGGGACTTAGTGCTTTTAAAGGCGTCTTTGAGGTCTGTAACTTCTATATTTCACTAAATTTTTGACCTCCTTACTTTTCATATCTCTTCTCCATGTTATAAGATACAAATTTTACCTATTTATATGTTTCAAAAGTCATTTTCATAACATACCCCTGGACCTCTATTTTCACTTTTTTGGGAAACCTTCCCTGAACTCAGTACTTGTCTCCCCCAAGATGTTTACATTTACATTTATCCATTAGACACCTCAAGTAGATATAAAATGGTTGAATCACATGTTATGATTTTAAAAGGACCTTACCATGCTCCAAATTCCCCATTCAAAGACCTTCAAAGCTCTAAGGTACCACATGTAGGTGGTCAATCTTACACATAGGTAGTAAATGAGACTTGGGTAGCATACACGATACTTGTGTTTGTGAACACTTTATATTCCATCACTAAGTATTAAAATTAACCTTTTTTCACTCTAATATATTGACAAAACTAACAAACTCTCCATCTCAACATGACATCATTAGGGGGGTTCATGTAGGTGTGTGTGAGATGTATGCAGGTAATGAGCATAGAATAGAGAAGGATATGTTGATGAATGGAATCATAAATAACTCAAACTCATTTTAAATCATTAAAATTTATGATTTTCATTTAGGATACTCTAATATTTATAACATTTATTACAACATGAAAACCTCTTGCAAACATCTGGAATAGAGAAGGTAGAGGTGTTTAATGATTGGTCTATGTGGTGCATGAGCTTGCAAGCATCCTTACATCTTCTTGAACATAAAAATTAACTATATGCATCTCATAATGACTTGAAAAAATTGATACACCCTAATTACCATTTCATGAACAAGCTAAATAAGCTCCATACATGTGACTGCAAGTGGGATTGAGTGAAGAGTTGACTATGAGGAATGATAAGATTGAAAGTTACCCAAAGCATGATGAGATGAAACCAAACATGTAAATATGTGATCATATGGCCTTGAGGCCTATGTAACACCATATTCTATTCACATGATACCTCTATAGAAGACCAACATTTTTAAATATGGAATAACTTGATAGAAGCTTCATAATGGTGACACCTTCTTGCAGCATAAGATAAATTTCCCATAAAAACACTATAAAACATGAAAAAAATAATGGATATAATTATATAAGGTATAAAACATTCTCTAGATTCAACCTCACCAACTATTTTATATGGAACTATTCAAAATGGAGCAAAACCTATAAGGTGTAGGAAACAATGAGAAAAAAAAACATAGTCAACTTGTTAGAGATGGATCATACATCTAGATAAAAAATCCTTGCACTATTGTAATGGAAATGAATATCTCTGAGTGTAATAAAACCTCCCAAAATAATTTTACTTGGAACCTCTTCTATTGAATGTATTAAGCACAAACCAACTAGTCACTTATGTGTCTAGAAAGTTAAAGAAGGAACAAAATAGTTTTAGCTTAAAAATGGCAATTCCAAAGAATTTAAAGAATGTAAATTAAATTTAGAAATATTAAGAAATGTTATATGTCCTCCTACATGTCACTTTTCCTCATGGGCCGTACAAGTGTCAAAATCCTCTTTTTTAGTTGATTACTTGATATTTAATTAGATAAACTAACTTTTTTAAATGAGACTAAAATTCATGATATGGAATATAACTAATTAGATGTTTCAAAATAAATTAGGACACTTGGACACCTTTAAAACCATGTCATTTGTATTTATGACCCCTGGAAGCCCTCTAAATGACTCAACCTAACATAGATTAAAATGACTAAGACCATGGTTAATATAAAATTAAATGACATAAAAATACATATAACATACCCCATGACAAAGTATTAGACCCCTAAAATAACTAAAAAACAATGTTTTTTTACCTATAGGTGTCCAAATTTGACCTTGAAGTCAAAATTTGTCAACAATAATATTTTTGTAGAAAATTGAATTTTTCTGAGATTTTTAAAGTTACCCCATCTAACATATAGATTGGCACATTACTTTAGATACAACACATACAATGTCACATTTTATATATCCTAGGTAAGTGAAGGTATGCATTTATTTTAATTTGTTTATTTTCATTTACTATCAATTATTTTAGCATTTCTTTTCAATTATACTTTTTTTTGTTGCTATGTATTTATCCCAAAACACCATCCCACATTACACTATTTTTCTACGTGATGAAATTTGGGTAAGCATGTGTATACACATAATATTTTTACTTTATCACTTTACTAATACTTTCACTTATATAATCTTGTTAGCACATCAATCTCCTTAAGGGCACACCTTAAAGGGTGCACTAGGAATGGGGTGGGTTCAAATCATAGTATTGTATGAGAGATGTTTTCACACTACTCTACCATGCCTTCATTACTATCAGATTAACCTCCTATAATTATATTTTCATCTTACCTCTATGTCTAATTTATATTAATTTTTTCTAGCCACCTTATAATCCTACTATATCAGCTAAGTTGATATAGTATATTGTATGCTTGTCTTTCCCTGTATTGTATCCACCTACCTGATTTAATTTTGAGTCTATCTTCTATCCTTTGTATTGTATAAGTGTCACTAATACAAAATTATGTCAACCAACATTTTTCCAACTATATCAACCTGATCAATATCATTGGCTTAGAGTTTAGGTTCAAATCTAGGTATTAGATTTATATATATATAGGGGTCATATTTCATTCCCAAACTATATAAAACATTAATTTTCTCTACTTTCACTCATGTTTATACTTTTAAATATTGAAAGGAGTTAAAAATCAGATTCTTATCTTAAAGGTCTATTCTAGATTATGGTGTTTGAAGCTCAATAAGATGAGGCATGCCAAGGTGTCCTACTCTTTAGAATCCCCAACCAAGGATATCTTAGTTTTATTCTTACCAATTTAATTATTCAATATATAACATATCTTTAAAATTTCAATGTAATCCAAATGAAGATATTGATACATCGATGATTCCACCAAAAGGTAATTATCTATGTCCATAATCTCTTTCCTTTATTTTATTAGTATATTAGATATTTATGTTGATGCAGTTTTTATGCACACCATAATCATTGAGGTAGCATATAATGTTTTAGGATCTCAATGGATGTAAAATCCACCCTAGGATATGAGTTGTAGGTATGTAGTTTTACAAACCTATTGATGGAATAATTGGTAGGGCATGCAGGTTGCTGACAAGCTTTTTTAGATTGAGGTATGGTTCCTAAAGGGTAGTAAATTCCTACATGAGTTGGATGGGTGGTTGGTTGCTAATCTAAAGTGGATAGATATAAAAAAAATCAAAAATGAGGGGAGGGTAAGGAAGAAAATAAGACTATGTGGTTTTTAAAAATTATCTCTCTAGTTGGTTTCTAAATGGACAAGTGATTTCACAACATATGCCTATTGCAAGAAGCTATTGCACACACATAGTCAAACATAGTTGAGAAGTCTAAGGGGATACTGATATAAGAAACTCATAATCCTTAGTTAAAGTTTTACGCTTTTTAGGTTAGCTATTTCACACCCTTAGTCAAAATATTATGGCTTAGGCTATGAGATATGTGAGGTAGATTTTGCACACACACAAAAAAACTATATCAAAAGAAAACACTTTTAGACACTTAATAACATGAATCAATCAACTTAATTTCCAATAATCAATTTAATTTACTAATCCTTCAATAACTATTACAAATCTAAGACTAACATATCAATCAAGACAATAAATAATTCATTACAACTATTGCACACTAAGAATTATTGAATCATACAACCAAAAAGATAAGCCTAATCACATAGAAATTAGAGATAAAATACAGAAACACATTTATTAAAAATCAAAATTTCTTCTAATCTTGTTTATTGAAAATTTTACCATACTTCAACTAGTGGATTATAATTATTTAAATAGGCTTGGGGAAGGGGTCACCTCATCCTCCAAGTCCATTCAAAGTCATTACATGTGATAGTCAGAACTTGAATTCTAATTATGGTTGAAACCGTATAAGAGTCTACTTATAGTCATTAGTTTAAGTTAGCCTTTGCAAAAGATATACAACATGTGAATGTGTAAAGAAAGGGCAAACTTTACAATTATAGCCTGAACTTCATGAAAACTAAATATATATATAACAATACCTTATTTTACAAGTTATGAGAACAACCTATCAAATACATTAAGTTTGTCATTTCCAATGGAACTTAGACATGCTTTAAGAACAGGTTTGCCTTTACCAATGCCTCATAACCAAAATCATTACTTAACTGGGACTAACTTCTCATTATTATGTGTTACATGTTACCCCTACCTTTACAAAATAGAAAATTTATTTGAAAAGATTTTCAGCCATGTCAACTTAATCTTTGAGATGCTTGAGTAACTACAATCTTCTCTTGTTCTACTACAAGATCTTCTTTTTTATATTGACTTAACTAGATTAAGTCTAAGACTCATGTGTTCCTCACTAGTTCATAATCCAATGTGTCATGTTCATGTAACAATGTCCATGTTGAGTTATCTATTTAATTAAAACATGATTATTATTTTTCAACACATGTCCCTACTTTGTGCTTTCTTGAAATGAGACCAAAGTTAATTATTAATTCCAAGCTCATGAGATCATGATAAGTGTCAATTCTCTATTAGTTTTAGTACCTTTGAAAAATCTCATTTATCTCATACCATTGGATTTATTAAATTCTCTTGTGATGGTGACACTTTTCACCCTCATGTTCACTTTCAAAATCCTTTATCTTTGATATTGATCTTGCACCATTAGATCTATGGTGTGGGAGTTAACGTACACCATATATCTTGGTGCTTGACCTTTAACTTCATTCAATATTGGCACTTGTCATTTATTTAAGACTCCCTACAAACACAAATAAAAAATGACTTAGCATAAATAAACTTATACTAAGGTATTTTTTAAAAAGAACTTATGACATGAATCTAACCTATAGTTTTATTCATGTTAATAAACACAAAAAAACCTTAGAATAAATTACTTAGCTAAGTTTTAAAATAAAATAAAATGCTTGTGTTATTGCACTTGGCAATTCCATGGGGGGGTTGTAATCTATTGACTTGTTGACCCTAGGGAAGGGCCCACAGACTGTTAGATCAGCCATTCAGGACCCTTAGATATTGCCACTTGGTACCCTTGGGTTAATCTATAGGGTATTGGTTTATGAACTATTCCCCATGCCATTAGATCTTAGGCTACCCCTCAATATGGTGACACTTATCACTCTTGTAGGGTTTTTAAAAGGCCTTTATTTCCAATGTTGATCTCACATTATTAGATTTGTGGTGTGCGAGTTAATAGACACTGTGATATAAGTTCATAAATTTTAACTCCTGCTTTGCCTAAAAGTTTGACATTTGTTTTCTTTGGGTTGGTCTATTTCTACAAGCACAAAATTAAATTCATAAGTGTTTTAGAGACTTAAAAGTCTTAGCATAAAGAATTTAGTTTACAATTTTGTCATTTTAAAAATCATTATTAAACTTTAATATAAATTTTTAAGCTAATTTCAAAACATAATAAAAGATCACCCTTGTTAATTTAGTCTTCGTGAATCATAAGATATAAAGGGCCTAGCATAAATATCTTAGACTAAGGCTATAATATAATAAAGTGCTCCCTAGTAATTTTGACCCTACTTAAAATTTTGAATCTATTTCAAAAGGAATTTAGGATAAATAAACTAGGCTAAAGTTTTAACATGATTTTAAAACGTAGATTCAATTTAATCAATAAGAGACCAAGGGTTAATCAAAATCAAAGAGTCAATTTAGAATTAGGATGTAAAACTCTAGGCAGTGTTCACACCAATGAGACCCCATTAAACCTGCATCATGGAAACATAATAATCAAATTTTAGTAACCTTAGATTAAGTCAAATGAATATTATTTGCTAATAGACCCATGTAAACTAGATCAACACAAGATATTGAAAACTAATTCCTGATCAAGTTGAATGTTCAACTTATAGCACAATTTTTAGAATTTTGAATAAGGGTCCTCATTTTTAGAAATAGGGTATGTTAAGTACAATAAATGATGAATTATAGGGGGAATAATCATGAGTATTCAAGAACCCAGAAATTTGGTTAGCAATCCTTCAATTAATCATGAAGTATGTCATAAAAAAATAATTAATTTAGAAACATGAAAGAGACTCCCAAGTTGATTCACACAACATACCTTCCAATTTTTTGGATTTATGTGTTAAACATGTGATTAATTTAACCCTCATTGTGATAATTTTTTAAAATGATCGATGAAGCTGTAGGTTTCATTCTAGTGTCTATTAAATATTTAAAATGAGGGAAGCTCAGGCATTGCTCTACTCCAACCAAGAATCCATAGCCCCAACATAGATACCTTAGGATCCTTTTCTTCTCTTTTCATTATTCTATTTTAATCATGATGTGTGGTACATTAAACTTATTTCATCATGTGAGCCTTTTGATTTTATTTTATTATTTTGAACCCATCAGTTCTTTTCTTTTTTTTGTTCTTTAATGAAAAGAGAAGAGCTAGAACCCCAATGAGCTGGTAGAATTATAAATTAAATCATTACCAAAATGTCCTTTCTAGCTAAATCTATACACAAAATTATCATTTCCAATAGGTATTTAATGTGGTAAGTACATTTGATCCAATTAAATAAGAAAAATTTCTAAATTTGTATGAAGTACTCCAAGAACAACTTCCACATGCCTGGTAAAAGTATTCAATTATAACAATATCATAATGGTTCATGATTACATACCTCTATCCTAAAAACTCAAAAATATAGAAATATGCCCAGTGTAAACTAGTCCCAAATTACCAAATTTTAATTTTCCCCCTTTATACAAGTCATAAGCTTAGTTGGTTGGGATCTTTAGCTTGGTTACAGTCAGAGCAAACATAATTTAGATTGCTATAAAAAATAATTTAACTAAAAAAATGGGAAACTAATCTATGAAAGTAAGCAAACCAATATAATAAAGTAATAAACTAATCTAACAAATCAATAAACAAATCAAATCCTATAGCTACACTCATATGTCCATCATTACTTAGTAGCATTAGTAGATGGCACAACCTTGAAGTAGTGCTTCAAGAACTATGCATTGATTGGATACATAAGAATCATTGCCTTGTAGGTCCTTCAGATGAATTGCATTATTTACCATGATCTTTGAAATTTGGTATGGTCCAAATCATAGTGGGTAAAACTTCTCATGTTGTCCTTTATTCTCATGGGATTTATCCCAAAGTAGAACTAGATCAAAAATTATAAATTCTTTAACCTTTGTTGTCTAATCAAACCATCTTTTGACCACATCCTAGTGTTTGCCAAAATTTTTTAAGGCTTTATTCCTTGAATCTTCCATTTATATGATGTCCAATAATGTTGAATCTTTTTCATCACATGGCTCCATATAATCTTGCACGAGCTGATAAGTGGGTAACTTTATCATAATTGGGAATATAAGCTTATGTTTATACACTAATAAATAGGGTGAAGCTTTAAGGGATTGATTATATATTGTTTTATCTTCCCAAAGAGCATACTTCAACAAGTTGTGCTAGTACCTGGGCTTATCTCCTGCTGATTTCTTAATTACATTTATCAAATTCTTATTCAGTGATTCTACTAGTCCATTTCCATAGGGGTAATGGTTATAAGTTAACCTGATAATAATTTGGTTGTCATGTGCCCACTTAGTAAATTATACTTATATTAAAGCTAACCCATTGTCATAAGCCAAAGAAATAGGTGTGCCAAATCTAGTTGTTATGTGTTCCTCCAAGAAGAAAATCACATCTTGTGCTCTGCAATTCTCCTTAGCTATGGGTTTAGTCAATCTAGTTTAGTAGTTTTTTAGTAATAATCATGAATTTATGTTATCTATGGAATATAGTTTGATGATTCCAATGAAGTCTAAATCCCATGGGCAAATGGACTTCCTTCAACAATTGATTGTAAAGGTACTTTTTACATGTACTTCCCTTTTGGCTAAAGATTGACATTCATGACACATCCTCACATGAGCATCCTTGAAAATTATTGGCCAATAATAGCCCATTATTAATATATTGTGGGCTATGGTATTCCTAAAAATATTACCACTACATATTTTTTGATGCAAGTTTTCTAAGATTTATTTATTTTTATTTGTAGACACACACCAGAGATAAATGCCTTCATAATTTATTTTGTAGATAACTCCCTTCTTAATCATGAAATGGGTAGATATAACACTCAAAGATCTTATTTGATATTTTCTAAGATCTAGGGGACAAGTCCCCATAAGCAATTACTATATGATATTGGTATACCATTCTCCTTTGGATACTTGAGCCTCACATACCTCTTCAATGGTGATGTGTGGATTAGGTTCAATCATGAGATGAATAGTGCCTTGACCGTGAATGATTTTCATAGGATTGATTTCTATATCAAATTATTGTAATTTTACCATCCATTTTCCCTAATGTTCTCCTAATTCATTTTGTTATAGGGTGACCTTGATAGTAAGATCAGGCACAATGATAATGGTTTTATTCCTCAAGATATAATATCAAAATTTATTCACTACTTTCACAAGGGTGAAAATATTTTTATCAATCATGGAGTATATGAGCTCTACATCTTTAAGATTTGGGCTCATGAACATGAACAGATACTCAGTTTCATATTTCTTTTGTGTTATGATAGCAACAATTCTATGTTCTAAAGCAAATAAATATAGGTAGAAATATTTCATAAAATTTGGACTTAATAATACTGGAGCCTATGATATTGCATCTTTAATGTCCTAAAAGGTCTTTCTAGTTTTAGCTATCCACTCTATTTTCGTATCCTACTTGAGCATGGCATTTGGAGGCTTAACAATCTTTCTAAATCTTGAGATGAACTTCCTTACAAAGTTAATCCTTTTTAAGAATGATTTGAGCTCCTTCTTGATGTTTGGTGGTGTAATATTTTAATTCCTTTAATTTTATCTAGTTCAATGGTGATCTCATCCTTGGTGATGGTGTGCCCTAAGAGCTTGCCTTTAGTGACTCCAAATATACTTTTTTTTTGGGTTTAGAAAAATACCAAACATTTTGCATCTCTCAAATATGGACTATAGATGACTTAGTGATCTTTCTTATCCTTAAAAAACATTGTAAGATCTTCCATGTAAATAATTATGTATTTTCCCATCAACATGATTCATAATAGGTTAAAAGGGTTTTCCCCCATTTATTAGGCCAAATAGCATCATTTTATACATGTAAGTTCCCATTTCATGGTAAAATTTATCTTTTTTATATCCTTAGATTACACCAGTACCTAATTATAACCTAAGAATCCATCTAAGAATGACATCATTTTATAAAAACTTACTACTTGTATCACCTCATCCAGAGAAGGGAGGGGATAATTATCCTTTTTATAAGCCTTATTTAGTTTCCTAAAATCCACACATAGTATTATCTCACCATTATTGTTTTTTTATTGGGACCCAATTGGCCACACAAGTAGAATGTCTTATGAGAAGGATGATTTTTGTGCTTAATAGATTCTCTACTTCTCTCTAGATGAGAGGATTTAGAATGAGATTGACTAGTCTATACCTCTATATGAATGGTTTGTGATCTAGATTGAGGGGAATCATATGAGTAATGACCTAAGGGTCATATAATTTTAAGTCTTCATATGTCCAAGAAATGATGTCTTTGTAATGGATAATTAAATCCTTCATTCACTGTCTCTCTTCTAGGGTGCAACTAAGACTGATATTAGCATAGTGTGGGTTGTGCTCATCTCCTATATTTTATCTTTTGAATTATGATTCATTGAACTTAGGTTGCTCGAGCTTCTGAGCTTAGGAGCGTATATCAAATGCCTTTCCAAAGAGACTAGACTATCTAGGATGTGATTCTCTTTAAATTGGATAATACCTCTTATGCCTAATTCCTCTTGATGGAGATGATTAATATCCCTGTCATAAATGATTTGGGTCTCAAACTCCCTTGAATTAGTTAGAAAATGAATAATTTTTTGATCATCATCGAAAACTTGAAAATTTTTACATTGTTAGGAATCGAGGGATAAGGCATCAGTTTGATAGAGAACATTTTTTCCTTAGATTCTTAAAGGGGTTTCAGATAAGCAATGGTAGCATCTAGAAAATTAGTAGCTTAATTTTTCTCTCTAGAAAGGGCTACTATATTAAAAGATTAAAATCTTTCAATTAGGTCCCATGCTCTATATTTTTACCTTTTTAAATAAGACAACTTGCACTAATATTTGTTTTTGACTTGATTGATGACCAGTTTTGAGTCATCAAATACTAATATCTATTTCACTTTATTCTTAAGTGAAAACTATAATACCAAAAATTAAAGCCTCATACTCATCTCTATTGTTCATGCATGTAAATTTCAATATGTATGCTACCAAGAAATTTTTACCTTGTGGATCAAATAGCTTGATTCCCACAACCGAACCTTACTTAGATCTAGTGTTTTTAAAGTGTAAAGTCCATAGCTATTTAGAACCTTTAGGTTCTAGCTTTTGTTCTTGATTATGAGTAGTAGAATTATAAATACCAAGGCTAAGAGGCTTGTACTTTACCTATTCATTCTTGACATTGTATTCCATGATGTGATACTTCATTCCTAGCTCTCTATCAATTCTAATTTGATTTATAAATCCTCTCCATGGAATCCATATATGAGAGAAGTCTATAGAAAGATATATGTTGAGTGTTTTGGACTAGTGTCTACTTAGTAGTAGATCATAGCCTTCAAGTATGTACACTAGTAAGATATCAATAGTCATTTAAATTCTAGTTTAGATGATACTTAGATATGCACATCCCTAAGTTCATCAAATATAGGCACTATTGTCTTATCCAATTGTGAAACTATCCTCTTTGAAGGGCTTGGTGTCAAACCAAGCTTTTGACATATAGAAGTAGGCATGATAGTTGAAGAAGGTTTAGAATCAATTAAACAATTATAAATATTCTTACCAAATACCCTAATAGTTTGTAAAAAGGGTGAAACTTCTAGCTGGATTTTATAGATAACATTGATGTTAGATGCTTTTTCTTTCTCCATAGGAATATTCCCTATAATAGACTTATATAGCAGCTCCTTTCATTTGGTAATCTGAGCTAACTCATGAAGAGTTATATTTACTTTAATCTTCTTCATGTCTTTGATAATGTTATATCCTTATTTGATACGTTCCTCCCTAGTCTAAGGTTGATCACTTCCTCTTAGAGGAGGCTAATTTAGGTGGAATTGTAGTAGTATTTAGAAGAGTTGATGTTGTGAGTGGTTGTTTATTCCTTAGATTGTAGCCACCTTTTTAGAATTATTACAAATCATTAACTTCATCTATGTTTTCCTCTAGCTCATTATCATATTAACCTAGAAATGGAAACTCATGAGTTTCAAATAACATGGCAGTGCTAAGAGGGCCAAGATCTAGATGATGTTCAGGTAGATTATACATCTAGTCTTGCCTAACCACCTCTCTTTGAAATATTTTGAATGTTACATAGAATTTAATGTAGTTGAGTTCACCATGCTTGGAAGTATTATGGATTTTACACCAATTGGGAAGAGCTATTTTTGCTATGTTATTCTCTAAGAGCTTGTTAGGATGATCTATACTATTCATGGGCCTATTAAATTCACTATTGTACCTTTGAAATGTAGTATTTTGATTACCAGTTAGGTTAGTGTCATTGTCCATCCTTGTTTTCATGCCTAAGAAATTGTTAGTTAAATTTTGGACCATCTTCTATATAGCCTCAAGTTCTACCTTCATAGATTCAGTGCCCTATAGATAAGTAGTAGGAGATGTAATTGATTATTAATTCTATTTGTAGTTATTACCTTGCATGTGATTGTTCAAGAATATATAGTTTGGCTATGTCATTTATGTCATGGGAGGTAACATATATAGTTGGTTATGATTGAATGTTAGGACCATTTTCCTTACATGTGGAATCAAATTCAATGTGGGAAAGTTGTTGTAGATGTTGGGCATAAGGGGTACTTGAGGATTGATATATCTATCAATATTAATGTCTTTTTAAATACCTATGCTAAATTATTATTTGTAGTATCTCTCCTCAAGAACATGATAGTAATCATATCTAGTGCATTTTTATACATCTCTAATGTTAATGCTTCTTCTAGATTATATTTTGGATTTAACCAATTGTACACATTTTAAAATCTTGCATTGAAAGCATAGATAGGATATTTAGGCTCTCTATTCATACTAGTGAAGAGATGGTATATTAAACTAGGACTGGTAACCTATCCAAATTGTGTAAGAAAGTCAGCTTCACACTCATCCCAAGAAGTGATGAAGTTCTCTATTAGTTTTAAATACCGATCATAAGTAGTGTCCATTAATGTAAAAGGGAATAATTTACATGAAACATATTCACTAAAAACATAAATTAATCTCAAATTATATTTGAAATATTTGATATGTTATTCTGCTATCCTTGCTCCTAAAGGAGAAAAAGATGATAGATACTTCTTAGGATTCCTAGGTAAATCATGCATGTCTCCTAGGATCACAATAGCAAATCCAACTAATAAAGGTGGTTATTGATCCATTGGATAATTAACAAATAAGTGTTCCTTATGGGTAAAATATTACCAATTAGAGGAAGTGGATTGTTATGAACTAGGGTTGTTGGCATAGTTCTAGGTCTCCTATGATTTGACAAGGGTGAGACTAGAAAACCAACCTAAGAATTAGATCAGGTCACTCTCTTGGGTGACTCCAATTCAGATTTATGTGAAGGATACTACTATTAGAAAAGATTAGGTTCTTTCCTCTAGTGCCAGTGAAAATTTTAATGTAATTTTTATGCACACCATAGTCAATAAGGTAACCTATAATGTTTTAGGATCTTAATGGAGATAAACTCCAATCCATAGCACAAGTTGTAGGTATGTGGGTTGACCAACCTATTGATAGAATATCTTCTGTTCTTCACTGCTTCATAATCCAATGTGTCATGTCCATGTATTAATTTCCTTGCTGAGCTACCCATTTAATTAAAACATAACTATTATTGCCTTTGGACACATGCCCCTATTTTTTGATTTCTTGAAATGAGACCAAAGTCAATTAGTACATCTGAGCTCATGATATCATTACAAGTTTTAATTCTCTATTAGTTCTAAGATCTTTGAAAACTCTCATTGATCTCACACCATTGGATCTATTAAATGCTCATGTGATGGTGACACATGTCACCCTTGCATTCACTTTCAAAAGCCTTTGTCTTTGATGTTGGTCTCACACCATTAGATCTATGGTGTGTGAGTTAATGCATACCATATATCTTGGTGCTTGAATTTTGACTTCACATAAGATTGACACTTTTTATTTACTCAGGACTCCCTATAAAAACAAACATAAAATAACTTAGTGTTAATAAACTTAGACTAAGGTATTTTTAAAAAATAACTTAGGACATAAATCTAACCTAAGCTTTTGTTCATGCCAATAAACACAAAAAAAATACTTAGGATAAATTCCTTAGCTAATTTTTAAATAAAATAAAATTCTCATGCTATGCCACTAGGTAGCTCCATGGGGGGGGGCTACTATCTTTTGACTTGTTAACCCTAGAGAAGGGCCCATAGAGCATTGGATCTGCCATCTATCCCCCAAGATGTTCACTTGGCACTCTTAGGTCACTTTGTAGGGTCTTTATTTATGAACTATGCCCCACACCATTAGATCTTAGGCTACCCTTAGAGATGGTAACACTCATCACTCTCATGGGGATTTTGAAAGGCCTTTGTTTCCAATGTTGATCTGGCACTATTATATCTATGGTGTGAGAGTAAATGTGTACCATAGATATAGGTGCTTAAATTTTGACTCCTACTTTACCCATGAGCTTGACACCTATTGTCTTTAGGTTGGTCCATTTTTTTGGGCATAAAATTAATGTTGTAAGTGTTTTGGAGACTTTAAAAGTCTTAGCATAAATAATTTAGACTAAGGATTTTTGTTGTGTTAAAAATCAGGATTAAAATTTAATATAAATTTTTAATCTATGTTCAAAATATAATAAAATAGTCCCCTTGTTAATTTAGTCTTCATGAACTGTAAGATATAATGGTCTTAACATAAATATCTTATACTAAGGCTATAATATAATAAAATGCTCCCCAGTAATTTTGATCCTACCTATAATTTTGAATCTATTTCAAAAGGACTTTAGGTTAAATAAATTAGGCTAAAGTTTTAACATGATTTTAAAACATATATTTGATTTAATCAATAAGATACCAAGGGTTAATCAAAATCAAAGAGTCAATTAAGCATTAGAGTGTAAAACCCTAGGTAGTGTTCACACTAATTAGACCCCATTAAACCTGTATCATGGAAACATAAGAATCAAATAGTTACAACCTTAGATGAGGTCAAATGAATATTATGTGATCATATACCCATGTAAACTAGATAAACACAAGCTATTCAAAACTAATTCTTGATCAAGTTGAATGTTCAATTTATATCACAAATTTATAGAATTTTGAATAAGGGTCCAAATTTTCAAAAATGGGGTGTGTTGGGTACAATAATTTGTTTGCCCATTTTTATTGTAGATGTGTTTTTTTTCAATGCTTATATAAGTTCCTCCTTATACCAAATAAGATATTATAGCTATAAGATTTCTTAGGCTTGATATTTATCACCTTAAGTTGCATATACAACCCATTATTTGACCATTTCACCACTTATATTCTTATTAGTTTAACACTTGTATCTATTTTGGATCTAGGTTACCCTTTTCATCAATTTATTGCATGTGGTACCCTTATTATATTGTTTAGACACCCTATTGTTATTATTTCTATAATTACTTATCTATATTGAGTCCTGGTGAGATTTATACCCAAAGTCATAGGCTTAGGATTTGTAGAATTTTTCTATTTAAATTTGAGTCTATATTACCCTTTGATAGGTCTAAAACTATTCTATGTCCTTACTTCCTCTTCCAAGTGTGCACACGCTCTAATGTTATGACCTTGTTTGTATCCTAATTTTTTTGAGACAAAGAGAATTGTTACAGGTCATCATATCATGTGCATACATATTGATTCAAATGATATTAATTTTAATCCTTTATCTCTTAAAAGTCTTTCTTACCATTTTCTTCTAAACTTTGTTTATCTAAAACATGAATCATTAATTATAAAATGAGATCCTTCACACCATATTAAAGCCTTTAATACATTTTTTTTAGACTTCGTTCATGATGATAAAATATTAATTAAGATATTTTATCTAAAACTAAAATATTATACTCTTGATTGGTTTTATTACTTTTCAAGTGGATCCATTTATCTCTTCAAAATATTTGTGGATAATTTCTAGGCTCACCTTCTAGATAACAGTGGCATGAAATTTATGTTTGATAAAATAGCTCAAATTATATAATAAAATAATAAAAATATGAATGATTATGGACTTACACTCACTAAATGAGTTACAAGGCACTAAATACTAAACTCCAATTTTTTTTGTTTATAAGTTTCTTCCAATTATAAAAATAAAGTGTTTTTCAATTTGCATCCTTCTTTTTTTGAGCTTTGCAATGATGTTAGAGATTTTAAAATTAAATTATTTAATGCAAATGTCCTCAAGTATGGTTCCATTATTTATTTTTATTCTAGTTATTCAAAATTCCAAAACAACCCAACTTTTATGAGTGATTATGGTAGGTTTCCAAATGTGAATGACTCTAAGAATACATTTAGTTTTATATAAAATCCATCTCATATGGTTATTGTGATCAAAAAAATAGAAAGGAGGTAATTTTAAATCTTAATGACACTTCATGACAATTTTTGGATAAATTACTTTATTATTATATGATTAATTTAACTCAGGTGAGTACATTAGATAATTCAAGACCCTCACCAAAAAAAATGATCCAAAAACATTTTTAATTCACATAGATTTCAAGATCTCATTGAAAATAATGTGAATTGACCATTGGTTCCTCAAAATCAACATTTTAATATATGTACAAAACCCTCTTGTAATATAGAATCACTAGGTAGTAATCAAAATGTGCATATGATGGATGAGAAAAATAAGAGTTATGAAAAAGTGATATTTTATTATGAATCTCATCTAATTGATTGTTTTATGGGTACAATCAAGTCAAATAGAAAGACTCTAACATTAATAAAATTTATATTCAATGAAAGTGAATTCTAAGTTATAGACTATACATTAATAAAAACATTATGAAATATTTTATAAGAGGTGAAGGAAAAAAATTATACTAATAGACAATATTTTAGGATTAAATTATGTACTAATGAGTTTATTTATAGCCTTGGATTTTAGGTAGAAGATATTAAATTTTTCATAAAAAAATGTTTAAGGCAATGATGTGCATAAAAGGATGATTTGGGTTTCATAATATTACATATCTGAGTGGATTAAAATAAAATATATAACTTATTTCACATAGTGCTTAGTAATGGACCATGTAATATGTTATTTGGAATATTGTGAATATATTAAATGAAAGAGAATACTTAAATTACTCATCACTATATGAAATATAGACATGAATGACAAGTGGTAAATATTCAAAGAGATTAAAAAAATTATAAATGAAAATGAAAAAAAAAATCTTCAAAATAAGAACCATGAAATTCCAAGGTTTGACAGATCAAGGAATATGTTCAAAAATAAATAATGGAGTGTAAGTTTGTAATTCTACTCCAAACTACATGTATATGGTAACAGAAGTAAATAAAAAATATTCAAATTCACTTGAAATCATAGAATGGATAATATGTGAGAGTAAAGTTTAAACATGTGAAAACATGGATGAGGATGACCTTTTAGGGGATGACTTGCTATCATATAAAATATTGGCACCTTAGAAATTATCTCATCTTTATAATATTGTCTCTTGTTTCCTTTATCTTATTTTTATTTTTTTCTAATGTCATTTAATTTTTTTATTTGATTAAATGTTTATTTTATTTATATCTCATTGTTTTATTTCTTTCAAAAATTAAATGGTTTTTCAATAGAGATTAATTTAATTTTTTTTATAGTCCTTCATGTCATAAGTTTATGTGTGTTTTCATATTGTTCTCATTCATGTAGTTTATATTTATCTTTGACTTCATATGAAATATATTTTGTGTACTTATTTTGAATAATTACTTTAAGTTTATACTTTTCATTTCTCTTTGAGATTGTTATTTACATGAGTTTGAATCTTTCAAAATAATCTCTTATTATTTTCATGAAATCAATAGTGAATTTTGTACGATGAAAAAACATTTATGTGAATGTATAAGTATCAAAAGAATTTGATAAAAATATGGCTGATTAAGGTCATTTTATTTATTTTCACCTTATTTTCCCTAAATTGTGATTTTTAAAATTCTATTAGCTAGAATTATTATGATTCATCAATATACATGAGTTATATAATTCAAACTAAAAAATACCATGATAAAGCAAATGATTCACAATGCTTCATGTTTTAATATGATATCATATGAAAAAGTGTCTACTATGATTTTTATTTTCAATGTGCTAACATGAAATGAAAAAATATACCTTGAGATTAATTTATATGAGTTACTTTGTTTTGATTTGCTCTTCTTTTAGTCCATTTTTCATGATTTTAATTAAGTGGTTATATGCTTATTTCATTGATTTTTTATTACGTATTTATAAATTAAAACATGCACATTTTCACTTAAACATTCATGCCCATATACATAAATAGAGTCATAATTCCATTTATTTTCCATATATGGTCTTGATGTGATTGGACAAATAGATGTATAATCTTCAAAAGATCATAAATTCATTATTATAACCTTAGAATGGGCAGAGGAAACTCCTTATTCACTTCTGGATTGGTAATACCACCTTTCTACCTTAGAAGATAATCTTTTGAAAGATCTAACCAATATCATGATTCTAAGAAGTCATTATGCATGATCTTATCTTTGATTCATGTTGCCTTACTTATCTAAGTGAAACATTGGGGAAAAATAATTTCTCTTCTGCATTTTAGTCATTTAATTTTATTATATTTATGTACTATATTTATAAATTTTTTTGACAATTTCATCCATGTTTAAACACATAAAAATGGTTTTAGGGCATTATTTAGTATTAAACTATATTTATTTAGCCTATATGATCTTATTTTGGATATTTGGGTTAAATTAACCGTTATTATCCTATTTTTACTTTCATTGGGTGAAACCCCCCATTTAATGTGTACCTTTTATTTCACATCAATGTATTTAAAAAACCCCCTTTATAATGGGCATATTCTTATTCACATTAATTTTTTTTAAAGGTCTCCTCATACCCCCATCACACCCTTATCTTAACTTGTTCTTTGGCCCCATTTTAATTTAAGCTCCCTTGCATTCCCAATTCTCCTCTTTTTAACTCCCTACCTTGTGGAAGTTTTCTTGGGTATGTGTAGTGCCTAATTTAATTTCAAAAATTTCTTGTAAATAAAGATGCATAGGAGTTCATTTGGATAAGATTAATATATAGATAATATAATCTAGAGATAATCTATTATTTTAAAATTAATTTATAAGGGTTGGCATATTATGTTAGACTATGTGTTGGAGTATATATGCATATGTTGTTAGTAATAAATATTCCCCAAAAGGGAGTTTGATTGTGGCAGGCCCCTAAATTCAACCCCGTTTTTACCATTTTATGATCTATTAAAGGCATCCTAGATCTAAAATAACATGTCAACACATTATAAATATGCACCACTTGAATAAAAATAAACTTTTAAACCCTCTTCATCATTTATTAATATAGATATCATAAACACAATGGATTGATTAGGCTTATTTTATTATTTACACTATATTAATTCATGTTGAATTTTTATGAATATATGTGATTTAGTTTGATTTAAACTCATTAATTGATAAAAAAAAATTCATGAACCCTAAATTTTAAACTCACCTTGTATTTTTGGTTGGTCATTATTGTAATTCTCTAAGATTTTAATGTCTGCAAGATCCTTAGGGTTAAATATTTTTAATGATTTTTAGTTTCCTATTAATTTAAATAATTTATATAATAGTTTCTTTTTGTTGTTGTTGATATTTTACATAGACCTTTACATTCATTTTTTGCACCTTGGTTATGTTCTTATTGGCTTATATAATTGTCACCACCTAGTATGTGCCCATATACATGCATTTGTTTTGATACTTGAAACCTAGTTTGTCTTTATCATATTTATATTATAGTTGTCTATTCAACATTGTCATTCATGTTCTCATAATGCTCATAAAATGAAAATGAAACACACACACACACACACACACACACACACACACACACACACAATCTTTATGTTCCTTGCATCATACATATATATAGTTTCCCATCTTATCCTACCATTCTTTCCTTCCATCAATGTGGAAATTTTCTTTATCTCATTTAATTGTGTACCATATATTTATTATTTTCTACACATACTCCCAAATTAAAATTTTTGTACACATGTGAAATATATATCACATATCGATCACAAATATTATTTCACCTCATACCTTCTATTTATCATCAAACCCAGTCAAATCTATGCCTCTTTGTTGCCTTTGTACATCCTCCTCCATCACACACAACTATTTTTGTCTCCAAATCAATGTAATTTATATCTCTCCATCACTAAAACAAATCAAATATATTATTAAATTATGGGGTAATTATTATTCTATAAGAGTATCATCTATTATATCCATAGGATCCTTTTTTCATTTTTTAAAATATCATTAATGGTTACCCTAAACACATAAAGTTTGTGATAATATTCATCACATATAGAACCATATAGTATCTATATTTTTTATTAACTTATAATCTCATAACACATGAAGCACTTATCAAGCCAAACTATAACTCCTATGGGATTTCCACAATCATAAAAACATTAGAATTTTCTTGTTATTAACATACATAGCATTTGCCCATCATTGTGCCTGCCCAAATTTGAAAACGTATATTAATTTTGTATAGACATAGAAACATTGAAATTATCTGATGATGATATGTGGTTGACAATATTATTAATAATTATATTTAAATTTCTCTTGAATTTTCTTAATTTTGTGTAGTTAGTAGGGTTTTACATATGTTGAGTTATGTTTCATATATGTACATGTTTACCAATGAATAACAAACTAATACATAATAAAAAAAACAATATAGGATGACTATATATTTTTTTAATTTTGGAAAGCATGCATGTTTTCTAATTTAGTTTATTCCCATTTCATTGTGATGACAATTCCCAATTAAACACTACCATTGTTTAGACTTAAATTCTTATCACATTAGTGATTGTTTCATGATTTCATGCATTTGTTTCATGTTCTTACATTAATTTATTATTGGTACACTTTCCATTTACATAGGATACTTATTATTCATTTTTATCTATACTCTCTCATGAACACCTTCATATATTTCATTTGTCTATCTTAGGATTCATAAAATTATCTTGTAGTTCATTTTTGTCTTTGTTTCATAGGTTTTTTAATCTTTACCTTTCTAAACAGTCTAAAAAAAGGTATTAAACTATTTTGGAATGATATAGAAGTGTTCAAGTTGTTTATGGGCCATTTTTCCCTTGTATCATATTTTCTTGTTCCTTAATTATTGGATTTTATGTTTTTCCATTGCTTGTATATGTGCAGATGTGTCCCAATTTGAATTTAAAGATGTTTATATATAGATGTATCCTAATAATTTCATAATCCATAATATCGTAATATGAATATTAACTATATATACTTTAAACTTGTTAAATATCTTTCTTAATACTTTAAACTTGTTAATATGAAATACAATCCTATTACATGGATGATATACTACATGAATTACTTCCTTGAAATTTTCATTAAAAGGTAGGAGTATTATTATCCTTAGCCTTTAATGTTAAATATCTAGCTTTAATTGATCTCAATAGTAAGGTACAAGACTTAATTTTTGTAGGATTTGCCATAACTAATGCAAGGATTTTTTCCAAAGATAAATAAGGCTACATATATAGGAAAATATGAGAGAGAGAGAGAGAGAGAGAGAGAGAGAGAGAGAGAGAGAGAGAGAGAGAGAGAGAGAGAGAGAGAGAGAGAGAGAGAGAGAGAGAGAGAGAGAGAGAGAAGATTTTATACATCTTCTATTGACAAAGGGTTTATTAAAATTTTAGACTTTAGGGATCTATAAAGCCATTTTTTTATTTTATTTCTAGTCGCTACCTAATGTATGAAATTGGTAACTATATACTTTATGGAGTATATTTTTAACTATTTCATCAATCAATTTTAAAATATATGTAAGTCATAGCCAATTTTTCAACTCTACTTTCCCTTTCATATGTCAATTGTTCAAATTACTTTCATTCATCTTCATATTTCACACATTGACAAATATTTAATTATGGTATGTATTATATTTACACCTAATTTACTCTTTTGAAATTTATTTTTTATGATTTATTTATTTATTTTAACACTTGTGTACCCTCCACACATTTTTTAAAACCCCTCTTTTAAAAATATCCAATTATATGGTTTAATGCTCACTTTCCCTTTAGGGTTTATTTTTATGGATATTTCATATTTGATTTATCTATGGTTTTTATTTATAACTACAATATCATTATCTTTGGATTTTTCTGTGTTCTCTTTTTTTCCATCAAATTCCAATTAATAAATCTAGATCTAATACACCTACTACATGAATTGTAAGATTGACTACTAGACATATTTATTTGGATCAAATTCCTTTTCTTTGTACACACATATTTTTGAAATATAAAATGGTAAATGTTGATTAAATTACCACACCATATATTGATCCTCTTTATTTTAACAATGAAAATTCATGTGTTGTAGATGATAATGTTTGTGATACCAATGATATGAATTCTAATACTTTTGATGCCAAAGCTTGTGATTCCAATGATGTAAATGTTATGATTGCTAATGATTTTGATGTTTATACTACATACAAAAATGATATGAATTATAGTGGTGTAATTATATCTCAAAACATATAAAATGAAGATGTAGATAAAGAAAGAGCTAAAATAATTTCTCATTTTATAAAAACTATTCAGGACCATCTTGAAAAAAATGCTAATGTATTGCTTATCTTAAATAGATATAAAGTAAACATATAGCTAAGGATTTTTTATCTAATAAATTACATGTTATAAATAAATATTTTATTTCTTACATTTTATATATTATAGGTCATCCTTATACATTAGGTAATGAGGCTAGTATTATGATTTCTTCTACTTTTATTCATTTGCCTACTACCTGTACTCAAGTTGCCATGTCTATTCCTTCTCATCTTAATGTTTATTTAGTTCTTCATATTATTTATTGACCTCATTATTATTATACATATTTTAGTTATGGACTTGCTTTAAATGTTAGATTTTATATTCCCACACATGTTGCTTCTACTACTTTTCCAAATGCATTGCTTCAACAAACTTTTCAAAATATGCAATCACAAATTTAACAACTTTCCCAAGCATATCAAAATCAAACCATGAAATTAATTATATTGATATATTGCATAATTATTTGTCTTATTAGGTCCATGTTTACTTTTAATATACCAGTTTTATAATACTTAACTTTGAATTATTTAAATATAAGGTCAATTCTTTGCATCATATTAGAGATTTTTATATTTCTTGTCTTGAATATGTGCAAAATGATAGATAGTTGACTAATTTATTTCTTATTATTCTTAAGGATTATGTCTTGTATTGGTTTTATGCCTTTTATATTGAGCTTTGTGCATTACTTTAATTCTTTATCTAATATTTTCTTAGCTCATTTTTCTATCAATATTAGCTAAAATTTCATGTTTTTAAAACTTATGTAGACTAAACAAGGAGATAATGAGCCTATTAGTATATGTTTAAATTAAAATTAATGACTATTAATTATATATCTCCAATTAACTAATAGTGAATTAAATTTTATTCTCTCTCAAAATTTTCTAAAAATTATTAATGATAAAGTGATGTTGAACCCATCAATATTACAATAAACTTTTTCATATGATTTACAACTATGAGATCAAGATTTTAGAGGCCTAAATTATTAAATATGGGTCTAATTTTGTTACTTATAATGGCCCCAAATATCAATTTAAATCAACATTAAAGGCTAAGGATAATAATACTCCTACCTTTTAATGAAAATTTCAAGGAAGTAATTCATGTAGTATATCATCCATGTAATAGGATTGTATTTCCTTCTCAAAAGTATATATAATTTAGCTAGTTGATTCCTCACTAATTTAATATAAGGTTTGAATTAAATATGATATACTTACCTCCTCAACATGAGTTTGACTCATTTTGGCATTTATCTAAACATTATGATGCAATTTCATATTTTGGTTATCATAGAGATTCAGGTCTATTGATGCCTCTATGTGTATCATAGGTGCTATTAGTGTTTAAATAACACTTCTCATTTTATAATTTAAGAAATTAAAAGCATGAGTTTCAAGTTGTGATAATTAGATTATCTTTGATCAAATAGAGGCAGACCAAGCAAACTGTTCTATAAAATTTATATTGATTGGTGGTTGGGAGCCACTATGGTCTAAAATATATGAAAAGTATGAATAATATATGATATTTATTGGTGAATTATGATAAAAATATAAACTAAATATTAATTTAAATGAATATTTACAAAAGGGCTTAAATTAGGGTGATCTGGTTAAAAAAGAAGTAAAAAGGAAAGGTAGGGTAGAAATAAAGTATGTGATTGTTGATCTTTGTCTCAAACATCATGAAAAGGATTAAATTACAATTCAACATTAATTTAAACAATGTATAATTTAAAATAATATATGCTTAAATTCCAATACACACTAGGTGAGTATTTAAGGATAATATGAAGAAAAACAAGTAAGAATTGAATGTTCTTTAAAGATCTACTACTACAATCAAATAACATTTACACATCCTTTTGTAGAGAAAATAAAATGAAACAAATTTAAATACATTCAACTAATCTAGCATTGGCCCAAATTAGAAACCTTGTATTAAATATACATGTTTAGAATTCTTAAAAACCCTTCAAATCTAAGACCTAGAACAAACAATTGAGAGAGAAGCTATTATAATAATTCACACAAACAATTGAGAAAAACTTTGTAGTATTCCTTAATTGTATTAAATTTATCCAAAAGTTACAAAGTAGTTTTATCTCTTAAAACTCTCCCCTTTTACAATAGATAACACTCCTTTCATAGAATGTAAGGAAGCATGTCGATCAGTTGAAAGAACTGACAAGTGTAAAAAATAAGGATAATTTTCCTTTGTCAATTTTTTGTAGAACACACTCTAGTTTTCCAAATGAACTATCCTTTAGGAAACTATGATAACAATCTTGCACATGCCATTACAAGATAATATTCTATTTTTTAAATATTACAAAATTCATATAGAACAGAGTATTCCTAACTAGCTAGTGGGCCTTGTGTTGATGTAACTGCTTTATTTTATTAAAGGAACTTTAGTCTATAGTGTTGGTCACTAATAAACTAAAGATCAATTACTATATTTAATAAAATATCCTATCTATGGTATTCTATGTCCTTAAGGTCCTTCTCAACCTTTTTCATAGTTTTTTGGATGCACTTAGAATGTCATGTTTTCTCTTCAATGGAGAGAAGTAGACCCATGACCTTTTTATTACCTTTAGATGTTTGGTTTTTTCCTTGTTTTCTTACCTCTTACATGAATTTCAAGGTCTTTTGTTTGAGCTATTCATATCCAATGAGAACCAATGGGCTAAGGGTTATGGGATCTTTGATCAAGCTACCTAGGATATTAGATATTTCACCTTACAGCTACTTGAAGTCTTTAGAAAGGTTTTACATATCCTTGGACTAGTTATCTAGGGCCTCAATTTTGTCAACTAATATGTCCATGGCCATATTCAAATGTGTTTTGTTGATAGTTCTACAAATTGGGACTAGGTTCTTAAATAGGGCCTTAATCATTTCCCTTACTTGGGATATTCTAACTTGCCATTGGTCAACTTGGCATGTTGCTTTAGAGATTTGTATCCCTATTTCCTTTTGTCTTGTTCTGGCTATTTTAAAAAAATTGAATAGTCCCACCATGACATCCTTAAATTTCTTAAACCTGTCTTCATGAATGGACAATACAATATCCTCATTTAAATTATTGTTTTCTTGTAGTAGACCCTTGATCATTGTTTTCAACTAATCACTTTGAGCCTAGGCTACTTTGAGTATCTTTTTTTCAAATATTATTTTGTCTTGGCTTTTTTTAGCTACTATAGTTAAATGGATAAATGGTTTAACCTTTTGGAATGTGAAATCTTCACTTCTTACCATATAATTCTTCTCAATCATTCATTCCATGATGGTAGATTATTTATTAAACCTGACTCCTCCTGATGATTTAGTCATTTTTGGAGTAAGGATCTCAAATTATGCCTCACTTGAAGCTCTAGGATCACCCATTTGAGTTCCATTTAATCCCTCGAGGGAATTACCTTCCTATCCTTATCTTGTTTCTAAAGATCTATAATCCAAGGTTTGAATTCCTCATAAACATGAATTTTGATTGGTTTTGAGATTGCCCATGATGGTGCATGGTTGGTACCTTTTATATCTTTACATAATAAACCACTTAGGAATAGTTGGCCTAATGATTAGGTTCTCATCACTGAAGATATTAACCTCACTCAATGGATGAGTGAAGGTTAGTTTGGGTCTCTTTAGTCACATAGAGACCAATGCTAGTTCATCATTTCTCTTCTATAGGGGATTAATGGGAAATAGATCTAATTCTACCTCCTTTCCTTTATCTTTCTTTCCTTTTTTATTTCCCCTCAGATTGAGGTTGAGGTTCTTCCACTTGTTCCCATTCTTCATCTAACCCATAGGTGTTGGCCAATGTTTTAAATGTATATTATAATATTTCACTTGGATCAAATGCCATTACATTTATAAATTCAATAGGAGACTCTAGTCTTTTAGGTTGGGTTGAAGATGATTCCCATTCACCAAGTTTACTTTCTTTAGGCTTATATTCAATTTGCACCTCATTTTTTTGTGCAACTAATTCCCTAGGCTACTATGTTTCTATATTTTATTATGCTAGAGAAGGTCTAGAAGATTGAATACCCCAACAAGTGGTACTACCTTAGACCAAGTTACCATATTTAATCATTTCCTTTTTGATCTCTCATCAACATTGCCTCTGGATTGATGTTGATTTTCTTTAACCTTATTAGGACTTCATAGAAGGATGTAGATTTTGTGTACATATGGTCATAAGCACTTGGGTGATGCTCATAAGACACATTTATTTATTTATCCTTTAAATGATTTTTGACCATAGCATTTGGGTCTCATTGCCTTAAGTCATCATGTACTAATTTGAAAAAGGCTCTATGTCTAACATCATATTCAATGTTGTTCCAATCTTGGAAGATGGTCTTACCAATAGCAAAGGGTATAATATGCAATAATCCTTTCTTTTTCTCCCTGTAAACACCATATATACCATTACATATTTTAAATGCAACTTCTTTCTCAACTAATTTATTTGGAACATGGATTGAAAACCTTAATGTAGTACATTGTGTTTCCTCAATCTAGATAACTTTTCAATCCAAGTAAAACCATATGTCCCAAATGTATTCAATGGATTTATTTTCCAATGGGATAATCCTTGGCATAGGGGTCCTTATTATGGCCTCATTCAAATGAGGATATATGAAATCACATATAAAATGACTATGTTCTTTGTATTTGAAGATATGAAGCTTGGAGTAAAATTAGGGCACTATCTATGTCTTTTCAAGAGACCAACCCTTAAATTTAGAGATATCAATTTTGGCAAGTAGGGAATATAGGAGATAAGACATCATATATAATTCTCTCTTAGTCCCTTTCTTGACTATGGAGATATGTCTACATAAGTATGTGTTGATAAATTCACCAATAAGAGTTAGCTCCTTCTCAATCATATAATAGACCAAGGGAACCTATATGCTATCAACATAAGTGGTTATGGGGATTCCAAAAATTATATTCATTAGGGTCATTATTACTCTAATTCTAGGCTAAAATTGGTTGATGGGAATGTTCTCACTAGGGTAAAAAAACATATGGTTTATAGAATATAGCCAGGGTGCCAAGATGGTTTTATGGTCATTTTTATTAGCCCATTTAATGAGTGTGGTAACATCTACTTGAGGCTTTAAAATATTGTAGTAGCTCTAAAATTCAATGGGGGACATATAAGCAATGAATTTATGAGTACATTCATTAACTAGCATGCCATTTTAAATTTTACATTCTTTAAAAATAAGGATAAGGACATCTATATAGTGAAGAACCTCTAGTTTAGCTACTGCATGGTGAAGGCTTTCCATTTTTTATGCAACTAGGTCATAATACCTTATCTTAAAGGATGTAATCTTCTCCTCTTCTTTGGTTATGGATTGTAATTCCTTAATTATGTAAAAGATCTAGGACCAATTTTTTCTCTAATGTTCAAGGCTATGGTGTTGAGTGCTATGTCTTTAAAGACCCTTCCTTTTGAGACTATGGTCAAATATAGCTCAGTTTAATCTTTGTGTTGCCTTTGATATGCCATGATTATGAGTTTTGTAAAATTTTCACCAACAGTCTATAATTTATCTCTAGATTATTTTACACTTTCTTAGATAATAATTGGGTTCTTTCTGGTTTGACTATGGTTAATTAGGGATCGAATTAGGGATTTAAGTAGAGGCTATGTATTTTATAAAGCTTTAATGGTGATAATTTACTTGTAATTAGGTGAATTCATGCCTTGGATGTGATTTAGACCTTTGAATTTATATGTTTGCTTCTTCAATCCCATGAAATATCTAGTTTTGTCATTTTGTGCTTATGTGGCATTTTGTTGGTACTTTTTATGGTAATTTTCATAATGCTTTTAAATAATTAGTTATTGTATTTTAAAAATTTCCTTTTGATTTATACCATCTGATCTTTATGCATGCATCAATTTAGATCATTGATCTCGATCCTAGGACTTATACATTATTGGTCCTTATCCATATCAAGATTCATGATGGTACCACTTGGCATTTTATAGGCCTTTAGAGATTTGTAACTTTCCATTCTATGCATTAACATGCCTATTCCATGTGGTGGTCTTACACTTGCCTAGAGAGTTGAAAAGTGAATCCTAGTTTCACACCATCTAATATTCTTACATGGATCAATGTGAGCCATAGATCCTGCACATGTACATGAAATTTAATCAGTATTGAGACATATAAAGAACTTATGCTAAGTACATTATAATATAGTTATATTTTGTGTTAATAAACATGAAATAAACTTTAGACTAAAGTATTTAGGCTAAGTTTAAAACATATTAAAAGGGGGCCTCAAATAACAAAAGAATCTAATGCAAGGTTTTAACCTAGGATTTTATCATGTTAATAAGCATGATAAAACTTTAGATTAAAATTTTCAATCTAAGTTTTATGTTAATGTGACATTTTTTTAAACTAATCCCATTAGGCTCAAAATACCATGGGGTATATATATGGACTAAGGCTCGGGTCAATGTTTAAAAACATGACTAGATTTTAACATGATATTTAAGATTAGCCTATGTAAATATAAACCTAGTTATAAGGACCTCGATTCTAGCCATGGCTTTAAATCTACTAGATTAATCTATGGAAGACTAATTTTGACATTGAAGTGCAAGTCTTAAGCATATTTATCTTCTGAGTGAGATTGGCTCTTGAGCTAAATTTTGATGGTCTTGTAGACATCAATGACAAACTTGTGAACATCAATGACATTCATGTGAATGCAAAAATTAAGATCTAAAAAAAATTCATATGGAACTAAAATTTTATGACCTCATGAACATCAATGATAGCCTCATGGTCATCAAATGACAGGCATGAGAGTGTCAAATTTAAGTCCTAAACATAGTTAGTCTCATATAATCTTACGTTAAATATGTTCCATCAAATTATATCCTATGATTAATCAAAAACTATATATCATGATCTAAATAGACACACATTATTGGTTCCTATAGTCATAAAGTGGATCAGGTTAGCTCAGGTTCATATATAAAAATTAGACTAAGTCATAAGCCTAAGTCTTTGAAATATAAGAATATGATTACTCTTTGAATAATTAAAAATTATAACACAAGACCTTATTCTAAGGTCCTTTTGATGTTGGGTTTGAATGTGGGAGTGACATGTGGTAACTCCATGGGGCTTTAGAGATTTTACTCTTATTGACCTTGTGAAGAGTCTATAGAGTGTTGATCTACCTATGGGCTCCTGTGAGCCATTGATTATGATCTAAGTGATCAAGAGAGATTGCCTAGATGGATCAAAGAATTTTGTGTTGGGGCTAGTTTATTCCATCCAATCAATGTTTCTCAATGAATCACAAATCATAATCTTTTTGAAGAAGCAAGATACTTAAGTTAGAGCTCATGACAACATAAAAAAATAAGGATAAAGTCTTTAGGATAAGGTTTCATTTATGTGAAAAAACATGAGCAGGGCCTTAGGACTAAGATGTTAGGCTAAGTACCAAGAGGGACCATGAAACATAAAGTGAGGCCAAGCTAGTAAAGTAAGGGACCATACAAACATGAAATTTAGACCTATTTTTAAAACAAAAAGAACAAATGACGGCAAAATATAAAGGGACCAAACATGATTTTTTAGGCTAAGACTTGGTTGTGTTTATAAATATGATTAAGCCTTAGTATAAAAATTAAACTTAGTTCATTACATTTTTTAAAGTGCTCTCACACAATACAAATTTAAATTGAAGGATCTAAGCAAGGGTTTTAGAATGAGGGTTTCAAGTTATTTAAAACATGGATTTAATCTTGAGTTCCTAAAGACCAAAGGTTAGTAAAATCTTCAGTGATGATTAATCTATAAATTTAAATGTAATCTAATTGATGAGGGTCCTATGAAACCTTCAAATGAAGCATGAAGATCCGTTATTATCAATATTAGGCAAAGTTAAATCAAAATCATGAAGAAAAGGACCACCCTTATCAAGTGTGGAGATCTTCAAATATAAATAATCTATAAAACATGTCAAGTTTTCAATGTTAAGGTCTAGAGTTGCACAAAGGTCCCTATTTTTTAGAAATGGAGGTATGTTAACCTCAAAAAATGGTGAATTTCAAGGGAAACATAGAAATATGTTATAACTTAGAGACTCTAGTTTAGATAAATAATTAAGTCACTTATTCCACTTGATCAATGCCATTATTAAGATCAGTTCATGGTCAAAACAAAATTTGCATGTGTAGAATTAGGATTAAACATCAAAACATATCCAAGTTTTATGTGTGATTTTATTCCACTTACTATTTGTCATGAGATTTAGGGGACAACTTATAGGTTTCAAGTCTTTAATCATTAACCTTGACTTGGAGCATGCTTGGATACTCATTAAGCATCATTCTTTTAGTTGAGGGAAGGCTTAGGCATTACTCTTCCACCAGCCAGGCATCAATATCCTAGATAGAGATGCCTTTGGCTCCATTCATGGCCTTTTTATACTACCATCTAGGTATCCATAGCCTCAGTAGAGATTATCATAATCACCTTTGCTTGAAAAGATTTTGATTTTGAAATATGCTATTATTTTTATATTTTAAGATCTTTTACGATTTCCAACAAAGGTTGGGAACCAGGATATCTAGGTTTAAGGATTTATCCAAGTGTCTAATGCTCAAAATATTACTTATGGTTGTAACCTTTATCCCAGGCAAGGATATTTGTTAAGTGTAAACATGACTATGCCTTAACAATTCAAAATTTCATTCCACATGTACAATTCTTCTTAAAACCAATTTTAGATCACAATAATTTTTAAGTCCTTATAGAATAGTTAACCTATTCACCATTCCTTACTATTTTCCTTAAATTATAACATCAAGCTCATATTTCAATCCTTTGGTCATCACATGCTTAAGATCCATACCTATATTTTTTGAAATTATAGAGTTATTTGAACAATCAAGTGAAATTCGAGTTGAGGGCTATCCAAAATAGCTTATTAAAAGCAAGGAACAAAGCAACAAAAAGCAAACACATAATGGGAATCAAACACACAATAGAAAGCAAAAAAGTAGGAAGTAAAGGAAAATCAAACAAATTATATAAAATTATGTACAAATAATGGATAGGAAGGATAAGTACAAAAGGGAACTAAACTAGCCTACCTACACTAAATTTAATCATCTTTATAGATTTAATCCATGAGTATCCTAGGTGGAGAAATAGAAAAGTAATACTTGAGATATTACCCATTGGTGGGTAGTGTGAACTCTACACCTTGTAGATCTTTTAATTTGAAGGTGTTATCTCTAAGTGTTTCTGCAATCGGATAGGGGCCAATCCATAGAGGTGTGAATTTACCATGTTTACCCTTGGGCTCATATGCCTTGTCCTAAAGTAGAACTAAGTCTAACTACCTAAACACCTTGACATTTGATCACTTGTAAAACCACCTTTTCACTATGGGATGGTTCATGCTAAAGTTAACAAAATCTTCTTCTCAAGCATCCTCCATTTGAACTATGTCAATTAGCCTTGAGTTTGAAAATTCTTGATCTTCCTCCATATACTCTTACATAAACTTGTAAGTTGGTAGCTTGAGTGTGATAGGGAATATGAGATCTTGGCCATATACCAATAATAAGGGAGATTCTTTAAGGGCATATTTAACTCTTGTTCTATCTACCCAAAGGGCATATTTGAGAAGCTTATGCCATATTCTAGGTTTGTTTGTAATAGACTTCTTAAATTCCTTCATCAAAATCTTGTATATTGATTTAAACACTCCATTGCCTTGAGGGTAATGGTTGGATGAGAACTTGAGGATAATACCATTATCATATGCCCATTATATCATTTCTATGGTTATGAATGTAGATCCATTGTCACATACCAAAGAGATTAGAGTCTTAAATCTGGTGCAAATGTTTTCTTCTAAAAATTTGATCACTTCTTCAGTTCACTACTTGGTAGCTATTATTTCAGTTTATCTGATGTAATAGTCAATAGATGTCAAAGCATATTTGTGACCTTTTGATGAGTTGGGATTGATGAATCTAAGGAAATCCAACCCCCACTGGGTGAAAGTTTTATCAATCATGATGGGTTGTAAAGGCAAGGTTGCCCTTATCTCTTTTATGCTAAAAATATAGCATGAATGGAATTCCCTCACATGCTTATGAGCATCTTTAAATATGGTGGGCCAATAGTGACCTACCTTGAGGATCTTATGAGTTTTTATCTTTTTAGAGGGATTTCTACTTCCCAACTTTTCATGAAATGTGATCATGATCTCAAATGTGTCTTCCTTGGATACACATCTTAAGTACACACCTTTAAAGTTATTTCAGTAAAGGATTTCATTTTTGATCAAATAGTGAGCTGCTTTGAGTCTTAAGGCTCTTTTTTACTCCTTGGTTAGTCCTGTATGACAAGTTCCATTAATCAGTAAGTGAATGATAGGATCATACTAGTCATTAGGTTGAAAATTGTGTTGATCAACCTGTATAATACTTAGTTTGGGGCTATTATTAACAATCATTTTAATTAGACCTTGACACCTTACCAATTTTCTAGTCTTAATATCTATGTCATATTCCTAAAGAATAGACATCCACTTACCTCTTCACTCTCTACGTTCACATTGGCTTAGCATTAACTTAGTGGCTGGGTCTGATATAATGGCATACACTTTATTCTTAAGAATGTAGTGCCTAAATTTCTTGATAGCTTTGACTAATGCAAAATCTTTTTTTATCAATTAGAGCATAATTTAACCTAGCATTCTTCAAGTTAGCGTTCATGAAAGACATTGGATGGTCATGCCCATATATCTTCTGAGTTAAAATAGAGAGAATGGTGTGATTAAAGGCAAAAAACTAAAGAAAAAATCTTTTGAAAAGTTTGGACTTATCAAGATTGGAGCTTGGGTGATTGCGTTTTTGATGTCCCCAAAGGTTTTCTTTAATTCTTCATTCCATGAGACTTTAACATCCTTATTCAGCATATCATTTAATGGTTTTAAAATTTATACAATGGTAGAAATGTATTTTTCTCACAAAGTTTATTTTTCTAAAAAATGATTTCAATTATTTTCTACTATTGGGAGATTTTATCTTTGATATAACTTTTATTCTCTTAGGATCTCTAGAAATCCCATCTTTAGTAATAACATGGCCCAATAACTTTCCCTCAATGACATTGAAAATGTTTTTATTAGGGTTAAGGGAAATTCCATTCCTTCTACACCTTTCAAATACTTATTATAAATGCATGAGGTGGTACTCCCAATTCTTAGAGAAAATAATTAGATCATCCATGTAAATTATGATGTATTTACCAATCAGACCTTGGAAGGCATGGTCCATGGCTCTCTAAAATTTAGCTCCTACATTGATCATACCAAAATGAATTCTCTTATAAGAAAATGTTCCCCACTTGGTTATAAATTATGTCTTTATTTTGTCTTGTTTGTTCACTAAGACCTAATTGAATCCTAAAAAACCATCAAGGAAAAAACATCATGGCAGAACTAGAAACAACCTATATTACTTGGTTAAGAGATGGAAGAGGATAATTGTATTTTTTATATGCCTTAATTAGATTCATAAAATCAATACACAATATAATGATACCATTATTTTTTCTAACTAGTACTAAATTGGCAAGCTAGGTAGAGTGTCCAATGGGAAACACAATCTAGTATCCAATAACTTCTTGAATTCTTTGAGAATCATGAGTTATACAATAGTGTTTATAGGCCTTTGCTTTTGCTTAAAAGGTTTGAAATTATCTTTGAGATGTATGGTATGAGTGATTACCCTTGGATCAAAAATCTTCAAGTCGTGATAGGACCAAGCTATTACATATTTGTACTTTGTTAATAGTTCCTTGGCTCTCTTATTTTCTAAACCTGTACAAGCTTTTCCAATGTTGACCAACTGAGGTTGATATTGAGGTCCAAGATCAATTGAATTGTAATATTTTCCATTTATTTTAGGGATATTAGAGGCCTTAGTTAGCTTATCTTGATCAAATAACCTTTATAAGACAATCATTCCCTTGGGGATTTTGTTTTCATTTAACTGAATGACTTTTCCATCAAATTTACCCTCAAGGGTGGTTTCATTGACCTCATCTATGTTGTGGGCCTCGAAATATCCTCAATTGGCCATGAATTTTAGGATTTATTGGTCTTCATTAAAGACCCATAGATATTTTACATTGTCTGGGATAGAAGGATAAGGTGTCAACTCAATGTTAAAGTTTAGTGAGTCCTAGTTAGGCATGAGATTAGTTGCAATAGAGGCTAGCTCATCAGCAAATTTATTTTCCTCCCCAAAGATATAAATAATATTTAAAGCATCAAAAGAATCAACCAAATCCCAAACCCTAAATTTATACCACTTAAGGTATTATAATTTACACTGATACTTGCTCTTTACTTGATTGACTACTAGTTCTAAGTCACCATAAACTAGTAGTTCCCTAACTTTGTTTTTTATGGAAAATTGTAGTCCTAGGATGAGAGCCTCACACTCTATGAGATTATTGGTACATGAAAACTGGAGTCTATAATTAACATGATATTTTTTACTAATGGGGTCAGTTAGAATAATGCCTACCCTAGACCTAGATTTACACTTGGCACCATCAAAATGCATCATTCACAATCCAAGAATGATATGGGAAGGTTTAGGATCACCTACCTTGGAAAATTAAAGAGTGAAGACCCCTAAATCAGAGTTAATTATGTTGGCTCTTTCATTCACTATGTTGAATTCAGTAATCATATGTTTCATTTTAGGCTTTCTTTCAAATCTAATCTAGTTTGGAACTCCTTTCCAAGGTTACCAAAAATGTGAACAATTTATGGGCATATGTCCATTTAAATATTTTGTCTATTATCTACTTAAAAGTAGTTTGTAGGCATTAATAATATCCACCACTTAGATGTCTATGAATTATTAGAATCTTGGCTCATAATCCAGTTGCATGTGAATGTTTAATAATTCCCCAATCACTTTGACCTTGGACTTATCTTATTGGATGACAACCCTATAAGATTTAATGAGGGTCAAACCAAGTTGTTTACAAATACCTAAAAGCATGATATTTGTAGAGGGACTAGAATATAATAAATAATTATGCAATTTCTTACCAAACATTCTGACCGTAAGCAAGAAGAGTGGAGACTTTGTCTTGGATTGGTAGATAAAAACATTGACATTATTGGCTTTGGGTGAATTTATAGGTTTTTTAGATGATGAATCCAGTAATAGATCCCTTTGTTTGGTAATCTACGTCAATTCATGCAAAGTAATGTTAGCTTTAATTTTATGTATATCCTTTACAATATTATAAACAATCCTATTAGGAATATGGAACACAAAGAAATATTAATGAATTAAATATGGAAATTAAAAAAAAAAAAAAAAAAACATAATAGAGACATAGATTTAATGTGGTTCACCTAATATGGGCTATGTCCACATAGAAACAACTAGTCCTTCTTATTATTTAGTCCAAAAAATGAAGGAAAAAACCTACAATCATTACAATATCCTCTTCACTCACATACAATGTGTTACCATAATTATAATTCCCTCATATCAAAGGAGGGTTACATATTAGCAAAAAAATACACAAACATAATTTATACCATTAGATATATGACCTAATAGTGAATGGTCTAGATTAACTATGAAATTACAATATTTTATAGTGCATTTTTAACAAAATTTTGCTTTGAGAGTGTTACCCATGAACCTCCTCTAGGGGGGATCCAAAATAAGTCACCAACCCCTAGACCCCAATAGAGACCCTAGTGAGGGGTCATTCCCCCCCCTCCCCCCTGTATACCCCCCTGTTAGGAACTAGGTATTAAAATAAGATAAGGTTCCACCATCTAATACATCTTACTTAAAGAATTAGAAGCATCAGTATTATGTTTAGAATTAATTCCATTTGGAGGCTATGGTTTATTATCTAAAGTAGTATCAAGGGGTACCAAAGTTATTTAGAGGAGTTGAAGTAGTCAAGGGATACTTTATTCCATATTCTTCAAAGGATATGTATTCTTTAGGAGCTACTATAAATCTTTGATTTCTTTAGTAACATTATCAGGTTCATTATCTTCCTAGAAGGGGAAGTCAAATATTTCCTCCATGAAAGACTGGTTTAATGATTTAGAATACCCTAATGTACCTGTACATTTGTCTTTGTTAGGTAATACCTCGAAAGTGTCCATCTCTTCTTGAAATTCTTCAAAAGCTCTATAGAATTTAATGAAATCAGTTTATCCATGCTTATCAGTATAATGACCTCTACAATAATTAGGCAAAGCAATGTCAATAAGGTTAATGTCTATGTTCTTCTTATCAGAAGATTATTCATTTTTTTATTATTGTGAAA
Source organism: Torreya grandis (assembly GCA_037957365.1). Taxonomy (NCBI): domain Eukaryota; kingdom Viridiplantae; phylum Streptophyta; class Pinopsida; order Cupressales; family Taxaceae; genus Torreya; species Torreya grandis. Next base: position 1,883,848 of record JARHVA010000147.1, on the reverse strand, counting down.
ATTATCATTTTAGAATCTATTATTGGGTCTATTAAATCTATAAAATGAAAAGTTCTTACCTAAGCTTTCACTAGTATGGCTAACCTACTTTTACAACTAAAGAAAATTAGTGCTAAATTTTTAGACCATTTTTAAAATAGAGTCATTCTCACTCTTAGGAGTTTTAGAGTTATGAACCTGGTTATCACTATAATTTGATACTAATTCCTTTTGATTATTTGGATTAAACCCAATGGTAGCATGGCTCAGTAATCCTAAGTTATGATTTGGGGAAGCATGACTCAAGGGTAACTAATTTAACATTGGAATCTGATTTAGGGATAGCCTATTTTGATTTCTATTAGGAAATATATTCAATGTGGGAATATGTGGATTAATATTTGGGACTAAATAATCCATTTGTACTTGAGGTTGTATTTGATTATTAATGATCACTGCTTCAGAATAGGCACGGGCTAAGGTGGTTATGACTAGAAGATATATCTTTAGTAACACAAAAGTCTTAAGATATACTATATTATTATAGATTTTTAAAACCTTTGTAGGGATCTATGATCCAACTATGAATATTTTGAAACTTAACATTAAATTCCCTTAAGGACTCACAAGCATCTCTTCTAATGGTGGTAAATTATTGGTATAGGATACAAGGACTAATAACCTTACCAAATTAGTTAATAAAGACATTGTTAAAACCATCCCAAATGGTAATATAATTATCAAGAAAATTAAGAAACTATTCATATGCATCATCCCTAAATGTAAAAGGAAACAACCCACATGATACATCTTCATGGGTGACATATAACAATCTTAATGCTACTTTGAATGATTTAATGTGTTCTTCTAGATTTACAACACCATTTAGACTAAATGTTGGTAAATATTTATCAAGATTATGGTGTAGATCATGTACTACACTTGGTACATTGATGAAAGAGTCACCTAACCACACCATACCTTAATTATGGTTAAATGTAGGAGTACCTTAGAGTGGTGAAGTTGGCAAAGACTTTAAATGTCTATGCCTACCTTTGTCTCATCAAGCTTTCCTATGGATCCCTAGTTCAAGGAGGGGTTCCCTTATTTTTGGACATGATCTCATTCTAATTCTAGGTAATTCTATCTTGATAACTTTGAATTCTATTTACAATATGATGTGTCTAGTTAGTCTTTACAAATAATCAAAGTTAAACTTGCACATTAAGAAAATTTTACAAATATTCACGTAAAGAACAATGAAGGACCAAGATCTTCAGCTAAAATAGTTTAAATATATGTATAAATATGTAAATATGATTAATATCTACACTTCTAAGCTTAAATGAGTTCAAATTTACAAAGATCTATGAATCTTTAAACAAAATAGATATTCTAACCTCAAACCTTTTAAATTAACAATGTTAAAGCTATCTTTACCACAATCATGTGTTTACTTTCAAAGAACATTGATCTTTGTCTAAGGAAGCACAAAGATGGGTCTGAAACTATGAGGATCACCAATATTTACATAGATATGTTAAAATAAACACAAATATTAAAATAATAGCATGATCTTTGATCAAAACACACCAAAACTAGAAAAAAAGCCTACAAATTTACAAGGATTTATGCCCTCCTTCTAGAACCAATGGAGCTCTACCTGTTGATGCCTCTATATGTATCATAAGTTTTCTTAGTGTTTAAAGAGTACTTCTTAATTTAGAATTTAGGAAATTCAAAGCATGAGTTGTAGCCTGTAATAATTGGATTATCTTTGATGAAATAGAGTCCAAATGAGTAGACTATTCCATAAAATTTATATTGATAGGTGGTTGGGAGCCACCGTGGTCCAAAATCTATGTGAAGTATGAATCATCTATGTTGTTTATTGATGAATTATGATCAAACTCTAAACTAAATATTGATATAAATGAATATTTACAATAGTTCTTAAATTAGGGTGATCTAGTTAAAAAATAAGTAAAAAGGAAAGGTAGGGTAGAAATAAAGTATGTGATTACTGATCTTTGTCTCAAACATCATGACAAGGCTTAAATTCCAACTGAACATGAATTTAACCAATGTATAATGTAAAATAGCATATGCTCAAATTCCACTACACACTAGGCAAGTATCTAAAGATAATATGAAGAAATATAAGTAATAATTGACTTTGATTTAAAGATCTACTACTCTAATCAAATAGCATTTACACATCCTTTTATAGAGCAAATAAAATGAATATGGAATGTTAGGGTTTGACATTGAAAAATGATCATAGGTTTGGATTAATTATATGACTAATTATTATTTCACATGATTTATTAGTATGATTATGTTGTATTTTTAAGGATCAATATTTTGTTTTGTTTAAATGCTCGAATGTTTTTGAGATGGTCTGAGACATTTTTGGTTTAGGTTTCGACTCGGGGTTTCCTATATTTAATAGTAGAATGTGAATTTATTTATTATAATGAAATGTAGTGAGATGATTGTGTATGATCATTTATGATTTGATGGTATGAAATTTTTTGGACTAGGTTTATATGATTATTTATTTACCATGTTTAATGAAACATTTATGTTTATGAGTTAATTTTTGTATAGGGAAACAACTGAGAGTTAATTATCCATATGACTTAGAATATCATCTTACATTTGGTTTTTTTGGATAATATCCAACTATATTATATATATATGGCTATGTGTATGTCGACTAAGTTTAAGCAAGTTTTGGGTAAACTGAGTATATATAATTTATTGTTAACTATGTTTAAATTTAATGTATGTCAATAGTGAGTTAGTAAATGTTGATTGTAATAATTCAAATTTTATATATATTTTTTGGTATTGGATTTATAATAACACATATACATAATTATGGTATTCTTTACAAGTCAAATTCAATATAAACAATGAGGAATTATTATATGATAAACCTAGGTTATATAAATTGACTATGTATACAAATTATGGGTGTTTTGGAATATGATATTTTGAGTCAATTTTTTGTATACAAGTCTATAGATGATTATGCACATATCGTTATATAAATTGACTGTGTTAAGAGGAAGGACTTTATGATGTCTAAATATAAATATTTGTATCTTGACTATGTATAAATATTTATAACCTGACTATTATGAAGGCTTATATCTACTTGTTTATTAGTTTTAGTTGTTTGTACATATATTATTATGTGTCGACTATGTATTTGGCTTTAGTGTCAACTATGCATAAACAAACTATGTGTAAATGATTATTTTATTAGACTGGATTATTTTTATTCTGGGTCTTTGAATAGTTTTGATATTTATATTATATATTGGAGTTTGGAATCTTTAATAAATGTACAGTTCAAACTTATTTTTAACATTTACAAAATGTTTGAAGTTGAATTATTTGGGGTGTTAGTTGTTTAAATTAGGGGTTAAACATTTTTTGAATGACTTTGTTATGCTAAATGTACCATATGGTATGTAAGAGAATATTTTATAATATGTGTTTGTGTATGATGCATTTAATACAGGTTTTGAATGTTGTGTGGGTTAATGTGATTTATATTTTGTTTAAATATGAATTTACATTCCTTAAGTAGGGAAATTGGAATATGAACATATATATGTAATTATGAATTATGCATATTGGTGAAGAGATATTCTTTATGAGTAGTTCATAAATACATAGAAACACACACACACACACACACACACACACACACACACACATATTCTTATGCTTATATTTGTAATCAATAGCTTATATATGTGTCTATGTATGACCATTTATAGGTATATATTATGCCATTTGGAAATCAATGGCAAAGGGTTTTAAATGTATATAGATATAAGTGCATATATTTAATATACATATTTATGTATATAATTTGATATGTGAATAGATGTTTAATTATAGTGAATATATTTATTCATATTCAAAGTAAGTTCATATAATTAATTTAAAATATGTTGTTTAGTTATAAATTGTGAGTAAATTGATAAATAATTGATTAGAACAAATAATGTTGTATTTGTTATTATATTTTGGTTAGCCTAGAATTTACTGTGAAATTCTTGAAATGTATTTTTAATGATCATTCTTGTGAACACAGAATGATTGTTAGGAATTGGTAAATTCTTATATGTTATGATGATTGTTAAAAATTAATTATATATATAATATTGCCTTAATGGAAAATAGACATTGGTTGTATTTGAATTTAGTAAATATATTTGTGATAATAAGTTTTTATTATTTAACAAGAGATTATTTTTGTATTTATTATATTTAATTAGTGTGGTATTAAATAATAATATATATGACAAATCTATGGAATTCTTGTATATGGATTATTTGAAATCTAGTATTCATGAAATTAACAATTATTATCATGAGCTGGATTCTAATGCATATAATTACAATATATAATACTTAGATTAGATGAAATCTAATTGAGTGAATTTGATTATGATTGATCTAATAGATCATTAAACTATATGAAAACATTGTAAAAAATAATATTTATAGTTAAACATTATCATTTCACCTATTTGATTATATGCATGTATGCATGATGTCATGTTAGAATAGAATTCTTTATGATATGTTTCATATAGTTAGAATCTTACAAAACATAGGTTCTAGTTTAATTCTTGATACATGCACCATTATCATCTACTCATCCATGAAGGGAGGGATATTCCCTAGTTAGGAATTATATATGAGATATATGGTATATGGTTGGTGTGGAAAAGCACTTTGATGATGCTCTCCCTCTCCTCCATCAATTAATCGATATAGACTTTTACTCATGATTTTAGTTTATTTAAATATAATATTTTATGGACAATGTCAGTTCCATGGAACATTATATTTATAAATATAAACTATGATGTAAAAATATTGTATTATTGTACTTGATAAATAATAGTTTGGCTACTCTTATTGTATTAACTTTTAGTAGTTTGCTGAGTTATTATTTAACAATTATACATTTGTGATGGACTATATTTGTAATTATGTTAACTTTGTTTATAATATAATTATATAAATGAATCATAATTTATTTATTATTAAAGATGTATTTAGTTAAATATCAATTAACTAATATTTTGGGAATAATCTAATTCAATTATTAAAATAAAGTTAAAAAATACCATTATTTGAGTTAAACCCAATGAGGTTTTAAGACCTCATCAATTGGTTTTAATTCCATGGAACTAATAATATGTTTTTCAAGTGCTCATTTTAAGCAAGACACATGAAAGACATTATATATGCAAATGTGCCCTGGTAAATACAATTCATATTCTACCTCTTCCATTCTTCTTATAATATAGTATGGCTTGTAAAATTGAGTCTTGAGTTTTTCAACACCACTTTGTTTAATTAAAAATTATATATAAGGTTGTAACCTTAAATACACCATATTTCCAACTTCAATAGTCCATTCTATTCTACGTTGATCCACATACAACTTTTATTGATTTTTGGCATGCTAAAGATTATCCTTAAGAGTTATTAAGATGTATTAATGTTGTTTTATTATATCCTTGGCTCTTGGAACACTATTATTTATAAAGACTAAGTCTACAAAGTTTTTAGCATCATACCCACATAATGCTTTGAAAGGGGACTTCCCAATAGACATGTGATGAGAAGTATTGTAGCAGAATTATCCTAGGTATAACCATTTAACCCAAGTATTTTTGTTTCGTGATTGCATAATTCATTAGTTTCCCTTCAATCCATTTATTTACAACTTCCATCTAACCATCTATTATAGTATTATAACTCATACATGGGGCCAACTTAGTGCCTTCCAATTGGAAAAGTTTTGATCATAAATCCATTTTCTCTAGGAAATATTTCAAGCTATTGTGATTAGTTTTGAATTCAAATCTTCCACATACCAAATATTATTGGAATTTAGCAATGGAATTTATGATGGCCAACATTTATTTATCATATATTGAGTATCTCCACTCACAATCTTTAATTTTACAACTTTCAAAGGTAATGGTATGCTTATTTTGCATTAAAAATGCACCAACACTTTCACTTGATGCCTCACATTCCAACACAAAGGGTAGTGAGAAGTTAGGCATTGAAAAAATTAGGCATGAACTTATCACCTTTTTAAGGCATTAAAATGTTTATTAAGCAAGCTTCATCCAACTAAAAAATCATTTCTTTGTTAAATTGTTTAAAGGTACTATTAGTTGTGAAAATAATTTAACATATCTCTTACAATAGGTGAAAAGACCTATGAACCCTCTCTATTGTGTCTTTCTAGTAGGAAGATACCAAATTATAATGGATTAGATATTATCTTGAACAACATGTAATCCATTTCTATTAATTATATGCCCTAAATATAGGATTTTTGTCATACCAAATTGACATTTTGCCATCTTGGTAAATAGGGACTATTATTCTAATATGAAAAGTACCATGTCTAAATGTTTTAGATGCTCTTAAAAATTCTTTATATATATTAGAATATCATAAAAAACCCAATTTTTTTTCCTTAGATGCTTACTAAATATGAGATTCATGCAAGATTAAAAAGTGGCTAGAGTATTAGTAAGTCTAAATGATATCACTAATGCCATTTTATGAAAAAAATATTCCCTCATTCATATTTTACAGTACGTTAATATCAAATCAATTTTTGAGAATAAAGTGGCTCCATGAAGTTCATCGATCCTGGGTATCAGATATTTATTCTTGATGGTATTTTTATTTAACTTTTGATAATCAATACACATTCTTAACGTCCCATCCTTATTTTTCACCAACATAATTGAGGAAGAAAATGGACTAGAACTTGGCCTAATATGCCCCATCTCTAAGAGTTATCTAATGTATTTTTCAATATCATCCTAATAAATCTTTAGATGTCAGTAAGGGTTATTTATTATTGATTTGATTCTAGGTTCCAACTCAATGATATGTTGGAAGCCACTTGTTGGGGTTAGTCTAGGTGGTAGGTTCTCAAATGCCTTGGCATGCCTCTCAATGATAGGATGAATATAAGTATGATGTGTTTGATGTTATTATTATATAGAAATAATAAAAAATTGTACCACTAATGATACATGACCCTTATTAAATGTTATTTCCATTGCTTTTGTTCTTACTATCTGAGGGATACCATTGGCTATGCCTTTCAAAATTATTTCCCTTCTATCTGATTTAAACTTAATTTCCATTATCTAATAATTTTGGGTAAATTCAACCAATGAATACAACCATTTAAATATTAAGACCAAATATTTTTCACCAATATTTATGACATACAAGTCATCATTTATTTCATGTCCTCCAAAATTTAGATTTAATTATGGAATTCTATTTGTATATGGAAGAGTAAATTAATCATCAACCATTGCCTAAAATCCATAAAATTCTTTCATTTTCAAACCAATTTTCCTAGAAAAATTTTCATCAATAAAATTATGGGTATCCCCAATATCAACTAAGACTATAATTCTTTGCCATCACAATGTTCCTCTGACTTGAAATGGATGATATCTAGGTGCTCTTAAGAGAGTGGCAAAATTTTCCTTTTAGGGTCTCCTATGCAATTATTTATGATTGGTTTCCATTGTTTAATTTTATTTCTTCATCTTTTATATCACTTTTTTGGCCAACCTTGATGTATTGAACTTGATCTTTGCCCAAGCAATAGTGGCTAGGAGTCCATGGGTCTTAAAAATTAAAACATAATTTTTATTCCTTAATTTTTTCCTTGTTTCAAATTTCCTATTCAAATTTGGTGTCTCACAAGGCTAAGATCCACTTATTTGTAATTGTATCCTTTTCTCATAGGATTGATTTTTTGTTGGACCACTTCCAATTTCCCTAGGTTGGATGAATTACATATTTATTCCTTTTAAAGTTGAATATTCCAAATATAAGGCCTTAGTAATTACTTCTTAAAGTGTTTATGGATTATAACCTTTTAGAAATACTCTTAGAGGTTCCATTAATCCTTATATGAATAATATTATGAGACTCTTTTTAGACATGTCAGAAACCATTACTACTAGTCGTTGAAATTATACCACATATTCATCCACACTATTGTTTTGTTTTAGTTGTCTTAATTTTAAAACACGGACCTTGGGATATTCCCTATCAAACCTTTTAATTAATAATTTGGAAAATTCATCATATGATTTGATATGGATATGTCCTTGGGTGACCCATCCATGGGACCACCATTCATGGGCTATACCTTCTAGATGGAGAGTTGCATATTTTATGGCTTTTTCTTCCATCATTACATGTAATGAAATATACATGTCCAAATTTTGTATCCATGCCCTAGTTGTACATTTTTTATTCCATTAAAAGGTTGTATTGACATTTTGCCTAATATATGTTGCATATCCCTTTAACTATTTTGGGTTTTATATTATAGGTGAGATACACCTCTATTTTTTCTCATTGCCATATAAGTGTATAAGGTAATTCCCCTTTGGATTCCCTTATAAGTTATTGATATGATTTGAAGCAAGTTACAAGCTCATCATCAAATGATTTTGGAATTTTTTAATTTAGTTATTCTCTCAGAATGAATGTTGGTTGGAAATGGTGATATGATGATGTGGTTTTTAATTTAAATTTGAGCTAAGAGATGGATGAACTAGTTTCTACCTTTTTTGTAGTGGAATCCATCATCATTTTCATGGTAAAGGCCATTTATGCCACTGTATTTGCCAGTTATTCTTCACCTTGGATAAGTTTATCTACCCTCCCAATATCTCTATCATTTACCATTTCTCATTTTGGATGGCTTGCCTTAATTTTTATTTCTCCTTTCATAATATAAAATATTCTTATTGCTATCTTGCATATGATTTTTACTTCATATGCTGGTAGGATGGAAAGTTATGGTACCATTATGATATTCCTAATCAGAATATTATATGATAATTTAGATTCCTTGGAATTCACTTTAAGATAATATTTTATAAATATAGACTTTACACTTGAAATAATAATTTAAATTAATAAAACTATATTAATTGTTTAATCTAGATTTTTAGATTTCAAATAATAGAATGTAAATCTTCAATGGGTTACACCCTTGAGTTAGTGAGATGAAAAGGGTTTTCATCCTTGAGATCTAGTTATACAATTAAGGGGTTTCATCCTTAAAAGCAATGTTACAACTAATGCTTGTACATAGTTATTATTGTCACCAAATCTTTCACCTTAGAAGAGCTTATCCAGGCTTCTTCTAGATTTGGTCAACATGGGAACATTTCCAGCTATGTGGGTGTACCTATATCAAAATTGATCCTCTAGATTTAAGGGCTAGCTCCCTGAATATATCATGCAATGTTTGTCACTTAAGTTAATACTTATTTATGGGGGAAAAGAGTTAGAAAATGCATAAATTGAACCTACTCTAAAGAAGGTGATGTACCAAGAATATCTTCCACATGACCATCATATTTCCACCACACCAAAATAAAAAATACAGACTAGACTCTAAGTTTTAATAGATTCTAACATGATTATTTCTATATAAAGGGAAAATGTGAGTAGTGACACAAGGTAAATGAACCATATGTAAGATTGCACACTCAAAGGACAATTGTATACTTGAAAATATTTACACACTAGACTAAACTCTATATGACCTATTAGATTAAGAATTCTTAATTAGAAATGAAAAGATAAGGGAAGGATAGAGAGTTATCACTTCTCATCACCATACATCACTTGCAAACTTGGACAATTTTTCAAAACTTAGAAAACAAACTTGTATTAATGTTCAAAGGGAAAATATAACATCAGTCCAATAGGGCTTCACCATACATGGTGTGGTTGTCCTTTATAATAGCTCAAGAGATATAATTATAGAAGAAAGGCCATAAGAGAAAATGGGCCTTGGTGCTCAAAATGGGAATCAAATCACTTGAATGTTTTAATGATATTTATATCTACTTCCATAAATTATGCTCCTTCAAGCCATTTGATTGATCCCCATCACTTTTAGTTGCTACATAGTTATAATATTACCTTTTTATTCCTTCTTAGAGGTTGTAATGGTAGAATCAAGAATTACCACTATGTTTAGGCATCCATATGGTTAGAAAAATTGGATCAATCTATTAAGGCTTTGTCCTGATACATGCCCAAGAGGGGAGAAAGTTCATCACACATAGTTGGATTTTGTAGTTGATATTGAAGTCTACGTGTTTTAATTTGTAGGTCCTCAATGGTATCATTTGATCCCAAAATATTTGCTCCTAGCCCTAATTAAATTTTTCTCAATCTTGGATCCATCATGATTTCTTACCTTAGTCAAAAATTGATTTGCTAACCTTTGCCTAAGTTATTTGACTCTCTTTTATTCTAATTAGTCATCGAGAATAAGCTCAGATTATTGATCCCATGACTCATCTTGATATATCAATTTGATTATACATGGATACCTAAAATCTATCAATATTCTACCAGTTGAATATGCTTGTGTCACTTATCATGAACCTATTCACCCTTGAGGTTTGTTAACTATTTGACTCATCTTGCACTATTATATTGAGGTGTATGATTAAGTAAAGACCACTGATATATTTGGGACCCATTATTTTAAACCTATTGGTTAATTCATGATCTTAAAATTGATGGTCTATGGGATGTCATTTTATGTTCACATGACTATCATTGATGGTCATGTGACCATAAAATTTAATCTCAAAATGACATACTTTGTTTGAGCTTAAACTTGACATTAGCAAGAATATCTTTGGATTTTCAAATCCAAATGACTAGTTAAAGGGGCTTGAATTTGACATCTATGGGGTTGCCCAGGACCTTTTTAAATCAAATGGATATTTCCTTTAACCCTTTTTCTAGAAAATTCCTTTAAGATTTGTGTGGGACACTTTTTCCAATGGAATTCATTTGGTTTGTCTCTACCTTAAGCAATTCTTTTGAACAAAATGTCTGAAAGAATTCATGTCTTTAGGATCTCTATCTTGGATAAAATGTCTAAGAGAAATCATATTTTGATAAAATTTTCCCATTTAATTTTCCTAAAGGAAATGTGCCTAAATAATTTCCCTTTGCCCTTTGAGATTATACTTAGGGCTTTCTGAAAGTGCCCCTCAAAATTTTGACTTGGTCTACCTCGCTATAGAAATATCCTTTGAAGAAAATGTTGAGGACACTTGCTCAAGAAACTAACCCTTTGGACTTTTGAAAATTGCTCTTCCCAAAATAAAAGTACCCTTCAAAAACCTTGATATAGACCATTTCATTAAATAAAATTACCCTTTAGAAGTAGTGTGTAGGACACTTTGCTTTGAACAATTCTTGTAGATAATATGTCTGAAATAATTTTGCCTTGGTAATTTTATTTGGGACAAAAGATCTAAAATAAATATGACTTCAGGAAAAACTCCCAGATAATTTTCTCAAATGAATTGTGTCCTTAGAATGGCCCTTCATCCCTTTGGAAATGCCCTTTTTGAAAGAAAAATACCCTTTGGTAACCTTGAAATGGACCACTTTCCTAAGAAACATATCCTTCATAACTTCTGTACTAGACCATTTCCCCAAGAAAAATTCCCTTTAGGAAATTGTTTAGGACATTTTGTTTGGAAAAGTGCCCTTCAATATTTTTGTTTTGGGGTCAACTCCTTTGTAAGATATCCTTCAAAAATTTTAAAGAGGCCATTTCCTGAAGAATAATTCTTTTGGGAAAATTGTTTCGATAATTTTCCTAAATGATCTTTATGTTGCCTTTTGCCTCAAACCTTATTCCAAAGAAATTATTCCTTTGCCTTTGGAAAAGTGCCCCTCAAAAATATTGAAAAGTGTCCTTTGAGAAAAGTGTTTTGGAGACTTTGCTCTGAAAGAAATCCTTTAAAAATGTTGAAGTAGACCATTTTACCGAGAAATTGCCCTTTGAAACCTTTGAAAAGTGCCCTTCAAATAAATGACCCTTCAAGAAAATTGTTTTAGATAAAATGTCTAAAATAATTCTTGACACTTAGATAAAAACCATAAAACAAAAGTCCCAAAAGAATTAAAAAACTTTGCCAAAAGACCAAAACAAAGCTTCTGAAGATAATAACACTTGTAAATTTATTGTGGGATTTGTGTGGAATACTTCCTCTAAAGGATATTTAAATACTCCAATCACTTGGCCAAAAATTGAACAAAACTCCCAAGTGAAATCGTAGAATTTTTTAGACCTACTCTTGAAACTGCTTAACACCATTAAAAATTTCTACTTGCATATATAATCAAAATGAGTATTAAGATATCAGAAGACACAGGGACTGGGTTAGGCCATGACCCACTAAAAATGTCATATAAAATGACATCAAACAAAGACATAACAAATTGATATTATAAAAGGCCCCTATATAATATTTGACCATAGGAGTGTTGATCCCTTTTGGGTTGTGGGAAAAAATAGTCAACATCTATGGTGATTTCCCAACGGTAGTATGTTTTCTATGCCATGACCAATTGCCTAATCCTATCCATTGGGCTATGGAGTAACAAGTATATAGGCTAGACATATAAACTACTTTGAATAATGTACAAAACATAAAAAATAAAAGGGAAAAACTCAAATCAAGGAACTAAACAAAACATAGTGTGCTTCAAATCACTTATGGGACATAATAGACCAAGAAAATAAACACACACCTAACATAATATTTAAAAGATAGACCTTCAACTCTTAATGGTAAGGTTTTAAGTGTATCCTATTCATAAGGATAAATAGTTCATCTCCATCCATCTTTACTAATTGAAAAGAATTATTTTGCTTGCACTTGGTGATGACATATAGTCCACTCCATATGGAATCAAACTTAGTATGATTGAATTAATTTACTCTATCTTCATCCTATTTCAAGACTATGTCACCTTCTTGAAATGATCTTGAAGTTGCCCTTTTGTAAAAAGACCTTTTCATTAGTACCTGGTGATGCTCCATGGCTTGATGAGCCTTACCTCTAGTTTCTTACAACTCCATTAGTTATACCAATATCACTTCCATGGGTATGTTATCAAGCAACTCTAGTTGGTTTGCTAATTCTAAGGCCAATAACTCTTGAGACATAGATAACCTACCTTCCCTTCCATAAAAAAGCACAAAAGGAGAATTTCCTATTGAACTCTTTGGAGTTATCTTATTAGCCCATAAGGATATCCTTAGTTTAGTGTGCTAAGATATTTTTTTATGATCCAAGGTTATCTTAATTATCCTAATTAGGTTATTGTTGGTAGATTCAACCCATTAACTTGAGGGTGTTAGTTGGATGAAGTGCTCAAGAATATACCATTATTACTTGCCTAATCAACTATTTTAGTACCCATAAAATTAAGATCATATTATGAAATGAGAGCATAAGGGGTGCCAAACCTTATTATGATGATCTCATATAACTCCAAGATGTCACTCTTGTTAGCCTCCTTCAATTCCACTACCTTAACCCATCTGGTAAAATAATTAGTTGATGTGAGTATCTATTTGTGACCAATACTTGATGGGGGATTTATCATGCCAATAAAGTCAAGAAACCATTACATGAAAGGTTTATCCACTTGGATAGGCTTTAAAGGAATAAATACAATATTCTTCTTTCCTCACCTCACCCAAGCATGGAAATACTTGAAGAGGCTAGGCCAATAATAGCCAGCCCTCATTATCTTGGTGGTTGTGGTCCTTAGAGAGAAATGGCATCCTATTGTCCCATCATAGAACTTCTCAAGCAACACTCCAAATTGTTTCTTATCAATGCATCTCAATAGCACACCATTGGCATCTCTCTTAAATAACACACCATCCACAAGACAAAAGGGCATAAATTGTAATCTAAAATACCTCATTTATGATCTATTAATATTATTAGGGTACTCACCATTTTGGAAAAATCTGATCATTTCTCATGTCTAATTTCCTAGAGGTGATAGACCAGTTGGTTGGGGACACTCATGGTTGAATAGAGATTCCTCTTTTAATTCATGAAGATCTAAATCTAGATGATCATAAAGGCCTTTTCCCTTTACTAATTTTATCACTTTCATATCAACATCATACTCCATCACCATAGTGATCTACCCCACCCTCTTTTCATTGAGATCCTTGATCAAAAGAAATTCCTTGGTGTTGGGATGAGAGACCATAACCTGAATCTTGTTATTTGGCACCATATGTCTCAACTTATTTAGTCCTATTACAATACAAAGGACCTCTTTTTCCAAAAAGGTGAGTTTGACTTCATAATCTTCTAAACCTTGGCTAAAGAATGTAATTATCTGCTCTACACCCTCATTATTCTTCTGCATCAACATGGCTGAGATAACATCAAGGTTAGCAAATGAATACAACATGAAGTCTATTAAAATATATATTCATAAGGGTAGGATCTTCTACAATTACTTTCTTTATGGATTTAAAACTACTCTTACCCTCTTTAGTCCAAGAGAAGACCTAGTTCTTCTTGAGCATAGTTGTCATAGGTTTTACTAAATATGCAAAACTAGATATGAATCTCCTTACAATTTTTTTTTCTCAAGAACATTTGAAGACCTTTTTTATGCAAGGTTAATGATAAACCTATGATAACCTCTATTCTCTTAGGATTAATAGTCAGACCATTCTTGGAAATAATATGGCCCAAGAGCTTACCTTCATAAACATCAAAGATGCACCTCTTTGGGTTAAGGGATACCATATATTGCCTACATCTTTTAAACACTTGCCTTAAATATTTCATGGGTTCCTCTGCATCCTTATAAAATATTTTTATATCATCTAGATAAAATAGTACCAACTCATTGATTAAACCTTTAAAGGTCATGTCCATTGCTCTATAAAAAGTGGTACTAGATTTGAATAGATCAAAAGGCATAATATTATGAGTAAAGTTTCCCCATTTATTATTAAATGCTATCTTAAAATGATCATCTTCATTAACTAAAATATGATTTTAGCCTAAATAGCCATTTAGTAGAGAGAAATGCTGAAAACCTAAAACCATCTATAGAATATACCCCATTAAGGATAGAGGATAGTGATCTTTGAGTGACACTCAATTAAGATCTCTAAAGTATATAAAAAGCGTTATTTAAACATTATTATTTATAATAAGCACAAGGTTATCCAACCACATTGAATTCTTGAAGGGAAATATTATCTTAGATTCAAGGATCTTGGTGAGCTCCATCCTCATGAGTTACTCAACCTTGGGGTTAATGGGTCTTTGCTTTTATCTAACCAATTTAACTCTCATTTAAAACTTAGTAGTATGGTGGGCTAGGCTAGGATAAAATCCCTTGAGGTCCTTATATTCCCAAGAAAATATATCATGAAACTCTCTACATAATTCAATGAATGCTTATTTTTCTAGTATGAAACATACCTTGCCTAGTTTGACGAGTTTGTCTTTGAAGATCAAGACCCTTTCATAATTCTCCTCCTTTGTAGATAAACTCAATTTATCTATCCTCTTTTGATAATTATCATTAAATATAATTTCTAAGGTCACCAGACCTTTATGTATCTTATTGGTCTTTAGTTGCACAACCTGGTCACCCAGCTCTTCTTGGAGTCTTCTCTAATTTCTTGAAGAAAACTCAGCCTCATTTTGTAAGAAGCGTGCAATGTGTTTGTAATTATAAAACACTTTATAAGAGACTTAATTATTAAATACATAAGGTTTGATAATGATCTTAATATGATACTACTTTCCTTTCTCCTTTATGGTAGTTCGAGTGTCAAATTGGGCTCTTATGGTAACTAGTCTATCAACATGACTCTTATGCTTCTTTGGAAGTGAGTGAATATTGAATACATCAAAGTTTTCAAGCAAGTCCCATACTTGATGCCTGTATGACTTAATCAAAGGGTTATTGGTAGCAACCACATTCCTCACCTAGTGCACAACCAACTTGATATCTCTATATACTTACAGGTTCTTGACCACTTTTTTACTTGCCCATTGAAGGCCATGAATCAAACCTTCATACTTAGCCACATTATAAGTGAAACTAAAATGAAATATATATGAAGCATAATAATATTGTTTGTATGGAAATACCAACATAACACCAACCCCTTAAACCATTTTTTCTTCTTGAACCATTGAAAAACATCTTCCATAGTTCATCATCTTTGCCCTCTTCCTTAGTGAGTAGAGGTGTCTATATTCCTTATTCATGTATACAATAAGTCCCTAGATCAGTTTCCTGCATGAGAGCATAAGGATCCTTATCATAATTATTAGTACCATATTCATCAATAAAAAAATATACAATGCCATCAAGCTTGAAAGTAGTGCCATAATCTGGAATAGAATCCTTTTTTCATGAATAACATAGTTTAAACTAGAACTTATCTCAATGTAAGCTTAGATATGAAACCTTACAAGAGGTTATGTCCTAATTATAAAATTGGTCCCATACCTCATTTTGAAGGCCAAAAAGGACCAATAAGTTGAAATATAACCACCAATCTTGGTAGTAAAGTCCCTTGATATGTAGATTTCAAAGTGGGCTAGGAGATCAACAACTACATCTTGTAAGATAGGAAAGTTAAGACAGTCATGTAGGATAACCTTCAATTTTGTTTATCAATCCTATGGTCTTCATAGGGGTAACATCTAGCTAGAGAAATATTTTACTATGATACTCATACTTCAAACCCAATTTGTTGGCTATTACCTTGGGCATGACTGAAGTTGAAGCTCCACTATCTACTATGCAATTATGGACCCACTTGTCACCTACTATGAGAGTAAGATAGAATGGTGGAGGTTTATCAGACCTAGTGCATGACTACATGATGGTACTAGGAGAATTTTTAAGAGAAACATGGTCATGACTTTGATTTGAAGATGAATGACTAGTAGGAATAATGGACAATTACTTCTATAACAATTCTTTTTGGCCAAACATATGAATGATATCCCACAAGGAGATAGATGATTTGGCACTCTTTAAAGAATATAATATGTTTAAGGCATTATTAATAACCTTTTATTATGTCCTTCGAGGTAAATAATTTCTTGGAACCTTAGGAATGGAGGCACTTTGAATAAACCCTACCACATTCTAACTTGTTGGAGGTGTAAAAGCCTTTGGAGCTGTCATAGAAGCCTTTGGAACTGTCACACTTACAGTTGTATTTTGTTTCCTTATAGGGTGGTTGGATGAGCCTGTAGGAATGATTTTACCATTTCTCATATCCCTCTTCTTGGCCCTTATATTTTCTATTTTAGAGGCTCCTTAATTTAGCAAAAAAGTGTACTCAACTAGAAAATTGGTGAAGATTTATCCTTAAGGTTTCCAACCTTCATTAGCTTGCATCATCACCTCATCTTCATTTGATAAGAGGGGGTAACTACCCCTTGAGACACTAGATCTTGATCTCCTTTCTTATTATCATCCATTAATTAGTCTTGTTGCTAATCTTCTCCCTGCACCAAATTGTTATGAATTGGTACCATCTCCTTTGCATTGGTGGTAGAGCTAAGATTTTATGTATTAGTAGGCCTTGTTAGGATTAGGCTACCATTAGCCTCTCCCTTTTTTTTTGTTGACCATATTATTGTTGATAGGGGTAAGGGTTTTGATAAACACCTTATTTCACATTATCTTATCTAATCAAAGCTCTTAGCCTTTTGATATTTATATCTTTGTCCATGACATTTTCCTCCTTATTAGGAGTAGTTCTAGGCTTGGTATTGACATTAGGAGTTTGAACCACATTTGAAGTATTAATAAAAGCATGATAAAATGGAGTCATAGAAACTTTAGGTGATAATATTCCAACTTGGATGAGAATAATGAGATCTCATATGCTTCAGGGAGGGTGGATCCTCCCATAGATTGAAGCATAACTATGATTTTAGCCCCATTGTCTCTCAAGTAAGTGGGGAACACAAAACTAGTAGGTGGCCTCATAGGGGGAGGAAACCCATACCAAGTCTTTTGAAACCTTTGATTGAAGTCATGCATTATTTATTTGGGTTTCCTCTTTATCATGTTGAGTTGATGTATGAGAGAAGCATGGTCACTTTCATTCCCAAATTTGGAATTCAACAATACTCCAAACTCATCTCATATTGTAATGCATCAACCTTTTAGAGTCTTATACCAATTAAGAGCCTTCATTTTAAGGGACATGGTAATTAACATAATGTCAATGTTATCTCAGACAATATTATGGAACTAAAAAAGTTAGAGACATCTCTAATATGCTCACTATGCGTGATATGAATCTCACCATTGAATGTGGGCACAACCTTTGTGGCATTGGGAGGGACGACATCATATGCATGAAGTTGAATGGGGTTATTAGTATTGAAGGTAGGGAAACCATTAGGTCTATCCATGTCTTCTTATTTAATATTTTAAAATTCTTTAACCTCTTCCTCTTCTTCCTCTCTATCAAAATTTACTCATATTTCAAAGGGAAGATTAGGTTGTGGATACTGAATTGCAAGAGGGATATCAGACTAAATGGGTGGATTAATAGGATCAAATGGTCTAGAAAAGGATGACATAGTGAGGACCATAAATTATAAGGGTAAGTTTATATCCAAAAAATGGTTTGAAACCATATTTAATTTAAGGAGTCACCAAATATTGAGTAACACACTAGTTTACAACTAGTGTTTGTCAAGACCAACATTTACCTTGACAAGTTGTCTTGAAGATAATGGGTCCCATCAGGGGTGCTAGAATTGTTGTCACCAAATATTGTACCCTAGAAGAGGTTGTTTAAGATTCTTCCATATCTAGGCAACATGGAAACATTTCTAGGTATGTGGGTGTACCTATATCAGAAATGAGCCTCTACATTTAAGGGCTAGCTCCCTAAATATATCATGAAATTTTTATCACTTAAGCTACTACTTATTTATGGGGAAAAGAGTTATAATATGAATAAATTAAAATTACTATAAATAATGTGATGTACCAATAATATCTTCTACATGACCATCATATCTTTAGCACACAGAAATAGAAAATATAGACTAGCCCCTATGTTTTAATATATTCTAACATGAGTATTTTAATATAGAGGCAAAATGTGAACAATGCCACAAGGTAAATGAACTAGAGGGAAGATTTCACACTCGAAGGATAATTTTACACTTGAAAAGATTTACACACTAGACTACACTCTATATGACCTATTATATTAAGAACTCTTTCTCAAACATGAAAGGATAAGGGAAGGAAGGATATAGAGTTACCACTTCTCATCACCATTCAAAACTTAGAAATCAAAATTTTATTAATTTTTAAAGGTAAAATATAACATCAATCTAGTAGACCTTCACCATATATGGTGTGGTTATCCTTTATAATAGCTCAAGAGCTATACTTATAGAATAAAGGCCATAAGAGAAAGGGGGCCTTAACACTCAAAAGGGGAATCAATCCATTTGAATGTTTCAACTGTAGTTATAATTGATTCCATAAATTATTCTCCTTTAGGCCATTTGATTTATCCCCATCACTTCTAGTAGCTACACAGTTACAATATTCTCTCTTTGTTCCTTCTTGGTGGTTTTAATGGTAGAATAAAGCATTCCCACTAGGTTCAGGCATCATCTGTTTAGAAAAAATATATAAATATGTTAGGGATTTGTCTTGATGCATACCTAAGAGGGGAGAAAAATTCACTCTCACATAACTAGCTTTTACAATGACCATTGAAGTTTACATGTCTTACTTTACAGGTCCTTAATGGTACCATCTAATCTTGAAATATTCATTCTTAGCCTAAATGAATCATGCTCAATCTTGGCTCTATCATGCTTACTTTCCTTAATTGAAAATTGAATCTTCAATCTATATCTAAGTCATTTAGATCCCCTTATTTTGATTGGTCATTAAAAACTGGATCAGATTTTTGATCCTATGACTCATCTCATTCTATCAATTTGCTTATTTATAGATACCTATGAGCCATTGATCTTCTGCCAGTTAAATGTGCTTGTGCCAATTTTCATGTACCCATTCACCCTTGAGGTTCACTAACTATTTGAATCATCTCACACCATTGGATTGAGGTGTATGATTGAGAGAGAACCATTGATATTTCTAGGACCCAATATTTGAAACCTAATGGTTACTTCATGATCTTAAAATTGATAGTCTATGGGATGTCATTTGATGTTCACATAACCATCATTGATGGTCATATGAATACCAAATTTAAGCTCAAAATTACTTGATTTGTTTGATATTAAACTTAAGATTAGCGTGAATGTCTTTAGATTTTCAAATCTAAATGGCTAGTTAGAGGGACTTGATTTTGATGTCTATGGGGTTTCTTAGGACCTTCTAAAATCAAATGCCTATTTCTTTTGGACCTTCTGCTAGATAATTGTTTTGGGATTTATGTGGGACACTTTTTTAAAGTAATTCACTTTCTTTATGTCTATGGTGAGCAATTATTTTAGACAAAATGCCTAAAATAATTCATGTCTTCAGGATCTCTATCTCAAACAAAATTTCCAAAAGAAATCATCTTTTGGGAAAATTGTCTTAAATTTTTTTTTCAAAAGAAATGTGCCTATATAATTGCCCTTTTCCCTTCAAGATTTTTAAAAGTGCCCTTCAGAATTTTGACTTGGTCTACCTCACTATAGAAAGATCCTTTGGAGAAAATGTGGAGGACACCTGCTTGAGAAATTGACCCTTCAAATTTTTGAATATTGTTCTTTCTAAAAGAAAAATACCCTTTAAAAACCTTAAAGTGGACCATTTCATCAAAGAAAAGTACCTTTGGAATAAGTGCATAACAAACTTTACTCTGAACAATTCTTTTAGATAAAATGTTTGAAATAATTTTGCCTTAGTCTTTTTCTTTGAGACAAAAGATCTGAAAAAAATATACCTTCAAGAAAAAGTCTTGAACAATTTTACTAAAGGAATTGTGTCCTTAGAATGGCCCTTTAGCCCTTGAGAAATGCCCTTTTTGAAAGAAAATTACCCTTTGAGAACATTGAAATGGACCACTTTCCTAAGAAACATATCCTTAAAAACTTCTATACTAGACCATTTCCCTAAGAAAAGTGCCCTTCAAGAAATTGTTTGGGACACTTTGTTTAGAAAAGTACCCTTCAAGATTTCTATTTTGGGGTCAAATCCTCCATAAGATATCCTTTGTAACTTTGAAAGAGGCCCTTTCCTATAGAATACTTCTTTTGAGAAAATTATTTGGATATTTTTATTGAAATATCTTTGTGTTGCCTTTTACCTCAAACATTTTTCCATAGGAACTAGTCCTTTGCCCTTGGAAAAGCATCCCTCAAAAATCTTGAAAAGTGTCCTTCAAGAAAAGTGTTTTGGACACTTTTCTCTGAAATAAATCCTTTGTAAATCTTGAAGTGGACCATTTTGCTAAGAAAGTGCCCTTTAAAACCTTTGAAAGTGCCCTCTGAAATATATATCTTTGTGTGTGTGTGTGTGTGTGTGTGTGTGTGTGTGTGTGTGTGTGTGTGTGTGTGTGTGTGTGTGTGTGTGTGTGTGATATATATATATATATATATATACTATCTAAGTACTAACATAAGATGTAGTAACCAAAGTAGTATGATTTATATGATAAATTACAAGAAATGAAATATATCACCCTAAAAAAATTCTCTATGGATCCAAAGATAAAATTTGTTTATGAAAATGTCCCCCCAAGATTTTGGTAGATAGAGTGTATTCTAATATCATCTAACATGTAAATTTGCATAGCACCCACTCAAGCAATACCATGAAAAGTGCATGCTAAATCATGGATATGAAAACCTATAGCATAATTAGATATGTAACCATTTATAAAGATTTTTTTTTTCCTATCATGAGATCCTACCCCTTGAGGGGTGAATTTTATGAATCATGTATATATTAAGTATGATGAGTAAAATGTGAAAATATGTATATGTGACAAGGTCCCATAAATGTAATAATGCAATGCACATATGTATAATAATCCTCAGTCATAAGATAATAGTAATGTGTCATTATCACATTATATATATGAATATAAAAAATTCCCATAAGTGAATACATGCATGGGGAAATAACTTGCTCTCTAATGTATGAGAATGTCACATCTCACCTTGTTAGAACTAGATAAAAAAATGTAGCATTTGATGGTAGTTTAGTGATGTGATTTTTATGTATATGATAAAATTAAATTTATTGTGGTTATCTATATGTTAATTATGTATATGTGTTATTTATGATTACCATTATCTTCTAATATATATATTGTTGATGTCATTTATATGATTGTAGGTAAAATTAATGAGCTAGGTTGGGAATGGGAGAATTATTTAAATTTGTACCAAATAATTATATATAGGTATAACTACTTAATATGTAAAAAATAATAGAGTTTATAAGGTTCCACCAAATATTTATTATTATGTTTGTAATTTTATTTTCCTATACTACGTGTAATTAAATGTTTTTATTTGACTGATTATCGTTGGATAGTATCTAATTGTACACATTTTCTATATTGATAAGTATTTGGATAGTTTTATTTTCTATTTTAAATTTTATTAGACTTGGGAGTTAGTTATTTTATTAAATTTGCATAGGTTGTAGTGGCACTAATATTCTTGTCTTATTTAGCATACTTTGTTAAGTTTTTGGCTTTACCTATTGAATAGATCAAGACTTCATCATTGGTAACAAGGTGGTTTTATAATTTTTAACTTTATTGTAGTACCTTAGTCTTATTAAAGGTTAGGGTAATATTTTTTGTTTTTTATTGGTTGAGACCATTTCAAAGGTCAATAATTTAATTATTTATTTGGTACTCAACTCGAGTTAGGTCAAAGGCAAGTATGATTACATTTTATTTATTGTTTCAATATTATTATTTTGGTGATTTTTTTGGGAGCATGACTCTCAGATAATTAATTAACTTTGATTAGAAGCTATGTGGAAGTTAGGTTTGTTTAAGAATCATGGATAATATTGTGGGAAATAGAACTATTTTTATGTGCAATTTTCATAAATGTGAATTTAAGGTTCCTAAATTATGGGAAATAATGATTCTATCATTAAATGAATACCTTATTGAAGGCATATTATTTTTGGTTTTTAAATGCAAAAATTTTGTTGACAAAGAATTAAAAAATCACATGAACCAGAAGATAAGAAAGAGAAATAAAAGAGAACACGAGAAAAAGTGTAAATTTGTGTGAAACCAACACCAATATTTTAAAACTTATTAATTGGAATCAAAGTAAGTAAATTTACCTCTACTTTTTTCTATTATTTATTTGGATATAAATGTGAAGGAATTTTATTTGGAAAATTTTGAGGTTGAATGAGTGTCTTGTAAAACCTTCATTTTGAATGATACCCATTCATTCACCTCTAATTCAATTTTACTCTTTCACCATTTAAAATATTATTTTTAATATCTTGATTTATTTTTTTATATTCATTTTTTTTTTATTATGTATTTCCTTGACTAAGAATTTTTGGGTTGATAGGTTTTATCCTTAGTTATTAGATACTAGTTTATGTGATGTGTTATGGTCATTTTAATTTGAGAAGTGTCTATGGATTTTACTGGTAAGTTTCATGTAATTTGAATATTATACCTTATTTTTGGGTATTTTATGCTTTATTATTAGGTAAGAAACCAACTGCATTTTACTAGGTTCTAAATTTTTTTGTGGTTTATTTTTGGTAACCTTGCCTTTTCTACTTGTGAACCCTAACTCCTATTGGTGAAACCAAAATCTAATTTATTATTCTCATTTTAAATTTTATATCATTATGTACTTTTTCATGGAATTTTTTCCATCTCAATCTAATTTATGGGGTGGTAAGGACCACTTATGGTTGGGTTCCTTTTACTCTATTTTTATTATTATCCTCATATTAATGATTTATAAGTGGGATTTATATCATTTATGATGTGTTGGATGAACCTTGGAATTTATTTTTATGAATATATATATATAATTTTTAATTATTTATTATTCCATAAAGCTTTGTGATGCAAAGCATCACAAGGTGCAAAGTAGGTAAATGTGTTTAAGAACTTTCATATGACCAATTTTGATCTTATTAGGGTATGAGATATCTTATAGGTAACCTTAGGTGGTTTTATAGTCATTATAATTATTTTAGAGTGTGTGTTTCATATCTATATAGGTTTTCCTACCAAAAATCCTAATTTAAAAATTTGAATTCTAAAACATGGCCTATAGTGTTGTTTTAAGTCTTATGTGAAATATAAAGGTAAAATAAGTTAATATTAATGTTTATTATTGTTTATAAATGTATAATTCATGGTCATGAACCATAGGATCCCAAAAATAAAAGTTGTAATTTCCACTTGCATGGAGTTAGCAAGAATAAGGAGTTTGTTTGATTGTTTAGCATAATAAGAAGGTGGGGAAATGATTATATAATAATAGATAATGGTATGAGATTAGTATTATATTTTTATGATAATATAGGTCCAAGTAAGAGTTAATAAATATAAAACATGGAGTAACTTTGCATGCCTTTGTTAAAATTCTATGTATAATTGTTTGGTATGCAAAGTGATCAATAAAGAAAAGAATGCTTGAAGATTATTTGTGTGTTTCATGAGATTCATGAAATTTGAAAATTTTTAGATTTTTTTTTAATTTTAATAGAGTTTGATATTATAATTAATTTAAATATTAGTATGGATTCATTTATAGCAATTTTTGGTTATGAGAAAATTTGAGTTAACACAATCAAGATGATCTAGTAAGTAATGTACTTTTGATGGTTTTTTATGTGATTATTAAATGGTTTTGAAGAAAAAAATAGTAGGAAGGTAATATTTATGTTTTAAATAATTTATAATACTTATACTCCACTCAGAGTTCAAGATTCCATTCAATCTTCCATTCTAACAAACACAGTCAAGATAGTTGTTTCTAAAATTCTATTAACTTACACAAAAGAGACATATTGTGATGGTTCAAGGATAAATAGAAGTGGGAAAATTTTAATATAGGTGGGTTAGATATTATTAAACCTTTATAATATCTTTAAATTTTATTAAACTCACTATAGGCCTTTTTTTATTGATCTCAACCTTGCATAAGCTTGTCAACAACTAGACTAGGGTTTAGAAATGGAATCTCAAATAGCTTACATTTATACAAGCCAAAAATCATGAAGTTTGGAATCATATGTAATTTTTAATTATATATAATATTAATTAGGTTCTATACCCTAAAAAATCATAAAGTATAGTATCCATGACTATGGGAGTGAAATAGGCTTAAAGAAACTTGATTCTATAGGAGGGTGTTAGAGAAAAGGTGCTTACATTAAGAGTTAGGACCTAAAACTTTATGTGCAATTTTAAAATGATAAAGGGTGCCTAAAATTTCCTTTATTTTAATTATAATATTTGTATTTTGGTCAAAACTACTTGGTTTTATTGAAAATAGGGCTACAAGGATTAGACCTCAAAGAGAGAAAAAGTTGATTATTTGAGGAGTGATTGCTTAGAGGTTGAGATAATTGTTTGGATAAGGAATGGGGTCATAATTTGTAGTTAAATTTCCATATTATGATCATTTTTGGAACAAATAACCACTAGATCATGTTTTAGACTTTTAATCCTATGGACCTACATCAAAGAGAAACAATTTTAAACTAATGATGGAGAGTGTAGTTTTGAAACATGATGGATGAGATGATGATGTTGATGTTGATGTACAAAATATGGAGAGAGTGTAGATGATGTTGAAGGATTGTTTTTGAAGATAAAGGAGGACTAGATTCATGCAAATAGGTTTAGGATCTTAGTGAGTAAATAAATTGATCAAGATGTCAAATGATAAACAATGTACCTACAAGAAAAAAACAAAGTCAAAGATCAGAATAAGAATCAAAAAGAGAATTTAGAGATAGGGAGATGGGTAAGGAGGTTTTAGGAATCAATATCTAAATAAATTTGTATATATTCTTATTCATCTTATTTCCATCTTGATTAATTATGTATAATGTATTCATACTTAATTTTTTTAAACCAAGGTTTCAAGGAACCTGAGTAGAAAACAATTTTAATGACATACTGTGATGGATATAAATTGTTTTTATTACTTGAGGTAGATTTTATGGATATAAAACATTTCCTTTATCATGAATTATTTTTTATAACTAAAAAAATAACCTTTATTTTATTTTAAGTTGTTTTTAAATAGAAATTAAATTAATTGGCTATATTGAGGTTTATCTATAACCTTTTACAATAATAGTATATCTATATTGGATTATGGAGAGCAAGTTTATTAAAAATAAGCAAAGGTTCTATTTTATTAGTCTATTGAATGCATGGAAAATGAATATTATTAGAAATTAAATGTATTTATGAAGCCAATAGTAGGAATTTATTATATTTTTCTAATTTGGCTACTTCTTTGTTTTCCATTTTTTAAGTATTATAATTATAAAAAAATCATTAATCAACACAATTCGTATAAGTATTCTAGGTGAAAATAATGATAACACACTTATCTAAAATTGGTATGACAGTTACTAATAGAGTTATTCCTTTTGTTGATCATGAATTTGTAGACAATATAATGTATAAGGTATAAATATACATTTCTTTATTTAATAATTGATTCTAGTTCCTAGAGTCCTCTTTACACTCTCACAAAAAAATAAAAGTATAAATATATATCTTTAAGGTAATGAATATTGTATAACTAAATGATAAAATGGGCTTGTTTTGTAGATGAGTTCAAAAATTTATTTTTATATTATTCAGTTTTTCTTCAAGTTCTTAACCTGATTGATAATATCATACTTATTAAAATGGTTATTATTTATGATGGAAACATCCTTATTTTATTTTAGTATACAGTAATATTTGAGAAGTAATAAGGTAAATTATCATATTTTATATTATCAAGTGAAACACTCTTTCATTATCTTGTAAGGGTAATGTTTTTTTATAAATTTGACTAACATATGTTGGTTAATTAAATCTAAAAATAATTTATTATTTAATAATTTTTTGATGTTAATATAAAATAGGGTTATTAATTCATGTTAAGTTTTGCAATAATTTAGACAACATAAATGTTATTTTGAATAAATTGAGCCTTAATATATCAAGTGCAATATTAAATTATATTAATTTTTTTTCTGTTTAAAATAAGTATCAACTAAATCATGATCTTATAGGATGGAGTTCATATATCTAAAATTTACATTGTTGAACCATCTAATCTTGGAAAATTAAGAGAATGTTTTGTTTGAATTTTTTAGTAGAAAAGGTAAATTAGAATATTATCTATTTTAATAACTTGATTGCCTAGGATAACAATTATTCTTATCATAAATAAATATTTTAAAAGTGTGTGTTTTATGCTTAAGACTCAATTGATTATTTAATGTATGAAATTAATCTTAAGATTCTTAATGATTGATTATTATGTGAAAATCAGGTTGTGAACCAAAATATATTTGTAAATAGATATGAGATTGACATTTTATTTGACACTTTGAAATTAGGTATTTCAAAAAGGTCAAAATAAGATTAAATTATTAAAAATATATTAAGGATGTTTTACTTTTTTTTATCATATGAATTTAATTGTTTACAAATAGAAATGTATCATTCAAGGTCTTAAAGAAAAGTTCAACATTATAATTTTTTCTAATTTTAAAATAATTTCATGAGTAAAAAAGAACATTGCATGCTCAATGACACTCTAAGATATTGATAGGGTTTTTATTATTTAAAGGAATACAAAGAGTGTATGAGGAATATGATACCCTTATTGTAAATTTAGGATAAATCATAACAATCTCAAACATGTTGGTTTAATGATGTATTGCATATAAGATCAATACTAAATAAGAACAATGTCATGTATGAACATATATTTTACTCTTTTATTAAATGAGATAAACATGTACTTATTAAGTTTTTGTACTTTACTTTTATGCTTAAAATTATTTGTATTTGATTAAACATAACTCAACCTTCTTTTTTTCATCCAGTTTTGGTTTACTTGAGGTTAACATGCATTCCTATATTAAATATAAGTTAATAATAAATTTAAGTAATTATAAATTTCATTTTAAATTTATATAAAAGAGAAAGAATATTTTCTTATATATTTCATAACCTCATAAAGTTCAAAAATTTTGTCATTAAGATTTTTAAGATTGTGACATTTGGTATTAGAGCCTAAGTTCTAACTATAAGTATCTTTAGGAATATTTTTTAAAAAAATTAAAGACTATTTTTTTATTATAAATATGGTGATAACATGAACATTTAGGGGTGAACTTGTCAACAATGTTTCCCATGGAGGCAAAGGTGTCCAAAGATTTAATCTTAACTATAGGAGGAATGAACCCCCTCCAGTGGTTGAAAACAACCTCAATGTTACTAATAATGCCAATCAGGATGAGGCCAATAAACTAATAGGAAATGGATATTTTTTTAATGGAATACTATTTTTACTTCATGACATATAAGAAAAAGTGGATGCACAAAACCAAATAGTGACCAATTTTGAAGGTCATGGGGTGAATTACCCAAAATATTAACACATGGAGGAGGATGGTGAGCAACCATAACGTCAAAGGATTGTGGATAATATCATAAAATATATTCATAATATTAAATCTCCTACTTATTATATATGATATTCCATAGATTTATTTAAGCCATGGATGCTTAATCTACAAAAGTATTTTAATTTGTACATCATGATTTATAATGTTAAGGCTTGCATTAGTGCCTACCAATTAGTGGGTGATGTAGATTGATGATGGAAACACCTTTGTGATCTCAATGGATATGATCATATGAATCTTACATGGGAGACATTTTAGATACAATTCTATAAAATATATCTAAATTTTATCTACAAGGAGAAGAAATTAACTGAGTTTCAACTACTAAAACAAGAAAATATGACTATGGTTGAGTATGAAAATAAATTTAATTATCTTTTAATTTATTTAAATTATATTCATGATTAATATAATAAGGTAAGTATGTTAAATTTAGTATTAGGAAAGGAATTAATTCATTATGTGAACATGACTAATCCTCATACCTTGGCTATAACTATACAGTTTACTCATCGAACAAAAGAAAAAGAAAAATCTTGCGAGAAGGCAAAACAAGAATTCAATAATAGTAGGTTGAAATATAATACTAATATTTATAAATCTCCTTTTATATTTAAAAAATAAAAATAAATAATCAATTTAAGTCCTTTTAGAAGTATAAAAATTAATGAAAATACCAAAATCTAAATAAGAGTCCTAAGACTCCAAATTTTGCAAGTCATAATGCTATAAATAGTAAGCAACCACAAGATAACTCTTGTGTACCACACATTTGAGATAATAATATTACTCTACCTATATAAAGGGAAATGGTACAATGTTTAGAATGTAATGATAACCATTACCTTACGTATTTTTGTTGTTGTGGAGCAATCAACTCACTAATCACCAAGTTATTATAGCTATTGGTAATTGAAATGCAAATCTCTAATCCACTCTAACTAATATAAGAGGTAAAAAGTTTAATTTACTATTAGAAATTTTAATTAATTCCAGTGCTAAATATAGTTTTGTCGTGTCTTTTATTGTTAATAAATGTAAAATTAAACCCTCTAAGGTAGAGTTTGACATGGAAAAATAATTTGTGTAATTGAATGCTTAGAAGAATAACTTGATCGTAGGGTATTTAAGACCAAGGTTAATATGTTTTTGTTTTCTTTTGGATCATATGATCTAATATTAGGACTGGATTAACTAAGATAAAAACAATCCCATCTTGATTATTTTAGAAAAAAAAGTCCCATGTCTTGATGACTTAGGAAACTAGAGAGTAATCTTGGGTGTTTTGAATCTTATGACATGCAAATTTATTTTATCCATGAAACTAAAAAGATTAGTTTTCAATGGTTTCAAGATATATACTATTTAAATAATAGATTTGTCTCGAGCCAAAATATGCCATAGAAGACTATCTAGTCTTGAATGAATTCAAAGATGTATTCCTTAAATAATTTCCTAATTTGTAATCTAATATGGAGTTAAATTTTTACTTGGATATTATACCTATATATATACCTACCTTAAAATCTCCTTATAATATGAATATGAAAAAAAATTAGTAATTAAAATTTCAAATACAAGAACTTTTGGATGAGGGTATAATTCAACATTGGGAGCTCTTGTTCTATTTATCAAAACTAAGGATGGTATTCTAAGACATTTAATTTATTATAGAATGTTGAATAAATTCCCTATTAAAAATAAGTATCCAATCCCAAGAATAGATGACTATCTTAGATTAAAGTACCATGTATTCTATATCAAAGATGAATGTGTTCACAAGACTACTTTCCATGCAAGGTGGGTCATTATGAATTTACTATTATATATTTTGGCTTAACTAATTCCCCTATTGTCTTTATAAATATGATGAAGAACATGCCAAAGGACTTTTTGTATCACTGTATCTTATTTTTTCTAGATGATATCCTTGTGTATTCAAAATATAATTATGATCATGAGCAACATTTATGTTTAGTCTTGCAAAGACTGAGGCAATATAAGTTTCATGTTATCTCCAAATAAGGGTTATTAATTGATCCTACCAAGATCAAGGAAATATAATAATTCCTTACTCCTAACAATTTATACCAAGATAATATCCATTATTTAGGGAATACTATCTCAAAATAAGGGTTGCTAATTGATCCTACCAAGATCAAGGCAATATAATAATGCCCTACTCTTAAAAAATTGCATGAAGTAAGAATTTTTATGGGTCTAATTGGTTACTATATAAGTGTTGTTAAAAAAATTTATAGTGGTGCTAACCCAACTACTTCACTACAAAAAAAAGATAATAAATTTATTTAGACTCCTTAGTGTGAGGAGTCATTTCAAAAGTTAATTTATTAATTTTCACTTTTTTACCTATAATTATAGATATAAATTTAAACTTTGACATATGGGTAAATGTTTATGCTATTGGAATTGGGGTTGTTTTGACTCAAGATGGCAAGGTTTTTTCCTATGAGTCTTGTAAACTCTAGGTGCATGAAAAAATTACCCAGATCATGATCTTGAATTGGATATTTTAGTGCATGCCCTCAAGTAATAAAGACACTTTTTGCATGGTAAACACTTTAAAATAAAATATTTTCATCACAATCTTGTGCACTTGTTTACTTAGAAAGAGTTTATTACTAAATTTGATACTGACATTGATTATGTAAAAGGAAATAAAAATGGTTGTTGATGCCCTTAGTAGAGTAACTTACCTTTATAAACTTTATTTATGGTATAATTTCATAACTATTGTGCTAAAATAATAATTAGAGAATTATGTTTATAGAGAAATGTGTGCAAAATTGAATAAATTTGTAGTAAACAAATATTTTTCTCATGATCTTTTTGACTTAGATGGTCTTAAAATATATCTAAATAAAATTTATATATGATATTTTGGTCATTTAAGGGTCTAATTATTGGAATAAGTGTATATTGTACCTCATTTTTCTCACTCAAGTGTCATGAAGATGACACATAAATTAAAAAGTATTTATTTTTAGCCTCCTTTAAAAAATATGTGTTTATTTTTGTTTCCAAGTGTGAAATGTCAGTGTGTTAAATTTGAAGATGTGGATGTTTGTTATGTCCACATTAAATTCTATAAAATAAATGGCTTATTATTTCAATGGATTTCATATTGGGACTGCCTAAGTTATGAGGTAGGAATGACAATATTTTAATTGTCATTGATAAATCCACTAAAGATGCACATTTCATTTGAAGCAAATTAACTAATCATGCCCCTAATTTAGCCAATAAATTTATGAAATAATTTTTTTACCCTTAGAGGGTTCTTGAAGTGATTATATCTAATCAAGATAAGTTATTCACATCAAGGTTTTAACAAAACTTGACTGTAGTGTTTGGCACAATAATGAATTTTAGTTTAAACAATCATCTAGAAATGGATGACCAAATAGAAATGTTGAATTAGAGTGTTAGAGACATGCTCATAATTTATGTAATGAAATAATAATATACATAAGTAGATGAAAATATTTTTAGGAAACACTATCCTAACCTATTTTTATAGCCCCATGACAATGCCTCTTTTAGGAGGAGTGGATGTTAAATCCTACATTCTAAGACATAAATAAAAAAACATGCAATATTTGATGGTTACTTACTATTATGATTTTGATGTATATGATACTTTTTAGTTTCTTTTGGATATCTATATGTTCATTATGTATATGTTTTATTTATGATTATGATTATAGTTTGATATAAGTACTAATGATGTCTTTTTTATAGTTGCAGTACAACTGATGAGCTAGGTCATGGATTGAAGATTTATGTAAATGGGTACCAAACAAAATTATATAGTCATAAATGAGTAAAATGAAAAAAAAATAGTTTCTAAGGTTTCAACAAATATTTAATCTTATTTTATTAATGTGATTTTGATATTTTATTAGTCTTCATTAGCTTGGAACCAATTTTGTATGTTAATTTCTATATTATTAAGTATTTGGATAGTTTTGATTCTAATTTGAAAGTTGATTAGACTTGGGAGTCATTGATTTTATTTACTTTTCATGGGTTGTAGTGACACTGATATGATTCTCTTATTCAACATGATTTGATATGTTTCTAGATTTACTTACTGAACATATCAAGACATGGACATTGGTAACAAGGTGGTTTTTAAAGTTTGGTGACCTTAGTCTTATTCAAGTTCATGGTAGTGATTTTTATTTTTGATGGGTTTAAACCTTTTTAAATTTCAATATTTCAATCATTCATTTGGTTTTGATTGGTGTAGACACTCAAAACTAATCATTAAGTGCTTGATAGTTTTTAATCATCACAAACTTACCCTACTTGATTTTATAGATTCCATTAAATTAAAATCCATGTGGTAGCCTTCATTATTATACTTACAACATTTTAAACACAAAAAACATCATTCAGGTATCGCTATTCTACTTTAAAACTCATGTTGTCCTAATTTTGGTAGTCTATGTATTTTTGGGATAATATTGCACTAAGAAAATAGGGTTGTATTTTTTCCTTATCCACTAGTGTGCCTTTATCTTAAATTCTCTAACAGTTGTATTTAAAAATTTAGACCGTTCATGTTAACCTAAATGACTTTTATCAAACTTAGTTAACAAAAATACTCTAAATTTTTCACTATATAAATACATCAAAGTCACTCAATACACCACTTAAATGACCTTACATAAAACATTGGACATTGAGAAAAATAATACTTATCTTTCTAATTCAAATTTTGATTTATATTAATAGTCATAGTCCAAGTCAAAAGTTATTTTAGTACAAGTCAATGGTAATCATTATCAAGCATTCATGTCATCCATATAGTTGCATTATTATATAGAATATCAAGATTCGCACAATCACTCTTGAAGGTAAATTTGCATCAACCTGAGGCCCTTTTGGGCTATATAGGTAGCTATCAGATCATATAGTAGTTCTAGAGGATATATTAGCTATTCCCCTAACCCTATTCCCCCATTTTTCCATTTTTTATATATTTGGTTTATGTGCAAGAGATAGGGTTTTATTTTTTCAAGTCTTATACATAAAAAATAAGGTCATGCAAACAAACAATAAACCCTCACAAATAGGCACAAACACCAAGATCATAAAATCAGTCATAAAATCAATTAAGATACAATCATAGTCAATAAATAAGGGTGTAGTGGGACCCTCTCTTCCTAATATGGCCTTGTTCTAGAAAAAATTTAATTTATGTTTTCATATGAAACATAGGTCATAGGTATTTTTAGTTAGTTTTTAATCCATATTCATCTTGCACATTCAATAATAAATTAGATCCAAGCTAGGTTTACATATCTTTGATCAAATTTACTATTTATATCTCATTTCTAAGTCTATAAATTATTTCATTTCATGTTTAAATATGTATATTTTATAGATATACATCAATTATCAATATATTTTTCTTATCATTTTATTATTAGATCAAAAAGAGTATTAAGCATTTAGTGAACCCATATTTTATTTAGAGCATTATTTGTTGTTTTCTTATCATACATTATTTTATAAATTACTAACATTGAAAAAAAATAGCCTTCAACTTTGGAGATAAATCCATCACCATGAATCAATATTATTTGACCTTAGATTTAATCTAACACTAAATAAATTAGATTTTCACTATGGATAAAATCTAATGTCGAAGCTATTTATTTTGACTTCATGTTGATGTTTTTTTATATTTATATACAAAATTATTTGGATATTATTTTTGATTAATTTTAGAGAATATATTCTAGTAGTTTCAAAACCACTTAGTGGCTATCATTTATTGGATAAGTGGTTGTTTGTTTTATTGACACCATGGTGTGAGCTATACTTTCCCAATACTAAAATCATTGAATATCACTAAACACAAAGTTTAGTGTCTATGTACCTAATGGTAAATTAAAAATTCCAAGTGTCCCCATTTTATACATTAAGAATCCTATTTTAGTCATTTTATTTTTGGTGCACCTAAAAATATCCTATCACCCATGGAAAATACTCCATCATACCATCAGAGATGAGATAATGGGCTACATGCATAATTTAGCTTATGTAGATAGTGACTTAAAATATTAGTTAGACACTAATCTACCAATAACTAAGTATATTTAAGATCCCACACAATCATATAGATACTTTATTGGATCAACCTTCATGTATGCACATAATATTTTTAAACTTTATCATTTACTAATGTTTTTTCTCTTATAGAAACTTGTTGATTTTCAATATCCATGAGTGTATGCCTTAAAGGGTGTATATGGAAAGGGGTGGATAGGACATTGGTACTTTGTGAGAGATTTCTTTTCCTATTTATTAGTCCTACATCCATTATAACTTCTTCATGTTTAATTCCCCTAAGTTATCTCCTATCATCTTAGATCCTATACAATATCAGGACCTATGATTTCCTACTATATCATCTTGTTTGATGTGGTTTTATCTATTATCCATCCCTTCCTAATTACATCAATAAAATTTATATACTTTTAAATGTTTTGGTGTAATAATTATAACTAAGTCTACCTTATTGACCTAGTTGGGGTTATTTAGTTTATTTAGGACTAAATTAAATTGGTCAATATCATCAACTTAATCTTTGAGAGGGATTAGAATAATTAATTATTATAGATAAAAGTTACCACTTCATTATAATAGATATGAATATTTATTTTTGAATTTTTATTGATCCAAATTTTACCCTAAGTATACATTTGGAATATTTATTTCTTAGATCATATCTTGAAGGAAATATTGTCTTGTGTAGTCTTGGATGAAATAGGAAGATTCATTTTAGCCTAGAGCTTGATTTAGCCTCTAAAATCCTTAAAACCATAAAAATATATTGTAAAGCACCATTAGCTAAGATGTATATTGAGTCTCAATAGGTATTATTAAAGGTAAGTATATTCTAACCATAGATCTTTAATTTGATAGATATAAGCTACATAATTACTTGGTTAATGAATATATGTCTCCTTGTTTAAACTCTTTCTTCACTTATACTTAGTGTGGCTATAGGATTGTTTGAAATTTCCATTTTTACACCATAGGTATAATAGTCCCCCTTTTACATACTATGGATCCTTACCTTTTATTTACATTATGTGATTATAATATTAGATTAATTACAAAATAGAGACCCAGTTAGAATTACTTCATTATTGATTTACTTGAGGCTTTGGCATCATTTCTCTTGATATTATTTTATAGGTTCTCCTTTTACATGTTTTATGGATACATTTGGTCATATCCCAATTCATTAAGTATCAATGTGATATATTTGAGTTACCTTCTCTAAGTCTAGATCTCTATATAGGATCGTTGTAGGTTAATCCTAGTTCATTGCATTCATTTTGGTGAACCTAATGTGAAGTTAACCATTACCTTCACCTCTTTATCCAACTATATATTTTTTTTTAAAAATCATTTTTTAAATTTTTTTTCAAACTTATCTCTGGTTAACTATATTGAATAAATCGATATAGTTATATTCAGGCATATTTTCAACTAACTATTTAGATAAGCATGATACAGTTTTAACCTTAGATCTACATTTTACTCTAATAAACTACATATAAATACTAGATATTTTTTTTTAATGCATTTCCATTTAAATATATATTTTTAATCAATATATTCTTGTATTTACATTTTTTCCTTCTTTTTAATCTTTTTTCCAATCAAATATATCGATCTATTTGATTTAGTTTTGTATTGTAATCATTTTAAGTAAGTTGATTCAATAAATTTGATTTATTAATTTACCTATATGTAAAACTCTCTTTAAATATGTTTTATTTATTTAATTGATGTAGTTTTGTGCTATGTGTACAACTACATTGGTCAATGTCGATACAATTTTGCTTTTTTTTACTTTTTAAGCCTATAGAAAATTAACTTTTCATTTGATAGTTTAATCACACATTTAATTTCAAGTTGATTTCCTATTTATTTTAATTTATTTAATGTTGTAAATTGGTTTTTTATATTATTTTTTGAGCTCTATTTTTTACTTCTTTGGATTTTCATAGAAACTATGTTCTAGTAATTTTCAAACTACTTAGTTGTTGTTGTAAAGGGAGACACATTATTCTATTTGAAATCCTAATATATGTTTTATGGACCACGTATGTGAGGTTATTAAACCAATAATAAAAGTCATAGTATATAACTAAACACAAAATTTATTTCCATGTGCCTCATATTATATCAAAAATGCCTATGATTCCCTTTTTATTGAACTTTAGGAAACCATCCATCTATTTGATTCTATAGTGAACTAGTTAATGGTTAGCATCAAGAAGATACTCTTAACTCACCCTTGAAATCAAATTTAGTTGGATATGGGCATGGTAATTCCTTCATATTTATTTCTCTAAAACATTTGGCTGACACTATCCAATGGATAATTTAGTATCTATAAAACCCAACAAAATAATCAAATCCTTTTATACATCTACCTGATCTTATTTTTGAAAAAATAGTTATATAAAAAAATAGATATCAATTTGTTGATTTGTATTATATTTTTTATTTCATATTTTATCAAACAACATCGATACAATTTTATGTTGAGTTCCATAGCTACATCATCCAACATTGATATAGTTACTTGAGTGTGAAAAATACATCGACCAACTTAATCTAGTCTCCTATGTTTGCATCCCTAATTGCATTAAATAGATTGAAGTAGTATATATTTATATATGTCATCCATTTTCCTATTTGAGTGTATTGAACAACTCCATACATTTTATTTTTTTCCATCCACTTATTTTGAAAACTACATCAAACATATTGAAGCAGTCTATTTATTGTTACCCTTAATTCTACCAAATAAAATTACATCAAATACGTCAATATAATATTTATATCATTACTTGTCATGTGACCCCATAAAATAGATTGGTTCATTACACTTATAGTCTATTTTCCAAATTTTCTACTAGACTATATCACAGAGTTTGATATAGATTATTTCTTAATATCTTATTCACTAAACTATATTGAACTGCGTGATATAGTTTTAATATTCATGCTTTATTTGTTTGTTTGATACAATTAATTTTTTGTATTTACCTATCCTAATTTATTTTATACCTCAACATTCTATTATGTATTATATTTTTGATGATTTCTAATAGAGAACACAACACAAAATGATGGATCTAACTAACTCCCATAATCTTCTAAATCTTATTTTAACATTATCAACAACCAAGAGAAAATTAATGTTCATGTAAATACTAGTACCATTGATTATAATTCACTCGTTACTTACAAACTTCTTGATCCTTTTAACTATCCTCCACATGTATGCCTATTATTGAGGATGAGAGTGATCTTGAGTATATTATCAAAATGATCCTATTCATTAATGAAAATCCTCCATATAAGGGAAATAGTATTATAAAAATCTATAATCACAATATGGGACCCCACATAATATGTCCCACTTCACATAAATATAATTTTTCTATATGCCTTGGGGAAATTCAATACATGACTTCTTCCATTCCTTCTTCTTCTGCCTTCCACCATGCCTGGCATTTCCTCTAACATGGTTGGTTTTTCCTTTAGTTGGCCCACTCAAAGTTTACACATTAATACTAATGTTAATTCTACCATTAGTGCATCTCAAGTTGCCTCTACTAGTCAACAATATCTTAATATTAATTTAATCTTGCTACAATCTATGAATAAAATGACTACTTTATAAACTAAAAATTCTAAAAAAATGATGCAAGTGCAAAATAGAATCTTGAAATTCAAAATTCATTATTAATAATATTGATGGGGAGTGAAAACCCCAAATTCCCCCAATACCACTACCCCTAAAAATTCAAAAGTTAATCTTATTCCTCAACCCCCACTTCTTAATAAAGTCATCGAGCATCTTCAAAATGAACCATTAATTCATGAAATTACAAACATATACATAAGTGGTATCACTCCTAATATCACCTATAATCATTATATTGATCCAAAATCTTTGCAAGTGATGTCATAGATTGGTACAATCAACTTAAATCTAATATTATCTCTAGCTTATAAGACTTAGTCAATGCACTATTTCAATAATTTCAAAACCAATGATATTTTTGAAAATACTTTATCCCATCTCATTAATTGTAAATATGTGAAATTTTAAACTTCCCAAACTTTCATTAAAGCATTCGAAATCCTTATCTAAAAAAGCTAAACATAACATGCCAAAACATAATCTCTTCCATTTTATCACTAATAATATCATCCTAAAATCTAATATATAGTCATGACTCTCTCTCCAAAATCTTTTGAAGAATCCCTTGAATAAGATAAATTCAAATATTTCCTTATAATATATTTTGAGCCTTCCTTACCTAAATTGGGAACTCATATGCTTATGAAATATAAAAATTATCATTATAAAAATTATGTTGTTGTGGATACTTATGATTCTATACATGCCATCCATTATATTCTTCTTGATGTATATAATGAAGTAACTCTTTCCCAACCTTTCATGGAAATTCCCTTCCATCATCCTCCCTCTTCATACTTATATGTGAAAAAATATGTTCATAAACATCTTTCCCTAGTGTAAATCCAAAAACATATTCATAAACCTTAAATAAGATAACTTAACCCTACTTTCCCTACCAAACATTATTATGATCCACAAAAAAATTATCTATATCACATAAGTTTGGAACATTCTCATGAAACATGTAAGCAACTAAGGAACTTTAATATTGAGTTTATTTATGGTCCTAATTTCAATCATGAAACCATGATATACCACATCAAAAAACTTGTGACAAGGTAGATAAGTCCCATGATTATGAAGTTAAGCATGATTCTCTCAATCAAGATAATGCTTACCTTTCCATTTGTAAATATCTACTTCCAAATAATCAATCTAATAATACCTAGCTACCTGCGTCCAATGTTATTGATGCATCAGTGAATATTCACTCTTTAATAAATGATGATAATGTGGTAAACATGAAAAACATGAGGCATGTAATATATTACATTGATCCATATCCTCATTATACTTATAATAATTTCCCCACTTAGATAGCTATTCAAGACACATGTCCATCTCATTTATTAGATGTTGAGTATACAAAAATCACAACCCATTTAGATCTTGTGACTACATCAATCAAATCGATACATTCACCTTTTCTAATAATAGTTCAAACTATATCAAACACCTAAACATAATCTGATAATATTCTCACCACTATATCGACCAACCCAATATAGTCTATTAGTTTTCACTACTTTATTGTTGTATTGATAATACCAATATAGTCAGTTATTTCCATACTAAACCCAACTACATAGACTAGCTCAATGCAGTCTTGTAACACTACATCATAAAATACTATATTAGCCAATTTGATGTAGGTAGTTTATATTTATTCATTTCATACAACTATATTAACTAATTTAATGCATGAAGTTTCTATTTTTTCATCATAGACTACTACATAAACCAAATTAATGTAAGTAGTTTCCCATTCTTTTGTGTAATAAACTACATCAACCAGATTGATGTAATTTATTCTTCCTAGACAAACTACATTGAACAAGCTAAAATAACACAATTAATCTTATACTCAATGTAAGTATACTCCATCCCCTCCATCAGCTGA
This sequence comes from Torreya grandis, assembly GCA_037957365.1. Classification (NCBI taxonomy): domain Eukaryota; kingdom Viridiplantae; phylum Streptophyta; class Pinopsida; order Cupressales; family Taxaceae; genus Torreya; species Torreya grandis. Next base: position 1,843,577 of record JARHVA010000147.1, on the reverse strand, counting down.
TTTACTTTAATATATCCTAGTCTAGTTTAGACCCCTTAGGATATGATGAGTGAGAACCCATCACAAAACTCTCTACACTCCCATCTCAAATTATTATAATTGAGCTTAAAAGGAATTCCCATCATCATCATAATTACTTGATGCAAATTTTTACTCAAAATAAATATCAATCAATGTCTATCTATAGGGAAAGAATCCACTTTGTTTAGGTTTAAGGATAATATCCTTTAATAGTCTGAATAAATCTCCATAAAAGTTGATGAAACTCTATATTCCTCTCTTTCACTTAAGTTTCCTATTACTTCTATGATTCTTGATGAAATATTAATTCATGTAGATTATCCTCCTCTATTCATTAGTGTCCAAGTGGTTGATATTAAATTCAAGTGTGTCTTTATTGATGAAGGGTCATTCAATTTTAGTTCCTCCCTTGAGTTCATTAAGACTCTTTGATAATCTAAATTTAACCTTAAATCCACGAAAATCATGTGACTTGGATATGATAAAACAAAAATGCATCATCTTGGTTTTGTTTGGCTACCCATCATGGTCCCTTATTTCATGGTTTAATTTTAGGTCATGGTTTATAGATTTTTTCTACACTATAAAATTTTAATTGGTTGAAAATGGATATATCACATGATATCCATAACATCTTTTGCATGTAAGTGTATCAAATTTACTCACAATAGTGTTATGTATAAGATTCAACGATATACAAACCATTGGGATTTTGAATACTTTTAAGAACATGGTGTCTTTTAAATCCCTACCCTTAAACCTTTGCCTATCATTCCCTTTTAGTAATATAAATGATTCAACCATGTCATCAATTATAATCAAGGTTATAATGGAGATTTGAAATTGTGGGTAACATCAAACCTAATATTTTAGATTATGATGATGACAAGCCTGATGAGATCAGTCTTAAGATTAAAGCATTGGATATCCCTTGTAGAGTTATTTCTCAATGACCCCCTTCTTTGTGACCTTTTTCTCTCCATATTTAAATTGATGAAATTTTTTATTTGATATTTATGCCCAATAAATCAATTCTTCATTCTTCCTCAACAGATAGAGTAAATAATTCATTCTATATCAATTTACATACACTTGATTATGATGATAGTTATTATCTATGTGATCCATTCTTAGTAGGCTATGCCCAAGATAAGGATGCATAAATCCTTCAATATTGATCTTCCTTACATAATTATTATGAGTCTAATTTAAATTTACATAGTATTCATTTAGTACATATAGTTTCTTCTCCTTATAACACACTTTGAATTATTTTTTATTCTTTTTATGTTCATAGGCTTAAGATGGAGTAGCTAATAGTTTCTTCACATTCTAATCTAGTCACTTATAAGCATCTTTAGAGTATGATATTAGATCATGCCATAAAGGGACCATGCCAATTCACCATATGTTATGATCATTTGAGAATACTTCTTCCTAACATGTTGACCACATTACTCCAACCTACACTGAGGGCATCTCTTACTACTAAAGAACCTAATAATGACCCCACTCTTAAATGTTTATATATTTATGATCTATTTGATGAGGTATTACCCATGAATAATCATGAATATCAACCTATATTATGGTCACATGATCCATATTGTGAGTTTCAAAAATATTTTGTCTTGGGTTAATAATTGTTGAGCATACCAAAGATTCCTAGCATAGCAGTAATTAAAAACTATTTTCCTACCAAAAAGAGTCAATCTACATAGTCATCTATCCTTAGGCACACTTGTTATTGTCATTGCATGACTATGAATAATTAGACACACTTAAAAATGTTTAATATTACATTGATATGATTTTTATTGAAGTAACACAACCTTCTAGTGAAAGGAACCTTCCACCTCCTAGTACATCCCTAGAGTATATATCCAAGCATGGGAAAGTTCATTTCATTTGTCATTAATGTGTTAAAAATCATGTATACATATATAGGGCACTCCAATGGAATTTATTTTATTTTTTTAGGCCTACACATTAACCTTATAAACAATATTATTAGGGTTATTCTTGGATGAAAACTCAACTTTCTCCTCGACCTATGCCTTCTCATAGATCATAGGATATCAACCATACACTAGTGCATGTTATTTGAATTTATTATCCTTAGTAGGAGGTACCATGACATCCTATTTATTATTCTCATGTTCACACTTTATCCAAAGAGATTTTGTGTCATTAGGTCTTCACATGACTCTCTATGAAGATAGACAAGATAAAAATTAGAGCTATATTCTAATTACAACACAATTTATCTAATGTTATTGATGATGTATGTAGAGATATATGTCAACATTTATGAGCACATATTTGTGTCATATAATAATAGCCTTCACATTATCATATGGTTGGATTTGATATTTACATTTCATTATAATCATTTGTGATGCCTTGTTTATATCTCACTTATATTATGGTTATCTTTCATTTCAATATTTTATTTCTCTAAATTTACTCTAAATTTATGGCATATTTTTTACAACATGTTTTCCTTGATTAATACCTTTGATAATTTATTTTTTACTTCATTTTAAAATTAATTTATTATGTAACACCTTGGGATCTTCTTTATTATGCTTTTGTTTTATTGCAGAAGAGACACCAAGTGCACAAGTGAATGTGCAAGAAAGAGAAGTGAGTTTGTTGTTGATGATAAAGAAGAAGAGATGCATTGGTTAATGCATGAGGGAGGTGTTGAGGAACCCATAAAAGTAAGAGAAGATATGGGAGATGAATATGAATTCCATGATGCCATTGAAATCCAAGAAGAGGCAAGAGAATAGTCAAGCATAAAGGAAGAAGAAAGTACAAACAATCAAGATGGTATGCAAGACAAAGAACTAATGGAGCAGACCATTAAGGAGGTAAAGGTGACTTCAAAAATTAATTTTTCTTATTCTTATAAGCATGAAATTATTGATATAAATGATAAGGAAGCAAAGAGAAAGGCGGAGCTTTCAATTAACCATGGATACGTGATGCCTAAATGGTGGAAGAAGCAAACTCCCCAGCAACAGGAAGTGTTGGTACAAGAGCATGGATGCAGGATGCCTACATGGTTTGAGAAGACAAATGATGAGAAGGAGAAACAAGTATGGGTACCCAAGAAGGCAAAGAGTGAAGATGTGAGTGTTGAGGTAACAACACCAAGAAGTCAATGGAGGAAGGTGAAAGTTGACACAAGCAACCAATGGTGTGAAGATGACACAAGTACATGGAAAGGTAAACAAATTGTTTATGATGATGTTTTTGAATCCTTTAATGATATTTTCATGAGAAATGAAAAATGGAAAGTGGCTATGTGGACTAATATGCAGCAAGGAGAGAATTCCAAATGGTTGGTTAATGAGGAAAGAGATGGATATATAGCAAATCAATGCCTCATTGAATGCAAGAAATGAACAAGATGGATTCAAAGAGAAGTTGAAGAGAGTAAGGAGACACAAGGTAATGGTGTTTCAATTTCTTTTGATAAGTGTACTAATGAAGAAGTTGGTTTATGTGAAGACAAGCTAAGAAAAGATGAGATAAGGGGTAAAGGACAAGTAATCCTTAAGAAAGAAGGACCCAAGTTTGATGAAGAGAATGGTGAGATAGATGAGATCTCACTAAAGGAGGAGTTGAGAATGTTGGAGGAGCTCTTTAGTTCTCCAAGGGAGTTTTGTAAAGATACAAATCATGATGAGAACACCATTGGTAAGAATGAAGCAATAAAAGGGCAAACCCAAGAGGCAAGGATAGTTTTGTTCAAGGAGCAAGAATGTGAAGGCATCTAAGAGGCTTCATGGCCTAAATATTTTGATTCTAAGGTGGCTTTGAATGTTTTGTATGCAGGTATGAAGGTTTCTAAAGTGAATGACATACATGAGTCATTGGAGAAGCTCATGAAAGAAGAAGAAGAACAAGATCTAGAAGACATGTATGAAGATGAAGAAGCATGGAAGTGGGAGGTGGTAGCTGAGAAAAAAATGAGAAGGACATATCTAAAGAGGAAGAAAATAAAAATGAAGGACAAAGACTATTCCAAACAAAAACAAGCATTGGTATTGGCAACAAGACCTTGGGATCTAGGGATAGAGTGAAGACTACAACATTGAGGAGATATCTCATTTGAACTAAGGTTCAAATTGTTTCTAGAGGGATATTATGATGCAGGAGCATCTACATACATCTTCATGCAAGACATGGTTAAGTTGGGATTAGTATTCACTAGGCATGAAAGCTCTAGTCATGTTTGAATTCAAATTCAAATTATTATATTATCCCTCCAAAATGTTATCTAAGGAGGCGTAATTGTAATTGTTAAAAGTAAAAAGAGTGGAAAAGGTTAAAGTTAGTTAAGAATCCCACATTAGAAGCTTGTGGAATAAATCAAGGGAGCTAGTTGAAATCCTCCAACCATAGGGTATTTATTATTAGATAATCTTTCAACATTAGAATGTTGGTTGAGAAAATCTCTCCTATTTATTGTCTTAGAACCCAAGCTGGCGTAGGAGGAAGAGACTCTTTAAAAAAAAAGATATGCATTAATCTCATAATAAAAAGGAGGAGAGGTACATAGATAAAAAAAAGAGAGTATCTCTTACTCAAAGAGAGATAGGGTGGTGAACCAGGCAATCAAAGCATGGAAAAATGTAAGGGAGAAAGTGGAGATTGCATGTGAAGAAAAGGAGAAGACATAAAGTGTCTGATAAGGATTTGTGAAGCCATTGACCATTGAGCATGGGATATTTTAATCTTTGTATTGTAATTATTTTGATTGACTAAGAATAAAGGTGTTTTGATTCACATGTGTATGTTAATTAAACAATAATCCCAAATACAAAATTTTGGTCTAATTAGTGGTAAACAAATGTACAGGGTTGTGTATGTATATGTATGCTTCCTTGAGGTTTAAGAAACAAATGATCATTTATTGGAGTGAAATATGAATGATAACCTTTGGATATACATTGATAACCAGTTTCCAATTGTATTAGATGATTAAGAGGACTAAAATGTTGCAAAAGTTCAATGAACAGGGTGCAAGCCTGTGTATTTAGTCATTCGACACATACACAGTTCACTGTCAAATGGAGATCAACGTGTAGATGTTTGCATAGCATGAAGATAAGTATATGAGGTAATTATAGACCCAAAGGAAGAATCAAAATACTTTGGAAACATCTTAGACACCTTAAGACTCCAAAAGTTGACTCTCTACCTGTAGGTGACAGGGTCATGAATAGGGTGGTTGCACAACATAGTTTGAAGAAGACTTAACTATTGGTTCATTTTGTAAGCCTAATGAATAATTATAAAAATATTATTAGGTCATTTTAATTGTGTTCCAATTGTAATATGTCAAAAATAGTCATTGGAAGTTGAATTATGGACTTTTGTAAGCCCTCGGCCTGTGTGGAAAGAAAACTAGGCCACAGTTGGAAGAATGAATATATCTCGAGATTTAACCAATGAAAAAATATGAAATTTTGTGTGTAGATGCGCCTTGGAGTTATGAACCTAATTGAAGTGGTTTAAGATTGAATGGAGCAATGTGGAAAAATATATGGTCAAAATATAGACTTGTAATTCTGAGACAACTTAGAAAAATGTGTTCTCAGGTACTAAAGAGCACATAACTTTAAAAAGGATGCTCAGAATGACTTTAAATTTAATAGGTAGTTGGATGATAAGGTTATTTATGTGACTCAAATCTTTTGAGGTCATAAAATTTTGTCCATGAAAATATATAGAGGACTGTATTATGTAAAAGAGACTGTAAGTGAAAACCTATTTATTCATATTGTGAAGAAGAATAGGTGAATCTAAAAAGATGGTTTTTGTCCAATGAAGAGGGAAGATAAATTATTTTTTTGATATGTAAAGGCCTAATGGGTATCTGGAAAGGTGCTTAGTTTGGTCAAAAGGCTCGTAAAACATTCTGGACAAGGAGATTTGCACCAAAGGAAGGCGAATTAGAACAAGGCTACACTCGGGGAAGATCAAGAAAGGTCAAATTTGGTCTATTTGATGGTTCATGATGCTAGCATAAGTATTTATCTATTAAATTTGTTGTGATTTATTTGTGGTTGAATATTTAGATGACACATGCCAAGTGTGGGTTGTAATAGTTGTAAAAGGGAAAAGAGAAGTTCATCAAAAGAAAAGAACATAGTCTAATGAAGAAGTGACATGTTGGTAAGGTAACCTATGGTGTAAACAAGGTGAGGGTTGCACCAGGGGAGTGTTATGATACCTACTTTTCCTATTGTGTGAACACTTATTTTTCATAACCTATGTGCCACTTTGGTGTCATTTGAATATATTACTTTCAAATTTATGGACACATTGTCATTTGAGCCTAAAATCCATTAATTCGGCATGCATTGTCACTTGTGTAGTTTTTTTATCATTACACTTCCTTGGTGTATTCTCTCAATAATTTAAATTTCAACTGAGAGATACCTAATGAGTAGATTTGTTTCTACAATAGTGGTTCTTCTTGGTAAGACCAATTATACTTATTGGTGTGCTTATATGGAACACTTTCTCACAAGAAAGAATCATATCCATTACTATATAGATATATTCCTACTCCCACTAATCCTATTTAGTAAAATAAGTGGGTTATTTCTTGTGACAAGGTTCTTGGTGCCTTACTTTTACATGTTTTCATGGATCTTCATTGCTATGTGAAATATACAACATGTCCCTATACTATTTATATCATCCTATAGTCTATTTTTAGATATTTTATTGAGATCTATATCACTTATCCTCCTCATCTTCCTCTCATATCTTCAAAGGCTATTTTAGTTCCTCCTCCTACTCACATTTCCTATGATGACACATTTATGGTGGACTATGCTCTTCCTTTTGTTGAAACACCACTACATCCATCTATTTGACCTACATCTTGACTTCATAAGCTTAAAACAAGTTATATTTGTAATATCCCTTTGAAAACCTTCATTTCATTGTGAATCATAAGACACACCTTCTTCAAAGGCTTATAATATGAATTTTAACTTACATGACATGTTTGAGAGGCATTTGATGACTTTATAGGATTATAGGAAAATAAAATAATCTTGAAAAATAGGCTATTAAATATAACCTTAGATATATAATTATAACTCTCTACACCCATACATCCTACCAACAAGGTTTTCATCACAAAAAGGCTAAAACGACCTGAAATACATTAATATAAGAATCCTTAATTCTTGTAATTACCTTAATTTGTAATTAAAATATCTCAAATTTATTAAACAAGATATAGACCAAATTTTAGGCTTCAAAAAGACCCTTGCTCTCACCCTAGGACAACCTATGAATACCTAATACATCACCCAATGACTCATAACATGCTACCATATGATGGTTTCTTCAGCAACCCCTAGTATATACAATGAAACCTTAAATAATATTAATAAGGATTTTAAAAGAAAATTTTGAAGATCATGACAAGATCTAGATCACCATGTACAATCTTGGAATGCCCTATGAGAGATTTTTAAACTATAGGGTTTGATATTTGGCTGGGAGGCCAAATTATCAACAATTACCTCACTCAAAAATTCCAAAAGAACTAAGCATTGATTCAACTACATTATCAAAAACTTATCAAATTCAACCCAATTAGACCCACTTTACCAACCCATATTAGTTAATTCCCAATAAAATAATCCTTATCAACATCAATTTAAATACACATTTTTGACCCCTTCAAAGGATTTTATTTAACATTATGCACCTTTACCTGATAAAATTCTTGTTGGATGTGATGAATGGGATCCTATAGCCAACATACCTCATCTCCCATCTCAAATTAATTTTATAAAACTTATGATAACCTCTCATCATCATCATCATAATCATATAATGAAATTTTTATTTGAAATGTATATCCTTTTCCCCCACTTATAGGGTAAGAAGCTAACTTTTTAGGGATTAAAGACAGTATATTTCAATAGCATGAAAAAATGTTTATCCAAATTGATTAAATAGTAGATACTTCTCTTGAACTCAAATTTCCTATCACTTCAATGGTTTTTTATGAAATATTGCTTCATCCAAATGATCCTTCAGTGTTCATTAATGTCCCAATAGGTTATATCCAAGTCAAACTTGCACTTATTGATGAAGTTTTTGGTACTTATATTTCCTCTATAGACTTTATTAAAATAATTCGGTATTCTTAACTCAATCTTAAAACTAATCAAAGTACATCCCAAGGCTATGATTGAAGACAAATTCCTCCTCTAGGTTATGTTTGGATTCCTATCATAGTTTCCCATATCATGGTTCACACAAAATTCATGATATTTATTTTTCCATTATCATATATCATTTTACTTGGTCACCCTTAGACACACTACATGAGATTCATACCCTCATCAGCATGCCAATGTGTCTAATTTCCTCCTAATGGTGATATATACAAGATTAAAAGAGACATAAATCCTTATAATTTTGAATAACTTCAATAATGTGGTGTTTTAAAAATACCTACCCCTGAACCTTCACCAAGTATTCCTTTTCATGAGTTTTAATGCTTTAAGTATATCATCAACTCTACTAGAGGTTATAATGATCACCCTAAACTAATAGGAAATACACTACATAATATATTAAATGTTGATGATGATAAACTTGATGATATCAGTTTGAAAATTAAAACTTCTTATATCTCTCCTCACATAATTGCTCAATTACCTCCTTTACAATATCGGTGTCATCAAAAACCAATATATGAAATTCATGTCACTTTAACAAAAACTAAACACTTCATTCGTCATTATTCTTCAACTAATAAAATTATTGATTCTTTCACTATTAATATTTATACTCCTTATTATGATGATGGGTAATGTTTAGATGATCCATTTTTAGTTAGATTTACTCAAAATAAAAATGTAAAGATACTTAGATATTTTTCTTCCTTAAAACATGCCTTAAATTTTATTTATGTAGTTCCATCTCCTTATACTATACCTAACATTAGTTATTCTTCACTTAATGTTCATAGGTTTGATATGAATGATATACACATTACTTCTTACTTAGTCACTATCGAGCCTCTTTTTATTATGTTTCTTGATCATGCCATGACAACACCATATCAATTCACTAGATTATTTGATCCTTCAATCTTACTCCCTCTTAAGATGTCAACTACATTAAATTTACCTACCATGATACAATCTCTTTTAGCTATTGAACCTAAGCTTGATCTTACTCTAAATTCTTCCTATTGGTGATGGCATATCACCTTTAACTAAGATTGATCCTCTACCTACACGATGGATAAATGAGCCATATTTTGAGTTTCATAAGGTTTTTTTTAATTGGGTTAAGGATTTTCATGCCCATCAATTATTCTTTATACAATAATAGGCCTCAGGTTATACTCCCACTACAAATAGTCAACCTACATATTTAAATACTTATAGACACACTAATTATTTTCATGACATAGGATACATTCCTCTACTAACTAATGATATCTTAGGGATTACATTGATATTATTCATATAAATAAGATATAGTCCATTAATAATAACCTACCTCCTTTTGAAATACTTAAGATTATATCCCTAGATATGTGTAAATTTATTTCTTTGGCATCAATGTATGACACATCATACAGATAGATGTAGTGTTTTATATTAGAAATTTCATGATTTTCCATAGCCTATGACATCACCTACTTAGCCTATAACATCACCTACTTAGTAGCACACTCCAAGTCATTCACATACATAAACTAAACATTCTCCATAGACTCCATTTTCTCATAGATTTGAGGATATCAGTCATAGAGAAAAAATCATTTCTTGTATTGAGTATCCCTTATAGGGGATTACACATGAGAATCAATATTCCTCTATCATACCCACTTTCTCCATAGAGATAATACATAAATAAGTATTTACATGAATATCTATGAAGATTTATGAGACTTTGATTTAAGTTAGATTACAATTACACCAAGACATATCCGATATTATGGATGATGTATTCTATGACATCTATTAATACTTTTGAACACAATTATTTTTTATCACATTATTTATCAGACTTATATATTATTTGGATTTGATATTTTCATTATGCATTGATATATTCACTATGATATCTTTATTGCATGTCTTTCTGATTATTTAAAAAAATCATGTTACTTTGTTAATTTTCACCTATTTTATTTCACCCTTTATTAAAAGATGATTTTTATTTACATATATGTTTATGTTACATCATTAGTATGAATAGGATAGATATCATTATGACATGGTTATTAACCCACATCCTACACTATCCTATTTTACCTTAGGGTCAGCTACAAAGCATATTTCTCATTGTAACATATCTTACATAGATCTCTAATGATCTTCATTTTTTTCTTTTATCTCCCTTCATATTAAGTATGTTAGGTATTTGAAGAGTTTGTATGCAGATTTAACACATGCAATGGATCTATTGATGTTTTTGAACATAGAGAGCATAGGAAATATTTTAATTAACATAATATATTCTATTATTTTCACTCATACAAATCCATACAGGTGTTACAATTATATAGGAAAACTCTTTCCTATAATTGGGGACATCATATCTTGACCAATATCTATACAGGTGTTATAGTTATATAGGAAAACTCTTTCCTATAAATGGGGAGATCATATCTTGACCAATATCTCATGTTAATACTCAATATCCTATAAACTCTCATACATAAATAATAACTAACTTATTTACCTATTAATGTTGTAACTCATAACAATAATATATTCTTAACAAAATATATTTTAACAACTAACTATATGTAATAGTGAATTATTACTCTCATAGTTATTCAAATTATGGTATACAAATTAATGTGTGGGCTAATTATTCCCTAACATTCCCCCCTTACGCTTTACATGGTAATTTGTGTTTCAGAGGACTTAATGAAAGTAATGAAGGAACATAGTGACTTTTTATCAACCATTCAGTATTAAGAACACATCAATCAAATCAGTGTGGGAAATTTGAATAATAACATCTACCATCAACCAATAAATGGGAACACTATCAACCAATCATGGGAACCTCCTCCATGTATCAACCACCATCCATGTAAAGTTAACTACATCAACTAAATCTGATAATTTACCAACAAGGACCATCTATTCAAATTTCACTTTTGTATCTCCTAAACACCTTTTTTATGCAATACACTATGTGGGAAAATAGTAAATATACCTATTATTTGTCACACATAACAAGTACTGAAAATAAAAATATATATATGTTCCACTATAGCAGAAGTGCCCCTTAATTAGTGGCTAATGAAAGGTGTAAAAATCCTCCATCCTCCAGTGTACTCTAGCCTCCAATAGGTGAATAAGTTACTTACTTAGATGATTAAGCCATGAAGCTAAATTGAATGTCTTCTTTGATAATACAATCCCCTATACACATAACTGATACATTTGACTCAGGATGTTGGGTTTGCCTGATAATGCATCCTTTATAAGAATGGGTTTTTGAATTGAAAATTTGACTCAATATACTTTATTGACCCAAAAACAACTTTTTGACTCATATTTTATTATGAAAATAAACTTAAATAAATGAGTATGATAATGAGAATTTTTTGAATTAAATACTTTTATCATATTTGACAAAGAAAGAACTTTGATACTTTTGAACTTTTAACAATAAAAAAATAAAAAAAATAAAGTCCAAATGATATCTCTTTAGGCATAAAAATGGCTCAATAACTGTAACTCTTGACTATTTTTCATTTTGACATACAAATAATCTTGACAAATAATAGACTCAAATGATAACCATATAATAAAAATACTTTTGACTGAGAAACAAATACTAGAAAATTTACTATCAATTTCTAATATAGCAAATACAACTTAATAGATATAAAATAAAAATATAACTCATATTGCACACCAGTTGATAATGGAAAACTAAGGCAACTAGACAAGATATCTTGCACAACTTTGAATAGAAATAAAATAATTGCCACTCCCACCAAATTTTTTTAAAGAGATGCTTTGACCAAACACATCAAGGAACCACACCTTTCTTGCATCAAATGTGCACAAGCTCATATGATAAAGGCAATGCACACTTTATTAATGTCAAATCTTTTTTTCAAATACCATAGGATGTTAGAGTTGAGGTGATTGGAAGATAGTACAAGTTTGAGTAATTTGTGTAATGTAAAACTCATTGAATAGGAAGGCGACCAAAATAAATAATGAATGAATAGATATGGCTATGGAAACTATCATGTTCCACTCAATTCTTGGATTTGAAAAACTATCTGTTGATCAGATCATTTTTTTTAGCATCAAATCTCTAATCACCAGTGTGATTTTACCCTAGATTATTATTCTATATAGATATAGTGAAAATAGTCTTATAACATCTAATACTAAAATTTGTAGGGTTACCAATTCACTTTTTCCAAAAAAAAAACATAAAATGAATTTAATTATTGGTAGAATTGTAAATGCATGCCAATCAAATAATAAATATAGTTGTATAAATATATTTTAAAAAGATTAGGTGCTATTTTTTGAATGTATTGAGGAGAAGAGATCAAGTGCACAAAGGATGGATTAAAAAATTTGAATGCTAAAACTCCTATAAACTTCAATACTCATAAATAATGTGATCATAAGTACAATGATCCTACCCCTCTAGACTTCATCAATAGACCATTACATTAAAATCATAGAAGGTGCAAGACCAAGCCTACTTTGATACCACTATTAGGTATTTGAAGAGCTTATATGTAGATTTAACACATGTAATGGAGCTATTGATATTGATAAACATAAAGAGCATAAGAAATATTTTAATTAACATAATATATTCTATTATTCACACTCTTACAAATCCATACAGGTGTTATAATTCTTTAGGAAAACTCTTTCTTATAATGGGGAGATCATATCTCCACCCATATCTCACCCGAATACTCAATCTCTTATAAATGTTCATATGTAAATAACAACTAACTTATTTATATACTATTGTTGTAACTCATAACAATAATACAATTGAAAATATATTATTAACTAAATATATTCTAACAACTAACTATACATAATATATAATTATTACTCTCATAATTATTCACATTATGATATAAAAATTAATGTGAGGGATAATTATTCCCTAATAAAGTACACACATGTTTAGGCTTGAGAATGGATACTTACTTATGGGTAGACCTAACTATTTTGAAGTTGACATAGTCTCTAAGTACTTTGTATCTTGTAACCAAAATCTAAATATGATTTGTGTTCATCAAGTCTATCACTCATGTTTGGTATTCTAAATCTATATGAAGTAGTAGAAAACACCATAAAAACTTAAAATCCATGTCATTTAAACAAAAAGGAATTATAAACTCAAAAGTTAAAATCATACCAAAATACATGACTCTTATTTTACCACATCTCCTATTCTAGTCAAAGCTCAAACTCCATAATTATCCTCATGATATATCCAAGGTCCATTAGAGTATGGTAGGCTAGTAAAATGGGATAGGAAGTTTCATTATAATATATAGTACTACTTAATTTCTCATGCAAGTAGCCAATCTTCATAGAAGACTAACGACTCTATAAGGGGTCATAAGGAATGCAAAAAAATTTGTGAGAAGGTAGGATAATTTTAAATTTCTTGTATATATAGCTTTAATTTAATGATCTAAGTACTTCATTGATTGGCCAAAATCATTGTGTCTACTAGGGTAAGTATTCTATGTATATGTTGTCCAACAAATCCTTAGCACTTTCAGATTTACTTTGTATGTCTCATGCCAACTAAAGACTATTATAACACCTATGTAATTATTTTTCATCTCCTTTTCCATCATAAAATTCCCAATATTCCTCCTTTATGAATATTTATTTTCAGCTAACCATACCTCTTTGGTTCTCCTTTTGTGAGTTGCAATATAAGACCTTGGGTAGGACCTAACCTTCCTCGCAAAAATTATTTTATCTCATATAACTAATTACCATTTTTTTGGGTTCCCCCTTTGTGATTTATAGTATATTACCTTGGATAGAACCAGGCCTTCCTCATAAAGTATACTTTTTCTCTCATAACTAATTATGTGCCATGTTTCATCATAATAATAACTATAATCTTTCACAGTATTTACTAACACAAACCTTAAGTTTAGTTTATCTTTCTTACACTACATTTTATTTTCACATATTTCTTATATTTTATTAACATATATTTGTTTATGTGTTCTTACCTTACATTGATATTTTAATTTATTTACATATATTTGTTTGTGTGCTTAAATTACATTCATAATTATTTTTATTTTTCTTTCACATATCTTTGATTTACATTATTATTTCTCATTTTCCACATTTATGTTTTACATTTCATTAATTTATTATGTGTTATCTCTTTAGTTTTATAATTTCACTTTTTCAAAGAAAATATTTTATTTTAATCATGCATTTTCTCACTTCTACTAGAAAATAATAAATAAAAATCACACATTTTATAATAGTATATATCAAACATTAACACATTTGATAGAAATAAAATACACACATTCATAAAATTAATGATTCATAACTATATATATATATATATATATGTAGCTCAAATGTATGACATAACACAAAATGATATATTCATAATATAATCTAAGCTCTATGGATGTGGTCCACCTTGTCCATATGGTGGTGGATGAGATATGCTACCCATGTAATATTGTGATCATGCTCTCCAAATATATTATTGTATTTAATTTGTATTATTTTCAATCCCTCCACCTATCCTTATAGTTCAGATACCTATCTATCCATCTATATAAACTACTTGGTGGTAGTCAAGTGAGGGGCCCTCTCCTGATCTAATGTCTACCATGCCTATAGGTTGCCTTAAATGATTATCATTGGTAGCATAAATTAAAGTACATCTCCTCATATTTATATCTCTCATGATACCTCACCAACCAATCTAGACCAACTAGCATCATTAGGTGTGCAAGGCAAAAAGGATCAATCATCTAGTCATGTTGTGTTAACACACCATCTAATATATCATGATGTGTCATTTATACCATAACTGACCATCTAGCCTCTGCCACCACATAATTTTCAAAATGAAAATTAAATGAACATCATATCTCACATGTATATATATATATATATATATATATATATATATATATATATATATATATATATGTATGTATATATAAACATCTATCTATCATATATATGTATCTATTCACAAAATATAAAACATAAATTACATAAAAACATAATTTACTCACCAATAGTCTCTCCATCTAATCACCCACTAAGCACCTCTTACAAAGCATGGCTCCATTATGCTAAAAATCTAGGCTTAAAAACTTAAGAATGATGAGTTCAACTATGAATCCACCCCACTATCAACCAAGTCACTATAGGCCATGCAAAAAAATATCCTTGAGGTGGTTCACATGGTGTAACCTTTAATATTACTTATATCTATGGATATGGATCTACATACACTTACCTTTTACTTTATTTTAGTAGCGGTGGCCATGGTGTTCAATGAAATACATGATATTGTGTAATAAAAATTACCTCTACCTCTCTTCTAATAGCCTCTACATCCATAATTATCAATAGTATTATCATCCACAAGGTCTTAGCTAGTGTGGCTATATCATTAGCACATCTATAGGTAATCCTACACCTCATATTCCTCAATGATCCCTTGCATGTTGTGCATAAATGCAAGTACTATTATAGGATCCACCAAGCATGACAACCTAAACTATCCTAGTAAATGAGCCACATGATGTGGTTCTACCGACCATGGATTGTTCCCCATAATATGAGCACAACCATGTCCCTAAAAACTACTAGGCTAAAACAACCAAGTATCTATCATACATAAGTACAAATACCAAACAATATCTCCTTATGTGATCATATGCAACACTGGGGCATGTGGTAGAATCCATAATACATGATCATGTATTTGCCTCAACACATGAGGTAAAGTGGAATGTATCTTATGTGGAAATCATATAGGTCAATACATCATAAACATCTCATAGATCTAATTACTCAACAAAATCATAGGACCCATAGTCATTTACCCTTATGATAGGATATTATACATGTTGTTTACCTACTGCACCTAGATCACTAGTTCCAAATTATACATCATGTCATATTCCAACATGGATCATCACAAGGAAAAAACATATAATGGACCTTCTCATATAAATTATTATAGATCACATGAGTTGCACAAGACCAATAATATCCTTATATATATCTAGAATGTCTAACACATAGACATCAAATAAGTGAACATGTAAATCCACAAAATATCTCTTAGAACTAGTTTCCCATAAGGCTAAGGGTCATCTCTTTATGTCTATCTCAGGGGTATCATATATAATAGGTGTCCCCACAATTATAAGTCCTAAAAGTGCATGACCATCCTCTAGGGTGATATGTACCTCAATGGTATCCCCATCCACCCCCCACCTAAAAGTTTTGCTTAGTCACTTTCATGCCCCTAAGAACATGGTGACTAACTCAACACTCAATGAAATACATTGCATCTCTATGTACCCCCAAAGCTTAGTGATGTCAATTATGTTTGGTCTACTACTACTAATATCTACAATAAATAAGGCAATTAAATTATGTCTACTAATCACTAGATTTTCTATCACCTCTAAACAATATCAATAAATAAAGAACATATTAGTTATCTATACAAATAATTATCACCTACATTCTTAAAATCAACAACACAAGTATGTAAATATAAATAATCTACTTCATCAATCGCTCTTACTTTTTTTATATTATATTCTACTACATTAGCCATAAACCAAACTACTTTTGCCACTTATATTTTTATATTATATTAGCCATGTACCTCACTACATCAACCAATCTTCCTTTCTACTAATTTAGCTAGGTACTATGCAATTAACTAGTCTCCGTAACATAGTTAGCCACTTTTTAAAGATTTGGCCACTAGAAAAACATAGTGGGCTATAATAGTTACTAAATTATCCACCTATAAAACTTACTATATCATCTAATTTAGATGACATCGGCCACTTCTCCTTTTTCAACTAGATCAACAATTCTTAAATATCATCATCCACTTACATACCAAACAAGATCAACCCCCTGGTATGCAGTCAACCACTTAATAAACATTACCTATTCAAACTAAATCAAGTAGGCTAATACATTTAAATTCTATAATGATTTTTAACTAACTCTTCATTAATAACCTAGACCTAAGTTTTTCATTTTTGTTACCTACCCATTATTCATCATAATTTCTACTCTATCCTTAAATTTTTTATGGCAAACTACATTACACATATTTTCCCTATCACCTAATTATCCAAACCTACTTAATTTAACACCAAAAAAGCTAAAAAATAATATTAAGTACACCCCATACCTAGACTAAAATGACAACACTATAATACATCATCTTGCTCATCCTCCTTGCATCCACAACATCATCTCTCTCATCACTCTTGCTCACATAGATTTCAATTAAACAAATATTCAAATGAATAGTTAATTATCAATTATATAATAAAATTTATAAATTTTTAACCTTTAATTTATTCAAAAAAATTCCATCTTCTTCTCATAACTTTGCTTATTTAATCTCTTTCAAAAAAATGAAAGAATTCATAAAATCTTGACAATGTAGATAATTTTTATATATTAACCCCATATTTTTGTAAAATTTTCAAATTTTATCTTATTTTTCAAATCTGCCTCATGTTATGTACATTGGATGCTTCTTCCATATACTTCTCAAACAAATCTTTTTACACATTAACAAGGTAAGTAAAGTTCTATATTTTCAAATTATTTAATTTCATTTATTTTTCACTTTATAATGAAATTTTTAGATTAGTTATTATGTGTTCATATGTTCTTTCTCAAAGTATTATTTCATGTTACAACTTAAAGACATGTAATGATATTCAAGTGAGGCATATGTATACACAATATATTTTTATAATTTTATCATTTACTAACATTTTATCTCTTGAAGGAACCTATCGAGTTTCTATATCTTTGAGTGCACACCTTAAAATGTGCACCAATAAAGGAGTAGATAGACCTTTGATGCATTCCATATACAATTACCTAAACCCACTAAAAATCACTTTTATCTGACTCCCTAAACAATCCAAACCCTGTTTACAAATTCTCTAAAATTTTTTCCTTTTAAATAACCATTAACTAATAAAAACCCCTCTTTTACTACTAATTTGCTTGATTGATCTTGTTAGAAAGGATTAAGTTCAGATTATGGAACTAAGTTGACTTTTTCAACATAGTTTAAGGCCTAACAATGAATTTTTATAACTAACTCGATTGAGTTCGCTGATCTTGTTCGTTAAAATTTCAAAAAGGGTTAAATTGTATCTATTATTAGAAATAAAATTCTCAATTCAATGCAATATATGGGAAAATTCATTTTTTTTGTATTTTTACAGCTCAAAATTATGTTAAGTCTATACTTGAGGAGTCATTACTTATTTTTTTTCCTTGGAAGGAAGATAACTTGTCTTGTGGGAAAGTCTTAGATGAAAAGCATGAGTATTTTATCCTATAGTTGATTTATATAGTGTGATACTTACATATCTACAACAACCTCTTATAAATCACCATTGGCCAAGGGAAAGATTGATGAATGATAGGTTCATCCAAAGGTAAGTATTTCTAACTTTAATCTTTCCTTTGGTAGATAGATGTTGCACAAAGTAATAGTTTGAATATTTTAATCCTTACTTAGTTTACCTATGTATTGGATTGAGTAGAGTTTCATTTACTTGATTTTTTTTTTGTGTTTAACTACCCCTTTTTTGTCACAATATTTGGTTGAGCATAAAATTAATTTATTTTATTTCATGTATTGCATACCTAGATAGGGTTATTATGCAGTGCTACTTGACTTGAGGCCTTGGAACCCTCTCCTTTGGTGTTGTGTAGTAAGATATACCTTGGTTAGCTTTAGTGGATATGATTTGGTCATTCTCCCAATATAAACATGTATTTATAATGGATGCTAGTTGATTACATTATTTGATCTTGGATTTTACTAAGTTAGATAAGTTATAGATCTATCTTAATTAATTGCATACACGATGCTTTAACACCTTGTTACAAATTTTCAAATCCTTATTACTTATTCAATTTTAACCTTGATTATTAATGCTCTTAAAAATTTTCAATTCTAATTTTTAAAAAAATTAAAAAAATCAAAACTGGAAAAAAATCAAAGCATTCATTTATTCCAAAAATTTAAAAAATCAAAATATTTTCAATAACTCAAAATTAGGACCTCTAAGCAATTTCATTTGTTTCTAGTTAACTTTTCTAAGTGTTATGTATGATATGTTAAGTAGATAGAATATTTCTATTTTCAATACACATTAATTTTCATGAGGTATGTGAGTGTGAAATGTGACATACTTGTTGGTGTCTCTAAATATACCCATGAGGTTAGGTATCCAAAGGCTAATGTACTAAGGGTATTTATTCCTCTCATTTTAGGACTATTATTGGTGCAACCTAGGTTAAAAGTTATAGGTATTAGTATCTCTTATGTATCCTATGTATAATAGATCTTAAGGTATTAACTAAACCATGAAGAGGTATAAATTTTTGATAAAACATTGTAGCAGGCTTAAGAAGTTTTCATCACTAAGGATATATAGTGTGTTTAACAAGATGAGATTTTAAGTGAAATAACAAAGTATGAATATAGGTTAAGATAGAAAATAAAGGTTATAAATTCAAGTGGAGGTGTTAATACTATAAAAACTCTAAGATATTGAATATAATTTACCTATGTATAACTATCTTCACATAGGCTTATATTAACCAAAACAAGGAAGAGAGTCTAAGAAACTATAACAAATGCAAATCCCTATGACATTTATCTCTCAAGATAAAAAAATTGTTAGATTCTTATCACACTTACATATATAATTATTTGCATAAACATGAAAAATCATGTAACTTAATTAGAGTATCATATAACTCATCCTAGTTAAGCACATATGAATCAAATCAGACTCATATCATTGTCCACAAAAATTACATTCACCACTTCACCATGAGAGAATGGGAAGGCCTCTACATAGAATACATGGTAACACTTTTTACAAGTTTCTAAAATCATGTGTTTTATATTAAGATAAATATAACCTTTAAAACAAGTTATAAAGAAGTATATATAATAGATGAGACCTACCACCTAAGAGTGTAGAATCAAACTCATAAACATTCAAACCCAATAAGTTACAACAACACTTATTTAAAAAATATTTTCCAAAATTCAAATTCTTTCTATGGTTTGGTTTGTAAATTTTGCATGTTATTGTAGAGGGAAATTACCAAAGAGTTAGCTATATATATAAGCCCCTAATCCTATCTAGAACTCATTTAAAAATTATTTATTACACTCAAGAATACATCTACACATTGGGAAGAAATTTCCTAAATCTTCCAAATATTAAATACCTTAAATTAGTAGGCATTTAGCCAAGCTTGCATATCATTATAAGGTCAAAGTTTTAGTTTTTCAAGTGTTGAAATCCATACTCAAGATTTCATTGATTTCACACGCTTAACTCTATGGGAGAACTACATTCAATATAAACCTTATTCATACTATTATAACATGTTCATCACTTATCAACTTAGTATGGATTGCTTAGAATCATCTTAATCCATCATACTAACTCCTCTTTATAGGTAAACCTAGTATTTAAAGTAAAGTTAGGATTTCAAGAAAGATATTAGTTATTTGCATAGGATTAAAGATATATAAATGCATAGGAGTAAATTATAGACACAAGCATAGCAATTTAAAATTTCATAGACCTATATAAATATCCCTAATGGTTTCAACCCTCATTATTAGTGCAAGCACAAGAGAGGGGGTCCACTTAAAGACTACTTTTATCTCGATGTTGCTTGGTTAATCACAATCTCATATACAAATATTAGCATATTACTCAGACTTAACATAAATTGCACATCCTCAATTCATATTAAAAATATCATATCATAATTCACACTCATAATGTCAATATCAAACACACACTTTACCTGATAGGTTCATTACATTAAATGAAATAGTTTGACTCTTTTATAGTCCCTCCTGGACTAAAACCATTTTTTATTCTCTTAGAGATTTTTTTCTCACAAACTTTCCCTATAACAAAACTCTCCTCATATAAAATAATAATTATTAATTTTATTCCTATATCCCAATAATATATTTATCTTTGAGGGTTGTCTCTTCGGCTTTCTTGATCTCAACATAACATACAAGTGTTTGGGAAATTTCATTTTCTTATCATTAAATGCCAAAATATTTGTATACTCTCTTTCCACTTGTCACAAAATGACCATATTTGCACATAAATATAAAAAAATAACATTTTACCTCCACATAATGACAAACTTGACACACAAGATAGAATATTTAACACCATGGATCTCTAAAAAAATCTACTACCATGTGTTACTGAATTGATGAACAAATCTATAGGCTCCCAAATGCTAACATGTCTTTTCAAGTCAAACAATAGTTGTAAAACATCTCAAATATTAGCATTTTAACTCCAAATGATATTAAATTTGATGCACATATTGTAATTTTTAGGTAATATGACCTCACAAAATATATCCTTCCAATTTTCTATGGCAATTGAATAACCATATTGTTAAATGTCATACATTAAAGAGATGACATAAATTTACATAAGCATAAATAATACCTTTACTCTAACACATAGTAAATGAATAAATTCATAACATAATTATCATATGTTCATAAGTTCATAAAAACAAAAATTTATAATGAAACAACACAAACATACCATTCTATTTTTGGTTAATGTAAGATTTCATGAACCCTTAGATGTTCTTGTATCAAACACTGAAGGTTTTTAAATGTGAGATAATTCTCACATAAATGGAAAAAGTGATAGAACCACTCTTTTAAACATGAATTATAATGGCCATGGTGTTCCCTTAAAACACACCAATTAATCCAGTTGATTGTTATTTTTTATTCCATTTCTATCTCTCTCTTGTTGGTTTCAATTTTGATCTCATTTTCTCTTCTTTGCTCACTCCTCCTTTTGTGGGGTTAGACCCACCATAGTTTATCCTCATTTTCCAAAGCATCATATCTTTCCATCCTATTTTAGACTAAAATCCACCTTTGTTTGACCACCTTCACCAAGATGATTATTCTTACATCTTACTCTCCCTTGTAGGCTTAAATGCACCACTGACTAATGACCTCCTCCTAGAGTCTTCACCATCATCATTTCTCTAGCCTTATTTGGATTTGAAATAATCACATACATATATGATTAACTCTTATCTCCTATCCAATATTACCTTAGTAGACTCAACATACATTTGGCATCTAAATTATCACCCATAACCTCTAATATTACTCTAGAATAGTATTTGCTTCATCATATCTCATTTTCCTCATTGCTATGTCAAGAAAATCCATCACCTAGACTAAAACATCATACTATTCACCACATTATTATCCTAATGTGTGTATAAAATATTTATAAATTATATATCACCTTAGTATTGTATACTTGTAAAATATAGACCTTGGTTTTTCCTCTCAGTTCTAGACCTTTTTTGCTATTAAAATGCTCATATTCATTATCTCTTAGTCTAAAAAATGTTATTATGATTACCCAAACATTTTATCATACTTATAATTATATAACATTACTTATTTTTATCCTTTACAATTTTTTGACCTATACCTATATTCCATCTTCCTAGACACTTATGTCCTAGTCAGATGCATACGTCAATGCTAGTGTTATATTTCAATGCAATTATTTAGTTACCTAAAGTAATAAAATTTTACAATGAAATGTATACCTATATTAAGTCTAAGTGATTTAATTTGATATTTTCTCTAAAAGGATGGATATAGTCTTCATGATCAATCCTCATTCATTCCTCACCTAAAAACTTCCTACTTCTCACAAGGTAAAGTACCAAAAGAATTTAATTGAGTAAAGCTTCCCTATTTTCTCTAATTTTCATATCAATCAAAATAATAACACATATATAGGTCTAAAATAATGAAATATATTCCATGATCCATATTTTCCAAGTTACAATTTAGGTCACTATTGTACTTACTTATCATACATTGCATCCTTATACACACACAAACCAACACATATAGGATAACTACATGATTTTAAGGACCTCTTTGGAATACTAGATATGTAGGTATCACCCTCTAATAGAGGATTATTTGTGGCTAGCTCGACATAATGATCCCACTAACCCATTTTTTTAGGATCACTATGAATATGAAGAGATAGGGTTTGATCATTTGAGAAAGATTGAAATCATATGCACATGATCCAAAGACATCAGTAGAAAGGTGAAAAAATAGAAAAGCCCAACTAATGATTTGAAAAATAGTTTATATTTTTTTTTAGACACCTCTTAAAACATCAATATGCATGTTTGGATGCATGTTCCTAACTTGGATAGTAGAATTAAAGGGTAAAAATCAATTAAAATGTAGAGCAGTGTAAATTTTAGTGGCCCATATAGAAATTAACTTGTGTTTTTTGGTGAATCTCTAAGTATGTGTTTCAAAGTTTGGTGAAAGTTAAAAAATGATGTTTAGGTAAGAAGGTGAATGTAAAAATGAATCATAACATGATGTAGAAGCTATATGGGTATGTGAATGTATATAAAACCCATAGGTAGATTGTGCCTTATTTTTCTATGGATCACACCTCTTTGTTATCGACTGATAGAGTTGATGGCAAACATCAAAAATGATACTAAATGATATAAATGATATAAAATGACAATAATTATATCATTTGATAGTAATATTATCAAATAATAAAAATTATTTTTATTTTATATTAATGTCATTGAATAGTATTAATGTTGTTGTTTCATATCAATTTTTCCAAATGACAACAATATTGTCACTCAGTAACAATGTTGTCATTAGATAGAATTTCTATCAAATGGTAGCTATTATTATTAAAGGATAACATTACTATCATTCAAAATCATTCATGTCATTTGACAGTGTTTCCATCATTCGACAACATTATTATTGAGAGATAGTATTGCTAACATTTGACAACTTTGCTATAATTTGACAACATTGCTATCATTTGATAACTTTGGTATCACTTAGCAACATGCTATCATTCAACACCATTACCCAAAATTTCCTTCATCCCTTTATTGATATTTAAAGTTTCCATTATGATTATATGGGCTGATGTCTATTTACATATAATAGTGATTAAGTTCATATTGACTTTCAATAGAGTGGTGAATTATATTTATATGTATGAAATTTATTTTAAACGATAGGTGAGCTGATCTAGAAAAATAACTTACACCCAAATATTTAGGAAAATCCACATTGTTCACCACCCCTTAGAAATAGCCAAATGCCAATTTTTAAAACTTAAATATTCATGAATTAACAAAGAATAGCCACTAAAATTTACCTTGTGTAGAGTGAGTGGAATACATACATTCATTTCTACCTTGAGACAATTCTAGATCATTATCATATCTTAGATCTAAAATTTGAGAAAGATGTGATCTTTTCATCCCTTGCTTATATTGTATTTGATAATGTTTATTGCATATGTTTTATATTATTTTAAATATGGATATAGTCTTATTTCTTTCAAACAATTTCTATTTCTTGTGTTTTCTTCTTATAAGATCTAAAAAGCGTAAAGCATTATGGTGAACCCATCATCTATTTATTAAACCAAAACCTAGTTTGAAAATTAGGGTTTTTTTTTCAATAAAAATTTACTTAAGATCTAATTTATTACATGGGCATAATATAATGAATGATTAATTATATCTTTGATCTAAGCCTTG
Source organism: Torreya grandis (assembly GCA_037957365.1). Taxonomy (NCBI): domain Eukaryota; kingdom Viridiplantae; phylum Streptophyta; class Pinopsida; order Cupressales; family Taxaceae; genus Torreya; species Torreya grandis. Next base: position 1,818,564 of record JARHVA010000147.1, on the reverse strand, counting down.
TGATTTATTTATTTTAGATTGGGTTAAAGTTAAATTCATAATAAAATTCATGTCAAGCCCCATCCTATGGATAACTTGTTTAATGTTCTTCATGATCAATGTTTTACATATGAAGATATTATGGCATATCAAAAACAAGCTAAAACCTCTTCTTTTGCTCATAACTATAATCATGAAATAACTAATGATGAAAATTTAAGTATAAATAAACTTGTTAATGATCATATCATTGTTTAATATGGTTATTATGAGTATTCTATTGTTCATCTTGGGTATGTGGATCCTAATTCTCCTATTTATTTGATTTTCAATGATGAAGGTCTAAAAACTCACAAATGATAAATTGTGTTAGTACATTACAAAAGGATGATATAATAGACATGGAAGGAGTTGGAATTAATGATGTTACAAGTGAAAATGTTTCATACATACATTTTAATTATGTAAATATTGAATAAAATGAATGATCCTCTCTTATTTCTAATGATGCAAATGTTGAATAAATTAAGCATGTGTCTTATGTTCAAAGTGATGCTCATGTTGAAAATCCTCCCCCTTATTTGGATTCCTCAAATAAAAATAATTAAAATTACTTATATTTATCTAAATGGTAATAATAAATATTTAGGCACTACTTCCTCTCCTTGATTGAATGGAAAAATGCAAACACATGTGCAAGTGCTAAACATGCTACTATTCAAGATACAATGTTTGGAGATATAGTTAACTTGTCAAACACATTTTATTCATCTGTTTAAAATCTAAAATCAATCACATAAATGAAATAAAATCAAAAGTCACATTTCATTCTTTTTCCCTTCTTTTGAAGGCAAAAAAGAAAGTAAAAATTATACCTTTCCCTCTCTTAATATTACAAATGAAGTAGAAAATGTTTTCTCTCCTCCCTACTTTGAATTTTTTGCTCCAAATATCATATGTTTACAAGTGACATTATTTATTATCCTCCTATGGTATGTCAATAAATTTCAAGTAATATAACACCTTTACATTGTAATTATATCATTTGTGTGATATTCACCAAGACATATTTCCTCTTTACCTAATTTTTTGAAAACATGTGATGTTATTATTTTAGAGGGTGGTAAAGAATCCATCATTCTTATGTTTCATATGAATGGTAAATTAAAACATATAAGCAAATATTCAACATATTTACCCATCTCCACTTGTGATATTTTATCTATCATGAATACCATGGGATATCTTCAACAAGTGAATACCCTTAAGTGACAAGTTTCCTCTCATGAGGTTACCTTTGATAATAACATGTTAAAGGAACAAAATCTTACTTGATGTGTGTTTGAATCACCCTATCCTTTCAAATTTATCATTCCCAAGTTCTCCTCCTTTAATGGTCAAGGAGATACCACTACTCACTTGAAATAATATATTAATTATTTTGAACATTGGGATAAGGATGGACGTTTTATATTAAAGGCTTTCCATTAAAGTTTAGATAAAGAGGCTCTTGATTGGTTTTATATCCTACCAAATGGTTCTTTATCCACATTCAAAAACATCTAATTTTCATAGATATACCTTACCTAAATTACCATGAAAAATTTTAAATTATTAACACAAAATGAGGATGATTCCATTCAAGACTATACTATCAGATTTAAGGATATCTTATACTCCTTCAAATTTACCCCCTTAGATTTGGAAGTACGTTTATATTTAGTAGGAGTTTTATTTCTCCACTTAGTGAAAGATCATGAAAAATATGTTTACTTCATTAAAAAATTTGTACTAATATTTTAATAAAAATACATGTGCTTTAACAAATACCAAAATCAAATTACCTATTGTAGACATCCTATTTTGGCTACATCTGTGTCTAAATTAGACTTCAGATTGATTTCTACTAAACTATGCAAATTAAGCCTAAAAATCACCAAAATCTTGAATTTCATCCATGAATGGTATATAGCTACCTAGAACCACATTGAGGATTCATTAATTGGGGTATTACCCTATATTCACCAGTAACCTCCCATGGATTCATCCATAGTTAGAATGTGACCTAGAAAATTACCATTTTAGACCCATTGACTAGGGCACTTAACTAACATTTAGAAAATGTCCAAAGACTAATAAAATTTACTTAATTTATTAAACCTAATTAATTTATTATTTAAATGATCTATTTAAATTAATGAATATCTAAAATTATAAATTCAAAAATAAAAAATATCAGGCCTCTCATCATTACTTTTGTGAGTTGTCATGCACTCATAAAATATCTAGATTTATGAGACATATTTATTAATTTAAGAATATTATTTATATATATGACTCAAGATCCACCACACATATGATTTATGATCCAAGGGACATAATGGATTTACATAATATATATATAAGATTTCCTTAACTCTCTTTCAATAAGCTTTCATGTGTAATGTTATTAGATAGGAATATCATTAAGAAGATTCACATGCCAAGCCAAAGTGTCAAGGAGATATGATGCAAGGAGAATAATTTTTAAAGACTCTTTGAGCACATGACCTATCACATCATTTCAATTCCAACTTAAAACTCTAGATCATAATAAAGGTGAAGAATACTTATTTCATCTTCTTTTATTTGTTACTTGCATTGTCTTCTTGCTCCCCTAAGTATCTAGGCTTAAGGTGTTAGATATCTATGTGTTTTTGTTGGATATATAATAATAACATTTTAATAACCACCTCTTAAATTCCTATGTTACATAATGACACACTTGGTGGGACCATACACCCCACATGGACCAAAAGAGTGACATGAAACCTTTAAAAACATTAAAAAGATCACTCATAACTTCAAGTTTTTAGTTTTGTGAATAAATTTTCCATCATTTTATTTATAATAATCAGTAAAATTTCACCTAATAAACAATGAATTCACCTATTTTGTCCTCTATTTTGTGACTATTTATTTTTCAATAAATGGTGACTTCATGCCTACTTTTCAGTGACTTCAGAAAAAATGGCAACTATGCATAAAATGATGACTTCAACATAATATATGCTATTGACATATTTAATCATCATCTATGAAATTATTGATTTTGTTCCAACATTTTTATGACTTCACCAGGCAACTTTGTTCATAAATTTGGCAATTTTGATCTATTTTTAGACATAAATAGTGACTTTGACTAACTTAATAGATGGCTTTGTGCATGATAAATGATAAATTCACCAGAAATTATTTATATCTAATTTGGCTCCATAATAAAATAGTGACTTGAATCTATTATAAATTTGGTGACTTTACTCTGTGTAAAAAAATTTGAGAGCATAAAGTGGAAGTTGTTTATTGGCTGACTCTTTTGCATAAACACAAGTAAACCCCCTAACATTTTTTTGTAGGAAACTAAGTCAAGGAAATGAGGTTTAAACACTTCAAAATTTCATTCCTAATTATCTTTTGGTGTATAAAAATCACTTAACAACTTTTATTTTTGTCTTTCAAGGTTACAATTGCAAAAAGCAAAGCTAAGTAGACAAACTTCACTTCACATCTTTTCTAGTTCTCTAAAATTAAAAATAATCATAGATTAGTAATATTAAGAGCTTTTAATTTTTGTTTTTTCATTATTGAAAAGGTAATTAGTTTCCATTTCTTAGATTTATTTACTTTTTGGAAAAAATGAACTTCACGTGTATGCTCTTTGCCATCCCCTTTAGGGAACTTTGGTGATCAAAAGGACCCTATTTGTTATTTTATTTGGTTGAGTCTAGAGAGGAATGAAATTTTTGTATGATCTCCCTAAGCATCAAGTGACTTGGGTGACCCAAAAATGACCTTAAATTTCTTCTAATTTTTCATTTATTTCTTTTTTTTTCATTATCTTATGGGCAGGAGTTCATACCCTGTTCATAAGTTCTTTAGGGAGCATTGACTTGGGGTTTCATCTCCTAGCATCATTCCAACCCCACTCCATAGTGGGGGTATATAAATTGGACATGATGTAATATAATTATATAGTGGATGAGTAGTTATCCTAATAATTCTAAAAAAACTAGGATTCATTCATTCTAGACATTGAACTTCAATAAGTAGTTTATGATTGAAGTGATTGTGCAAAGGACTAGACCATTGCATAAAAATATATAAAGTTTGAGTCTAATTGATTAGATTCACCCTTAATTTATCCAAACTTGGTACCATTTAGATAATTTTTAAAAATTTAGATTTTAGTAAACCCCACTTTGTTGTGAAATATCCTACCAAGTTTCAAGTGCTTCATCACTTTAAGTTACTTGTTACGTACCAGTTTTTTGGAGATAGAGGGGGGATTAAAAAATCTACCTACATGCACTCTTTAATTTTTGTATTAAAACTTAATTACTTTAAGAATTGGTATATTGGTGGAAAATTTAGTGGAATCTATGCACATCTTATCATTTTTAGGGTAGGACATGCACTTAGGTGCCTTTTCTATTTCTTTTACTAGGATGTATTTTTGGGCCTAAAATTATTTGTGTATAAAATTTAAAACAAGAAAAAACCTTATAGATAAGACATGTTTCCTAAATCACTCAAATCTTTTGCCTTAGAGATTTTTAAAAACCACCTTTTATACATTTGTTTAAAGGAACATTATCACACTACTAATTTTATTCCAATATTTTTACCTTTGTCAAAACCAAATAAAAAGGCATTTGTGTGCCTTTTTGTTACAAAAGTTTCATTAGGATTCCCATTTGAGTCTATTCCATTAGTCATTTTAAAATCTAAGTCTTTCAAAAATCTCATTCAAAATCTATCTTTTGAAGTTTAGATCTAAAATAATTGGTTTATGCTTGAGTCTTGTCTACAACTTGAGCTTGAGTGGTTCACCTTTCTATATTTATATTGTGTAACATGGATGTATTTTTAGTTTTATTTTTAAAGACCTTTTTGTAGAGACAAAATTTCCTTTTGCCTTGTCTTACATTGATTACGAGTTTCTATTTTAAACCAAGTGTGTCATTTGTTTCAAATCAATATTTTCAAACTTGAGAGTTTTAAAAATTTGCATTTATAACCCAAGTTATGTGATAAGACCTATTTCATATGCCTACATCAATAGTTTTTGTGTTAAGACTTATTTCATGTGTCCAAATATAATTTATTTAGAAAGACCTAGTCCAATTTTGTTTTCCATTCTAATTTCACACTTAGACCTAGACCAATGCTAAGTTCCAGGTTCAAATTGACCATGCTTAGAGCCAAACCTTTTCCAAATAACAAGCATTTCAACCAAATTACACAGTCATGCCAAATTAGGTTTTATTTTTAAAACCACATTCTAGTCCAATTAGGGTTGTATTTTACCCCTTTTAAACCATGATAATTAAGTGAAATCTGACCTATACCTAGACCAAGTCCATTTCATAACCAAGATAAAGTTTAACACCATTTTCATATACTAAGACCACCTTTTTTGGGCCAATTCCTAGACCTAAGTCATGGAAATTTCTATATGCCAATACCACTTTCTTTAGGACAATTAAAGTACTAATTTCATGATTTTAGGGATAATTTATTTGATAATGGTACTTAATCTCCTATGTATTCTAATAATCCCCCTTTAGCTTGTGTTAGCAACTAAGATCCATATAACCCAAGGATTACCATTCCAAGCCCTCTTGCTTTATCTTACATTAGTACCCAAGCTCCATAACACCCAAGTATTACCATTATAGTCCCACATCCTTTAACTTGTGTTAGTAACCAAACTCGATAATGCTCAAGGATTACTATTTTAGGCCCTCTTCCTTTAGCCTAAATTAACAACCAAGCTCTACAATACCCAAGGATTACTATTCCAAACCATCTTCCATTTGCCTATGTTAGAAACCAAACTCCATAATGACCATTAATAACCATTCTAAGCCATCTTCCTTTGTCTTACATTATTAACCTAGCTCTACAACACATAATGATTACCATTTTAGACCTTACTCATTTGGCTAACATTAGCAACCAGGCTTCATAATGCCCAAGGATTACCATTTTAGGCCATTCTACTTTGGCCTGTATTGACAACCAGCTCTATAGTTCCCAAAGATTACCATTATAATCCCTCCTTTAGATTGCATTAGCAACCAATCTCTACATCACCCATGGATTACCATTAGAGGCCCTCCTCCTTACACTTGCATTAGAAACCAAGATTCATAATGCCTAAGGATTACCATTATATCCCCTCCTCCTTTGGCTTGAATTATCAACCAAGATCTACACTACCCAAGGATTACCATTCTAAGCCCTTCTCCCTTTTCTTTCAAATCTGGTACATCATTATCTCAAAAAAGTTGTGAAATAATAATTAGACATATTACTCTTACCATCCTAGACCTACAACCAATCTTTGTTGAGCCTATTTCCAAAAGATCCCATTATTGAGTCACGGGCCATTACTCATCCATTTATAAAGATTCCCCACTTTAAAAAATCTAATATGGTATTTGAGCTATAACTAAGCCAATAATTACCTCCTTAAGAGTCATTATAGATTGAAGAGCATAATGTGTCAAAATATAAGATTTTGAAACTAAGTTTAAGCCAAGTCCAAGAGAATTAACTAATCCTTGATGTTTTTGTTAAAACACCTATTCATGATGAGTTAACCTATACTTAGTCACCTTTTGAACATTTCCCTATCTTTGAGGAGCCTCACTTTGACAAGCTAGTCTCTGTGGAGTTGCTTGTTGACTATTTCCCTTTGTTGAGGAGTCTCACTTTGATAAGACATTATTTGTTGAGTCACCCTTCAACCATTGACCTATCTTTTAGGAGCATCACTTTAGCAATCCAATATCTATGGAGTTTCATGTTGACCATTTCCTTTTTGTTAAGAAGTCTCACTTTGACAAGCCAATCTTTATCAAGCCTTTCTTAGATCAGCCTATTTTTGAAGATCCCATTCTTCAACCATATGCCATTACTTATATAATACCAAATATTCAACATAACATCTTGACCACCATACTAGAAGAAGAATCAATATTAAATTCATGTTCTATTTTTGAATTGATGTCATATTTAGCATCACAAGTAGAATCAACATGAGTCTCAAAATTGGATTTAGAGTCCCTTGAGTTAGACTTAGCTTCAGAATCATAAAACATTAGTGGATTTTATAAAACCGGTTACACATTCCTTGTAGATCAATTTTAATGCATTTTTATCTTTCCATGGTTTTCAAGGATGTTTACTCCAGCATTGACATAAGTTCTCCTAGTATCTTATACAAGGATTTTATTTCCTCATACCATTCCATTACTATTTTAATTTCTATTAACACCAACAAACATATCCATTATATTAGCATTCTACCTCACACAAGTGTCAATTAGGACCAACAAAATCATACTTATTAAATTACATCCATGGAAACATATCAATTGTAAAATATCAGGGAGACCAAGACCTTATTCATATAAAAAAATAAAAATCTCCTAGTGAAACCTTTTTGAAGGTGTTAGAGGGTAATCAAAGTCCAAACTTAGCATCTTCTAGTGAAACCTTATTTGAGGTGCTAAAAGGAAATCAAAGTCAAAATTTTATGTTCCTTAGTGAAACCTTATTGGAGGTGTTATGTCACAATTAAGATAAATTTTTTAGTGAAAACCTATTCAAGGCACCAATAACTAAGCACAAAAATTATTCATTACTTGATGAATACATTATTGAGGATAACATTAAAATTTCTAATCTACAACATAATCATATGGTATCATTTCTCAAGCCCAATCAACATAAAAATATAGTGGTCATATTAAAAGCATATTCACAAGTCTTGAGCCCCATAATAACTAAAATTATGTTGAAATTAGAATTGGAAACATTGTGTGTGATTGAAAATATCGATCTTAATTTGTTTCCCAACCACTATACATTCCATTATGATCTATTTATTCATTCAATATCTATATTACATTACCAAATTAGACCTTCCATCCAATTATTATCCCTATTTACCATCCTTTAATGCACTTTCTTCTATAGAGGCTATGAAGACATCTTATCTAGAAGTTTGGAGGAAATAGAATCAATAACCAATGAAGATCATAATAATGCTATTGGAGTTCAAATTAGTAGTAGGTTCTTGATAGATTAGATATTTAGAAGGGGTGTGGGATAATATTTTAAATAATTGTCTATTTTGGTGGTATCATATACTAATTAGGATGTGCATCTTCACATCATCAAGAGTAATAGAATCATGCCTTTCCCATTTCCATGTCCATACCATTATTTCATATATTTCTATTTACCTTGACTTACCATTTTATCATTCCTTACCTTTCCCTTTGCCTTTCCTTGTCCTTTGCCAAAGTCTTTTAGGTTATTTCATACCTTTCCATTTACCATAACTTATCATTTGCCTTTACCTTATCATTATTTAATACCTTTCCATTTGCCTTGTCTTACCATTTAACTTAACTTGTCATTTGCTTAACCATTTATCTTGCCTTTTCATCATTTTATACCTTTGTCCATTTGCCTATTCCCAACCTACTATTACTTAGTCATGATTCCTCATTGTAGGTTGTAATTACATTTACTTGAGGTCCTTTGAGACTATGTAAGTAGTGCTTAATTTACATTGACGTTAACTCCATCAACCCCTTTTACCATGCTCTCACCATTTTTCAAGTTAGACCATTTCATATTTCATAATCTTCCATTGAATTGAGATACCAAAAACCCCAAATGTTTAGAAACATTTTCATACATTCTCCACTATAGGGTGGAACTACATTGACTTGAGGTCCTTTGAGACTATGTAGGAAGTTCTCCATTTACATTGAGTTTATCTTGGATAACCCATTTAGCCAACACTCTCACCATTTTGTGGGCAACCTAAGCCATGATTTTTACATTTTGTGGGTTATCCCATTCTATGTCTCATAATTATCTATTTAGTTGAGATGCCTAAAATTTACAAAAACATTAAAAAAATAAAAATCCTAAACATTTGAAAATGGCTTACAATGTCCTAGAGAGATATAAAGCTCCAAAACTCAAAAACATTTACTTTGTCCTAAGTGTAGTTAAAAATATTTGATATACCCATTTTGGGGCACCTTAGTCTTTTTAAAAATTATTTTATAATTTGTTTGGATGTATCCTTCCCAAATCCACCTTATTGGGGAAAATCCATTGTTGGTTCCAATCTATTCCATTACCATTGGGGATGTGACCTACCATTTTCATGTATCCTTACTTAGGGGCACCATCCAATTTAAAATTTCAAGCCAAGTAAAATTGGTGGTGTGACCTTTCCTTCATGTATCCTTGCTTAGGGGCACCATCCAATTTGTGCTTTTAGGCTAAGCTTGTAGCTCTTTCCATATTAGGGTAAATCAAAGTGTGCATCTTAGACTATGATATCTTATCCTTGCATGTCATTTCTTTGAATATAGACTTGCTTGGGGGAACCATATATTTATCCTTCCATTGAGATTTAACACATAGATATTGACTTTGTTAATGATAGGATGCTTTATATTGATTTTATTTTCAAGATTTGTATGTGTTTGTTTACTTATTTATTTATTTGTTTGCATATTTATTTGATTTCATTGTTGTGCCTTGACCCAATGTATATGCATTCAATGGGTGATTCCTTATGCATTGTACTTGATTCCATCCATATTCATATGTCAGCATTCTCATCATGGTATTTTTCATTGGTGCATTGTTTTACATTATCTATTAGATAAGGAGTCAGTCCTTATATACATTATGGCTAGGTCATCACGGTGAATTATATAGATCAAATTTTAAATATTGAGAGGGTGATTAAATATCTCTCATCTTGAGATATGTAATGGGATTGATCTTGGGTTGTGGGTGACCTTTAATTGGATCAAACCTCTAGATTTTTATTCTAGCTCCCAAATACAACACATAAACTAACAACTATACTACTTACTTGACTTGGAAAAGGGGGAGATGAATGCTAAAATTAAAAAAGAAACTTATAGGTGATTCAATAAACTTGAGGTCCTTAGCTTGTTAAGACTTCACTATGAAATACTAAGTTATAATATAATCATGCCATTTCAAAATAGTCACTATCACACTAATGTTTCAATATAAAGGATATGAATGTTGCAAGAGTTTAGTATGATTAGCCAAAAGGTGATAACAATAGACACTAATGACTTATCAATTATCTAACTAATCAAACCATGTATAACACTTATTATGAGATATGAAAGAAGAAAATATTGCATAGATGCATGAATAAGAATGACAAATACAAGGAAGCACGCTTACTATCACTAAGTATTCATAAAAATAACCCATTCAAGATCACTATATGAAAGATGAAGATAAAATATCTAGCTTTAATTGATTTCAATAGATAGGTACAAGACTTAATTTTTGTAGGATTTACCATAACTAATGTGAGTATTTTTTCCAAATATAAATAAGGATACATATATAGGAAAATATGAGAGAGAGAGAGAGAGAGAGAGAGAGAGAGAGAGAGGGGGGGGGTATTAAATATCATGTAAAAGTTTCATCCATCATACAGGTAGTTTTAATATAATTTTTTTAGCAAGAAAATGGTCCTGAAGGTTCTCATTAACATGTGTACACTTGACTAATGATATCCTTATTCAAATTAGTGTAGGAGAGTTCTTGATTTTAACTCTTTCCTTTTGAGACTAAAACTTCACACCTATAAGGATACTTACAAAGTATGTAATTTACATGTGAAATTATTGAGGAGTTTATACACTATTCTTATGCAGATTTTGTAACTTCTCCTTTTATCCTCAAAAGCATGCAATTTTCACTAGCTCTCTTTGGGCTCAAATGCTTCAAATTTTGTTTCCAACTTCATGAATGAAAAATTTACTCATGAATAACTTATCATTTCCTTAAAAACCTATATTAATCAATTTTAGTGCCTCAAATACTTTACATCACTCCATTTTATACCCAAACCTCTCTCTTTCCTTCATTTCCTTGTAACACTAAAAAAATACAAAGTTATTTTTGTATATAAATATAAAGATGTTAATGAAAAAATAATCATGTATTTGAGTACCTATTATTCTCTTACATCTATATACAAAATTTCATGATTGAAAACTGAGTGGAAGTGTACCTATTTCACTCATTTCTCTCTCTAATCAACCCTAAATTAGGCCTCTAGGCCTAGAAAATTGAGATTTTGATCCATTGACCTCTAACACATGTGAAACCTAAATTAATAATTTTATTCATTTTACATACCCCCTAACCATTTTACATGTTAAATTTTAGGGTATGGGACCTTGTACATGTGGGTGAACCAAGAAATGGTCAAAACCCTAGCTTATGTTCATGTTCATGCTTAAGAGCCAACTTGAGTGATTATTCAAGGAATTGATAGGATAAAATTATTGATTATTATTTTTCTCTACCCAAAACATCATATAAAAATTAAACATTCTCTAATAAATCTCTCCAAGAGTACTTCATAGGCTTGTAATTGAGCTTCTTAGCTAACAAAATAGTGCATTCACCCTTATAAGATGGAATTGTTGACTTTAAGAGTACATAAACTACTTATAAAGACCTGTATATGTGTGTAGGGTTTGATGATATCTTTGTATAGATTTAAAATGCCTCTCTAACTAATTTTTTTCTTACCACCACCTTACACACTCACAAGCTTGTCTATAAATGAGCTTATCTGGCCTATTATGTACATTCTACCTTTCAAATGTTCTACCAAGTGTGTTTTTGGGTGCCCATGGGAGTTTTGATAATCATTCTGGTCATTTAAAAACCAAACTAGTCCACCTAAATTCATTTAAACCATTCTCTCTCATCAAGTCTTTTAGTAGAGTTTAATAAGGGTTTTAGGTGCTCAACATCTTATCAATGGTTCATAGAGAAAAAGAGCTTAAAACCAATAAAAAATGCTATAATATGATATTATGGATACCCACCTAAAATGCCCTATTATCTTTAACTCTCAATAAAATACTTTTTACAATTATAAGCAAAAGAAGATACCCCTCAATCTCTTTCACAAGACAAACATAAGGTTTAGAGAAGCCTTCAGTCTTAAAGATTGTCCATGCATGTGTGGGAATAAATGAGTGAATTAATGCCAAGAATTTTAATTTATTAAAGTCCTTCATCCCCTCAACTTTATTTTTTCCACCATGAATCTCCTCTAAGGAGTTCTAAGCATTTGAAAATGGCCTCTCAGGCTAGTTGGCTGTGTGAAGACTAAGAATAGGGTCTTGGGTACAAAACCCCTCAAACTATAATCCTTTTGGTTTTAAACATCTTAATTATATTTGAAACATTATTCCCCATATTTTAATATTATTTTAAATACATTTTTATGTCTCATGATGTTAAGGGTTTGGCTTTACTGACAATAGCAACCTTTGAGGATTTTAGGCCTCCAGGTCTCTTTTAATCCTAACTATCTTCTTTGAGGTTAGCCCCTTATTTTACAAGTTATAATTATTGAATATGTTTATTTTTTTATCCCAATACATATATTTAATCTCCATAAATTCATATAAATACCAAATATATGCATGTTTTTTACCTTGCCAAACAAAAACATGTAGATGATAATTTGTGTTCATGATTGTAACCTAGATATATACCTCTCACTATAGAGTCTTAGCACTTGGGTAGTTTTAACCTATATTGGAGTGAAATTATACTTTAAATATATTTAAAAGTACTATTAAACATACATTCTAACCTCCACATAATTTTTCACATTCATTGTATTGTCTACAAGCAAGTTATAGGTGATCATTTGAACTATTGACTATAAACCTAGAGATAGTTATTCATTTTATGACACCTCTAAATTTTGAGTGGGATATGAAGTATATTATGATTATTTTAATCTACATAAAACATTCAAGGAAATTTATTTCACCATTTAATTATTTTATTTTCCATTTTTAATTTGATAGGCCTGTAGTGGTTTTTTAAACTATAAACCTAATTCTACCTTTTGTCTTTACTCCATCAGTGAATTGTCATTCAATGAAGCTATTATAATTTAGTTTTAAAAAATTAAACATTATCCACTTTTCAACTTCCTATTTCACTCAAAAAATTACCAAAACCTTTTCTATAAGCTATTTAACATGTGTGTGTTCATTGGCCATATGACTATATGTTTGTATGTCCTCCTCCTTCATGGGCACTTTTGATATTATGAAGTGAAATTAGCATGAATTTAATTTTTATATTTTTAGTTTGATGACATTTATACCTCCTTCAAACAATGCATATTTTATTATTTTCTCCACTTAGCATTCAAAATCCTGTAAGTGTTGATGGCAAGACTTGTTGACAATCACTTGAGATCTAAACTTCAATTTGACAATGGTTTTATCTTATTTTAGTTTGGTTTTACTATGAAAAAGATGTGATAAGGGATGAATTTTTTTTGTGGTATTCTTAAATCTCCCCATGTATTCAAATCACCTTGAATTTCCATTCACTACTATAGAGTAAAAAATACTCTATGTTTCATTTTGATTTTTAGTCACGCAATCCAAAATTTTGTCCCTCTACACTTTGGTTCGAGACGATGGAGTTTTTTTACTTAGAGCACAGGCTCAAATTTATTTTTTCCTCAATTTTGTCTAAGTGTAAAAATCAAGTGGAAGCTACCAAGTGTCATCAGCTAAGACACTTTTCATAATTTCAATAGGTAATGCAGAACGTGTCATGTGTCCCATAGTAACTCAACAGAGCACAAGTATTGGCATCCACATCTCAAGTTTCTTATACTTTTCAAAGGCTTCTTTCCAATAATATTTATTAGGATTAAGTGGAGGGCACCAAGTGGCAATCATGGAATGTTTCAATATGATTTTATAAAAAGAAACAAAAGATGCCATGTATCCCTAGCTGAAGAGAATAGAAGCCACCATGTGTCAACCTCTGAATTATCCTCACTTTATTTCATTTATAAGTAAAGACTGTGGTGGGTCCCAAGTTTTTGTTCTAAGGCAAGTGAAAGCTACTAAGTGTTATCATTTGTGTAAGTATGAAATGAGGCCTAATTATTTTTATAGTATAAATAGGGCAATGTAGAGATGGATACGTGTCACCTTTCACAGGTTTCTCAAAAGGTAGCTAAAGGAAGTGGAGATCACCACATGTCCCTTGTTTCAAATGCACAAAAAGCACCACCTATCCCTATTCCCTTTTTGAAGTTGCTTAGATGAGAAGTACTTTGGGTCCCATTTTTTATAGAAGTTGTTTAATTTTTGGAGAAGCAGATGGTGACAGATGTCAAGGACCAAACACTTCTAATCAAAGATACAGTTTGAGTATAGGTAATGCAGAAAGTGCCATGTGTCTTTGGTAAGGCTGCAGAACATGCCAAGTGTCATTTTATGATGCCTCCTAAATAATAAGAAGATTTCAAGAAATTGGCCAAGTGTCCTCTTCTGTTTGATAGAAGGGAGCGTCATGTGTATCTATTTTAGCCAATGAACTACAAGAAGATGGAATGTTTTAAAATCTAAGAAATATCTATTGTTAAACACTTCTAGTTTAGTTAGAGTTCAATTGGGCTGTTAGATTGGGAACACACAAACAATCTAGAGTGAATCCAATGCTATAAATAGAAGTGTAGAGATCACCAGAGATCATCATCAAAATATTGGAGAGAATTTTCTATGAGAGACTATTGCCAAGAGTTTTTAGACTTTTAGAGATATGATTAGGAATATCATTTGCCTTTGTTCTATTTTCTTGAGCTGGAAAGTTTATGTAATTGTGCATGTTTCTATGCCTTTTATGTGATTGGAGAATTAATAAGAAGACTGAGTTATGTGCCTTTGTTGATATTTTTGTGTCATTGCAAAAGTAGTCTAAGCTGTGAGCCTCTATTTCTATTATTTCTATCTTTTACATTGATCATGCCTTGTTCACTCTTTAATGTAATTGAATCTTACATATAGTTTCATTGTGCTTAGAATTAAGGGTCAAATTACATTTAAGTGCATCACCATAGTTATATTTTCTTTTTTTGCATTTGTGTTTCTATTTAAATTCCTATCCTTTTCCTCCCAACACTCGAGATAAAGAAGAGACCAGCTTCTTAAAAATTTGGAGGTCATTTAAGGTCAAAAGTCCCACATTCTTGAAACTTCCCATTGCTGGTGTTAGAAACAAGTGCAATTTTAACCATCAAACATTTTTTGCATGTCCAGTGGGACACCATCTTGAAGTTTCTTTCAAGACTGTATGAACTAGAGAGCTACAAGGAGTCAGAGCTGTGGACCAATAACCAGATCTTAATCTACTATAAATCTAGGTATTCTTTTACCACCTTTGGTAACTATTCCAAGAAGAAGAGTTAATCAGTTTATACCAATACCAAGAGTAAATATGGGAGCCCCTATACCCTAAGGACTTATGCAAGTTGGAACACTGGCAGTCCTTTGATTCTCCCAATACCACTAGCCACTTGGGATCTTATCCCAATAAATGCCTTAAAAGCTCTGCCCAAATTCAGTGGGCAAGATTTTAAAACACCTGAGGAACATTTGCAAGATGTATCTGATGTCTGTGTTATACATGTGGTCACATAGTAGAATGTGGCTATAAGATTATTAACAGCTTCTTTTAAAGGGAAGGCTCTGGAATGGTACCGATCCTTGACTCCAAATACAATATCTACATGCGATTAGCTTAGAGATATTTTATTTGAAAGATTTAAATAAAAGGGTGATAAATCTTCTTTATTACAATAATTGATTACTATCCAAAGAGCACCACAAGAAGCAATAACTGACTTAAGTTCCAGATTTCAAAAGACTTGGGAAAGGATTCCTGTTATAGCTAGACCACTACTAGGTATGGCTATAGTATTTTATTTTAAAGCTTTGAATTTAGATATATATATTATGATTCAGTCACTTGGAGCTTAGACTCTGCCAGAGGCTTATGACTATGCAATCAGAGATGAAAATAATTTAATAAATGCTAGAAAGTTGCCCCCAAGGTCTCCCATGCCCATGTTTTTAGAGATTACCTTGCCATTTCCTTAAGAAGCCTCTAATTCCATAGCCCCAACTATGTTTATGTATAAATATCCTCAACCACCTGCTAAAGAACTTATCCCTACCTAATCATTTGAGATAGATGATATCAAGAACATCTTAAGGACATTTTCTAATGAGTTGATTAACATAAAGAGACAACATAATCCTTACCCTAGACCCCAATATCAAGGCTACCAAGGAAATAGATTTTAATCACAGCCAAACTAATACCATGGTCCTCAAAGGAAGAATAACCCTTAGCTAGCAAATCAATTAGTTGCAATCCCTACACCCTCACAGATTGTTCCCCCAAAACCAAATAGGGAAATTGTTCAAGGGCAAAATAATTTTGTGGATAGCACCAATGCCTGGTGTTTCCCTTGTAATAATGCTCATACACCTAGATATTTTCCCATGGGTAATCTACAACAAAAGTTAGCAAAGTAAAGAAGAATGGATGGACAATTTGTAAGTACTAGTGACAATCAAGCCTACCAATCTCCTGGTATGCAAAATTAAATCTTAATGGCTCAGATGCAAGGGATGTCTTTACAATAAGAAGAATAAATAGCTCTAGAACATGCTTTGTTTTCATGGGTTGAAGATGAAGAATTAGTATTCTTTAATGAAGCTTTTGTTTCCAAGAAACCAATAGTGCAATCAGACTACTATACTAGATCAAAAAGAAGAATGGTGGAACAGCCTGAAGTTGCAAATAATCAAGTTATTGAGAATCCTCCATTTCAAGGTCAAATAAACACAAATGTTAGACAATAAGTGCCTCAACCAGTGCCAAATCAAGTAGTTCCTAGACAAGTTCAATAAAAAGAAAGGTATCCTTACTTTCCAAGAACCCAGACTCTGGGTCTGATGAATGTGGTAGATCAATTAAAGAGGACTCCAACACAAGTATCAATATGGGACATACTAGCTATTCTTGAACAAAATAAATTTTTAAAAAAAGCTTTACAAGGCCAAGCAATGCCTAAATATAATGGCACCAAAGAAGGAATTATTGATAAATAAAAACTCAATGACATAGTTCCTCTGAAGACAATAGCCATTGTGAACAATACAGCAGAGGTAAGTAAATCTAAACCAGAGCCTTTCTATTTGACTCTGATAGTTGGAAAGAAACTCTTGCATAATTCATTGATATATTTAGGGGCTAGTATTATATTAATGCCTAAGAAAATAGCTAATGCTTTAAAAATAAAGCATGAACCACTTTTTAAAGGAGTTATGCAGCTAGATGGCAAAATAGTACAAATAATAGGGAGAATTAAACAACTCCCATTGCAATTATATACTTGTCCCAATATAATTGTCAATCAAGATGTATTAGTCATAGATATACCTCCTATTTTTATTTTATGTTTATCCATAGACTTTACAGCCAAAATAGGAGGATATATATCCCTTGATTAGTCCCACCTCATCTTAAGAACCAAATATGGTTCAAAGATAAAAATTATATCTGAACCACTATCAAAAGATCACATCACTAATGAGCCAACATCAAAATTAGAGGTAGATCATGCTATGTAGAATAAAAAAGAAAGGTTTTTTGTTTAAGAGTTGGGGGAATGGACTGAACATGACCAAGAAGAGGAAAATAGCCATTTATTGGCTGTGATGCATAGTGATCCATATAGAAATTATGACTCTACTAGTCTGGGTACTTATGTCATTTTTGAAGAAGATCATGAAATCCCAAATGTTTTAAGGGAAGAGACACCAACTATTCAATAATCTAAAAAAGATTTAGAAATCTAGACCCTGAATTTTGATGGGGCTAAAAGTAAAAGTGGTCCTAGAGTAGGAATTTGTCTTGTTACTCCAAATGGGGAGAAAATTTTGAGAGCTATTTGTTTCCAATTTTCTTGTACCAATAATGATGTTGAATATGAATCCTTAGTTTATGGGCTCATTTTAGCCAAGAAAAAGGGAATAAAGAATTTAATAGTTAAAGGAGATTCAAAATTAGTGGTGAAGCAAATTAGGGAAAAGGTGATAGCCAAGAATGTAAGGATGAGATCCTATAGACACAGAATTTGGGACTTAATAGAAGATTTTGAATCTTTCAATATTGAAGTAGTTCCAAGAACCCAAAATTTTGAAGCTGATAGGATGGTACAGATTGGCTCACAGTTTGATCCAACAACTAACCTATTAGATAACAATTAGTCAGTAAAGGTTATAGTAAGGCCAACTATCCTAGACAATGATGAGAATTGGCAAGTATTTGGGAATGATTCTTAGGTACTCTCATTCTTGTAACAATTAGAGGAATTTGTTGATCAATTGCAACAAAAGATTGAAGAGGCATATGGGGATCAAATTATACAATTAAAGAATAATAAGCTTCCCAAAGGCTTAATCACTTTAGAAAACCTTTTTGATCCAGAAGATGTAGGCCTAGAGAAGAAAAGATTCTAGGTAAACAAAGTAGATTA
Organism: Torreya grandis; assembly: GCA_037957365.1. Taxonomy (NCBI): domain Eukaryota; kingdom Viridiplantae; phylum Streptophyta; class Pinopsida; order Cupressales; family Taxaceae; genus Torreya; species Torreya grandis. Next base: position 1,800,059 of record JARHVA010000147.1, on the reverse strand, counting down.
TTCTAAAATAGAGGTAAGTGAAGGGAGAAAATAAAAAATTAGAAATTCTACAACTCAAGAGGAAAGAGAAAGACTAATTGACTTGTGCAAAAGATATGACAGAGTCATAGCCTGGAGCTATGAAGATCTTCATGGATATAATAGAGATATCATTTAGCACACAATAGAGCTGACTAAAGGATCAAAGCTAGTCAAAAAGAAGCAGAGACTAGTAAATCCAAGGATTGAATCTCTAATGGTAGATGAGTTGCAAAAAAAATTAGATTTCAAAATAATTTTCCCAATCATGCACTCAACTTGGGTATCAAATCTAGTACCAGTCAGGAAAAATAATGGTGACATAAGATTCTATGTAGACTTCAGAGACTTGAATAGAGCATCTCTAAAAGACCACTATTCCTTGCCATCTATGGAAAAAAATTTATAGACTGTGGCTAGATCAGAGATACTTTCATTGCTAGATGGTTTCTCTAGATACAATTAGATTTGGTTGGCTGATGAAGACCAATACAAGACTACTTTTACTACTAAATTGGTAACATTTGCATATGCTAAGATGCCATTTGGCCTATCAAATGCAGGAGCCACTTTTCAAAGAGCTATGGATGTATCATTTGGGGAACTTATAAATAAAATCATCTTGATTTATCTTGATGATCTTACCATTTTTTCAAAAAAATGTTGTTGATCATTTTGATCATTTAGAATCTGTGTTTAAGAAATGTCAAGAATTTAGAATATCCTTAAACCCTAAGAAATGTATCTTTTTTTTCCCTCAAGGCAAATTATTGGGACATATAATATCTAAAGGAGGAGTCTCCATCAACCCAAAAAGAGTGGCAGCTATAATGAACTTACCTCTTCCAATAAATAAGAAAGCAATTCAATCTTTCTTGGGCAAGATTAATTTTGTCAGTCGGTTCATATCTGACTTTGTAGGCTTAGTAAGACCAGTGACACTCTTGTTGAGAAAAGACCTTATTTTCAAGTGGACTACAAAAGGAAGGCAAGCCTTTGAAGAGGTCAAGAAAGCTATCTCAACAGCCCCAATACTTAGAAACCTAGACTTTTCTAAGCCTTTTGTAATGTATGTCTATGGAGGAGAGCTCAGTATTGTTGTTATCCTAACACAAAAGGATGATAGACAAGAGGGAGAACATCCAATAGCATTTTTCTCAAGGACTCTTAGAGAATATGAAACTAGATACAACTTTGTGGAGAAACAAGCATATGCTATGGTAAAAGCCCTCAAGATATCTAGGCATATAGTATCAAGAATCCAAATTTTGATACTTGTGGCTCACCCAAGTGTCAGAGAATACATTATGGAGGGTGAAATTATTAAAAAAAAGGAAAACTTGATAACAAAGATCCTTGAATATGATGTAGAGGTCAAACCCACTAAGTTAGTCAGAGGTAGGGAGTTATGCCAATACATGACTCAAGAGCTTGAAAAGATGATACCTATAGAAATAGATTTAGAAATGAAAAAGGAAACTGTATTAAGGATACAAGAGGTTGATCAAAACTCTTGGGTCTCAAATAGGATTCATTTTATGAAAGATGGGATTTACCCATGAGAACTTCCTCAAAATAAGAAGAGATACTATAGGATGCAAGGGGTCCATTTTATTTTAATTGAACAAGTTCTTTTTAGGAGGAATTATGATGGCAAAATATTAAGATGTGTAGAGAAGGATGAGGCTAAGAAAATACTGCATGAAATGCATCATGGAGTCTTAGGTGGACATTTTTTTGCAAAGACCATAGCCATAAAGATAAGTGAGGTAGGTTATTTCTGGCCTACTTTATTTACAAACTATTATCAACTGGTTAAAAAATGTCAATCCTGTCAATATTATGTGGGGATGAGGAGGAATGTAGCAATGCATCTTAGTCCAATAATTTTTTATGAACCTTTTGCTCAATAGGGTCTTGACTTCATTGGAATGATAAATCTAGTGTCTAGTATGGGTCACAAATAGATTTTAACTACCACAGATTATTTCACTAGATGGACTGAGGCAGTGCCACTTAAAAAAGCAATAGAAAATGTGATCCTAGACTTTTTAGGGAGTATCACTACTCACTTTGGGGCTCCTCATACCATAATTTTAGATAATGCTAAAGCATTTTTAGGGTCTAAGGTATTTGATTTTACATTAAAACATGGAATATATCTAAAAACTTCTTCTAATTATTACCCTCAGTGTTTGGTAGAATCAACTAATAAGGACCTGATTAGACTCAACAAGAGAATAGGGGCTGATCATCACAGAGAATAGCATAAAGTGATAAATATAGTGCTATGGGTTGATAGAATTACACCTAAGTAGGTGACAAAAATGTCCCCATATGAACTGGTCTATGGCAAGCCTATCGTAATACCTCTAAGCTTGGAAATTCCTGCTCTCGAACTAATAAAATAGATTGAAATTGAAGAAAATGGCCTTATGCCTGTTAGACTTGCCAAACTTTTGGAAGTTTAGGAAAAGAGGGATGAGGCACATGATTCATTAATTAAGCATTAGAAAATAATTAAAGACTACTTTGATAAAAGGACTTCAAATCCTCATTTTGAAGTAGGCTCAATTGTTTTGAAATGGGATGTAAGAGCCGCCAAGCCAGGTCAACATACTAAATTTAAAGCATTATGGAATAGCCCATATAAAATTCATGCATGTAAATAGAGGAATTAATTTGAGCTGGAAACAATGGAAGGTGAACCTGAAGAGATTCATGTGAATGGGATCTACTTGAAGCATTTCAGTTAACCTAGGTCTCTAATGTATTATAGTTAGATAGTTTCCTTTTTTTAGTTGCTTTGTTTTCCCATTTTTTCTTTCCCACTCTTTCTTTTAAATAAGTGTTATTTGAACACATAGCCTCAGCTTAGAGCCTTTTCAAAATTTTCAAAACTCTTGACAATTTAAATATCTCCCAATCTAAAATTCCCCAAGGTACCTTGTGCAGCCACTTGCATGACATGTGTAACTTGTTGTTCCATGAAGATTTAGTAATATTTGATAATGTTTATCTAGTTTTAATGCCATTTTAAGACTTGATGGGTCAATAAATACTTCATAACAAGAGTTAAATCTATAAGTTCTCAAACATTCCTACATCTGCTAGAAAACCCCTGTTACTTGCATTTTCAGCTCATAGTAAACTTGCTTAAGTGAAAGTGCTTCCTTATTGCAAAAGCTTCATACTTGTTACCGCAGTTCACTATTTTCCAAAATAGATATAGATATGGAGGGAGCATAGTATTCACAATAAGGCTCTAGAATTTATGAATCCCTTGATAAGTTTATTATGAGCAAATCATATGCTTCAGCCCTTGCACAACCATTAAAGACCTACCCATGGACCAGAGTCCCTAAGGTTGGTCAAGCAAGTGACCCAACAAAGGTAAAAGATTATGCAGATGGAATCATGGACCCAATTCTTCAAAGAACTAGTAGCAAAAATCTTAGAGAAGGGGCACATCAAAGGTGTCTTCAGAGGGCCAAGGTGGGACAATATGAGACATTTGCAATGAGGATATGGACTTTAGAACTGGCACAATTTTATTGTCCCAGGTGTGCATCCATGCCCTGACTTTGTTGATATATATGCACCAAATTGTTCAATGTACCCTCAAATACTATACAATAGGGTCCATTCATAGTGTAGATTACATTGAAGGCTATCAGAGAAATGTTGGCCTTGTATCATGATAAGATAGCTACATTTCCCACCATTTATAAAATGCAAAAAATGTGGGCAAACATCAATACTCAGTTATCAAAATTGCAATTAGGTGATGATGATACTACTATGCCGACACTACCTACAACAAGAGCCCAATTTGCACAAGCTAGCCAAGATGCACTGTCTATGATGGCTTTCATTTTTGGAATGAAAGATGATATGACCATTTATGGAGAAAAAATGGCTATCCTCTTCAGGTTGAAAAATGTCGACAAGACTTAGGAGTAACAGCTTGATTTCTCTAAATAGATTTCATATTCAATGGTGGAACAACTTTCCCAGTTCAAATCAAAAGTTGTTTTCAAGTACTCTTCTTATTTGTTTCACCTTACGTTGTATCAAAACTTTAGCATCTTTTCCCAACATATTCATCTTAATATGTATGACCCAAGTTTTGGCCTACAAAGGACCACTCCTGTGTCTGCATGGACACATATTCTGTCCAAAACTAGTGATCTATATGAATTCTGGGAACTATTTTTTACCCCTACTTTTTGTCACCTAAGCCCAAAACTAGTTATAAATAGACTATTTCCAAGTGTTTCAAACCTTATGGCTAGTTGCCCAATTCCTTGTGATTACTTTTTAGGATCTAATCATACTATTATTAGAGTCCATGGTTTTTATGGGGAACTAGTGATTCTACCTAAGATTTTGACCCTTAGTTTAGCATTCTTAGAGGTCACTAGGTAGGTGTCTATAGTAGATAATGAATATGACTTTGGGAAAAGGAAGAGGAAAATGTATGACCTCCCATGGATGAAAAATAACATGACACTAGAGGCCAGAGATGCTGAAATTGTGTTGCTTAGAAAGCTAGCCTTCCTAGGTTTCCTTCTAATCAAAGATAAATGGGTATATGACCCAAATGTTTTCATAGCTTCATATATTATGACTAATAAGGTTGCTTCCAAAATTGCACATGAGGGCCACCCCTTTTGGGAAAATAAGAAAAATCCTAGGGAAGATATTCCTGAGTTTTATGTTGAATTGATAGATTTGCCCCTTTAACAAAATAGACCATGGGAAAATTTTTATGTTAAGCAGATGGATTTTGATCCTAAAATTAGAATGACTTCTGGCTTAAGAATAGAACTAAAGAATAAAGACTGGGACACTAAGAAAATAGAAGCCTATTAGAAATATAGACAAGAAATAAGTCAAAAAACTCACTCTTTTAGGAATGTGGACTTGGATGAGAAATGGGAGGAACTCTAGGATGAGTGCCATCTATCCCCTGTATATATCCGTGACACAAACAATTTATCGACATAGGGTGTAGAGCTAGAAGCTAGAGCAGGATCTAGCAAAGAAACACAGGCCCTAGGGCAAATCACAGCTTTAGTTGCTATGACTATTTGGCCCCAATCTCTTAGCATCATGGAAAAACAAAAGAGTGTGGTATCTTCACCACCAAAATCTTCCCCATTAGCATCAATCCTTGAGATTCACAGTTCTCCACAAGCACCACTAGCAGTAGTGGTAAATATTGAAAAGAAGGTAGCACAGCCAGAAGAAGAAACACTAAGGAAACATAAGAGGCTGAGGTTCCAACTAGATTTAGAAGAGAGGGTAGAACCCTCATAACACCAATTATAGAGTAATGTAGTTTATCCTCAAGTAAGTATTGTTTCTCCTCCTTCTCAATCTCTTTCTTCTCCTATAGGAATGATGATTCCATCTGGCCAGATGACATCCTTTGCCACCTCTGTTATGCCCATTTCTCACTTTGCCCCATCTATCCCTACTCAAGCTTTATCATTGCCTCACTTTTCTTCCTCTATTCCCAAGAAACTACCTCCTCAAATTGCCCATAGCCAATAATTGGCTATTCCATATGGTTTGCCACAGGGTCATCCTTTTGCGGGTGGGCACATTGCCTCTCCTTCTACCTTCCAAACTCAAGCAGATGTTGCTAGGAACGCAAGGGAAGCCCGAAGAGATAAAAAGAGGATCAAGGATAATAAGGTCTTGGCTACACCACATCTGAGGTCATAATTTGACCCAATTCAGTAGCAACTGATGGTGACTCATTTGTCGCCAAATATAATCAAGCTAAGTGAGCAAATGCAGCTAGAAGACTACACAATGAATGTAGTGGCCATAGACATGTCCCTATTTATACCACAAGACAAAATCAAGCTACTAACTGAATCCACTTCTACAATTTCTAAAGATTACTTGAAAATATCAAGGAAGCTATAAAAGATGGAGACTGATCTAGCCAAAGAGAAGGCAAACTTTAGCAGTTTGATCACAGAAATAAATACAAAAGATAATGAAATAGAGAGTATAAATAAATAGTTGCAAGATACTATTTCTCTTCAGACTCACCAGGTGATCTAGGCCCAAAATGATTCCTTAAAAGAAAGGCTAATGCAGGTAAAAGATGCAGTGATGACCCTAAGGTGAGCAAAAGTAGCATTATAAGAAAAATGTGAGGAAAGCCTGCTACAAGTTACTCAATTGCAACAGAAGCTACTGAATGAATATAATAATACCACAGCTATACAAGCCCAACTTCAAGCTGAGCAACAAAGGGTAGAACAATTGACATTAGAGTTGGCTAATATGCAAAAGAATGTAGGAGTGTTAAATCTAGTGAAGGAGCTTTATGAATCAATGTGGAAAAGAATCTCTATAGAGATTATTTAGCTCAGAACCTCTCTAACCTTTCTGCTAAATGCACAAAAATTGTGAAAAAAGGTGGAGACTTCAGTTAAAGACACTCTGGCTACTGTTTCTAGGAGAGTTTTGGACTCTAAAACGCTGTTGCAGAAGCTTTATGATGCAATAGATGGAACATTATCAGCGTCAAGAATTAATGATAGAATGGTCACTGTTAAGCAAGTGAATGAGGTTCTCAATTACAATTCCACCATAATCAATTACAGAGAGCTTTTAGATGTGATGAAAGAAGGAATCAATGAAATGAAATAACACATTGAAGACCTAGTATAATTAGGTCTTCCTTCTCCTTTTCTTGATGACAACACTGTGCTGATGATTGATGAAATTAAGCCTTTGTTGTTGGCTAAGCAGAATGATCAGGCATTTTTTTAGGATTTAAGAGATGATTCATCAGTACCTAAAGTAGAAGTTGTTTTGATTCCTATTTTCTAGCTTGAATTTAAATTGAAGGCTATGGTTCAGATTTTGCAAAAAAAATCACACAAAGACATTATCAACCTTGATTTAGCCTTCAATGAATTGTAAAATAAGTAGGGGTTATCTAACGATGAGTGGTCCACCTATCAAACATCATTGCTGAAGCTATGATTTTTTGTCATTTTGATCAAGTGGGAGTTGTAGTTTCTTTTTGAGCAAGCTCAAAGGTCCTTGGGATCACCAATAATTGTAGAGTAAAAAATAATCTACGTTTCATTTTGATTTTTAGTCATGTAATCCAAAATTTTGTCCCTATACACTTTGGTTCGTGAATGGAGTTTCTTGACTCAATGCACGGGCTCAAATTTGTTTTTTCCTCAATTTTGTCTAAGTGTCAAAATTGAGCAGAAGCTACCAAGTGTCATCGGCCAAGACACTTTTCATTATTTTAATAGGTAATGTGAAATGTGCCATGTGTCCCATAGTAACTCAGCAGAGTGCAACAAGTGTCGGTATCTACATCGTGAGTTTCTTATACTTTTTGAAGGCTTCTTTCCAATAAGCTTTCTCAAGATCAAGTGGAGGGCACCAGGTGGCAATCATGGAAGGTTTCAATATGATTTTCTAAAAAGTAATGAAAGATGCCACGTATCCCCAACTGAAGAGAATGGAAGCCACCACGTGTCAACCTCCAAATTATCCTCACTTTGTTTCATTGATAAGTAAAGACTACGGTGGGTCCTAAGTTTTTGTTTTAAGGCAAGTGGAAGTCACCAAGTGTCACTATCTATGTAAGTATGAAATGAGGCTCAATTGTTTTAGATTGAGGTAAAAATAGGTTTTGAAGGGGCCCCAAAACCCTGTAACAGAGAGCAAAATAAAGAATGTCTAAGCCCACAGGCAACTCCTAAAAAACACTACAAAGAAGTAGCAAAAACAGGTTTTAAATGGACCTGAAACCATTAGAGACACATCCGGTCAAAACCCAAAAATAGAGATCTGGTAGCACAACAAACAAAAGATAACAAAAGGAGAACAAAGATTAGTACCAGTTTCTAAACCAACAAGAAGGACCAGATTATTCATCCAGTTCCAGTATCAAGTTCATGGCTTCTTCTCCTTTCAAAGTAGTTTCCTGGGTGGTAGCCTCCAGCAAAGCTCCTTTTTGTGTATCTTTCCTTCTGGAACTTTGCCTTATCCTTTTGCTGGGACCCTCTAGTGCTTTGGTCTCCTCATTGGCTCATTTACCTATATTGATAGTAGCTGCACAAATGTTGGACGTTACTTCCTCCATTTTCTTTCTGTTATCCTTTATTAATTCTTGGAGGTTGTTTTTGTAAGCTTTGAGCTTGACAGGGATCTCGCTTAACTGATTTTCCATGTTGTTTACTTTGTTCCAAGCAGCTTTCAGAGAATCTTCCAAATTTTTCACCTTTCTCTTGAGATCAATGATCTCCCTACACAACCAGGAATCAAATTGGGAAGAAGACTCAGCTTTACAGTTAACCCAGGTCATAAGAGTGTGTATTTCTTCATTCTAATTCTTCCCTTTCCAATCCTCAGACTTTTTATTGGGGCTAATCATGGCTTCTTCAAAGAAGTCTTCTTGACTCTTTTGTTCCCGCTCATTGATTCCAATTTGAATTTCCATCTCCATATTTTGAATATCATCCTGGATAGAGATTTTCTTTTCATTCTTAGAAGTTGGGTCCTCACCAGGATCTTCCTGGACAAAATCATCCTCTGACACTTTCTGGTTATCCTCTGTCTCTTCTGTTATGATAGCAGAATCCTCCTCTGTATTGACTTTATCTTTTTCAATTTCCTCAGATCCTTCTTCATCATTACTAGAGTTGGTGTCCCAGCTCTCAGTTTCGTCTTCCTCCTCCTGTTTTTCCTCCTCGGGTTCTTCAATTCTCTCCTGACCCCTTTCTTCTTCTACATTCTGTTTATTAGGACTAGGGGTCTTAATTTTGCCTCTCCTGCTTACATTTTCATTCTTTTTATTTCCTGGCAACTTATTTTTCCCCTGTTTGGGATACTTAACCAGTGCCCTATTCTTGCAATAGCCTTCAATAAGCAAAATAAGGCCTTCATGAAGAATAGGGCACAAATCCTTTTTCCTATGAGCATAAAGGCTTTGAATCAGGGAGTAGCAAAGATAGAATGAGGCCCAATTGTTTCTATAGTATAGACAGGGCAATGCAGAGATGGACACGTGTCACCTTTCACAGGTTTCTCAAAAGGTAGCTAAAGGTAGCGGAGATCACCACATGTCCCTTGTTTTAAATGTGCAAAAAGTACCACCTGTCCCTATTCCCTTTTTGAAGTTGCTCAGATGAGAAGTGCTTTGGGTCCCATTTTTTATAGAAGTTGTTTAATTTTTGGAGAAGCAGACGGTGACAAATGTCAAGGATTGAACACTTCTAAGCAAACATACAGTAAGAGTATAGGTAATGTAGAAAGTGTCATGTGTCTTTGATAAGGCTGTGGAACATGCCAAGTGTCATTTTTTGGTGCCTCCTAAATAATAAGAAGATTTCAAGAAATTGGCCAAGTGTCCTCTTCCATTTGATAGAAGGGAGCATCCTGTGTATTTGTTTCAGCCAATGAACTACATGAAGATAGAATGTTTCAAAATCTAAGAAATATCTTTTGTTAGACACTTCTAGTTCAGTTAGAGTTCAGTTGGGCCATTATATTGGGAACATGTAGACAGTCTGGAGCAAATCCAATGCTATAAAGATGGGTGTAGAGATCACTAGAGATCATCATCAAAATATTGGAGAGGATTTTCTGTGAGAGATTATTGTCAAGAGTTTTTAGACTTTTAGAGCTGTGATTGGGAATATCATTTGCCTTTGTTCTATTTTCTTGAGTTGGAAAGTTTATGTAACTAGAGAATTAATAAGAAAACTGAGTTCTATGCCTTTGTTGATATTTTTTGTGTCATTGCAAAAGTAGTCTAAGCTATGAGCCTTTGTTTCTATTGTTTTTATCTTTAACATTGATCATGCCTTGTTTGCTCTTTAATGTAATTAAATCTTACATATAGTTTCACTGTGCTTAGAATTAAGGGTCGAATTACATTTAGGCACATTTCCATAGTTAGATTTTCTTTCTTTGCATTTGTGTTTTTATTTAAATTCCTATCCTTTTCTTCCCAACACTCAAGATAAAGAAGAGACTAGCTTCTTAAAAATTTGGAGGTCATTTCAAGTCGCAAGTCCCACATTCTTGAAACTTCCCATTGTTGGTGTTAAAAACAAGTGCAATTTAACCATCAATAACTACTGTCACTTCATGTAGGTTCCCATAGTCCTACCTTCTTATATTTTCCATCTTAGATATGAGGCAAAGAGGAGTTGAAATGAAACAATGTTGCACTATTATTGGAAATACCTTCATGAATTATTATGAGGATGTATTCGAGATTTTATAGATATAATTTTGATGTTAATGATAATAACCTATATGTTTTCAAAATTTTAGGCTCATAGCATCCCATTAGAGGGTTTTAAGAAGGCATCATAGCCTCAAACCTTGTAGTTTATCAGCTTGAATGCTTTATAAGATCATGAGGGATCTTATAGACATCAACCAGACTCTTTGTAGGTTTATTTTATTCACTCATGCACAAGGTAAGACACTACATTCCCTTCATAAAATGCTATCATATAAAAACTACCAAAATAAGGACATTAGACCCCGTTCATACATGATCATGGAGAAACATAGAGAGAAATGATATTATAGGGATATAAAAATGTTTAAGGAGAACATCCCTAATAATATTAATATATTAGTTTAATCTCATAACTCCATACTTGGGGAAAATTGACCTAGGTATGGAATTCAAGTTCATTTTCTATGCTTTAACATCTTAACGAGTGTTCATAAAGTTCATGGGCTTAACCAAATGAAAAATGCCACAAAGTGGAAGGTCATTAGGGTCCCCTCCTATGGATAATATATGATATTCAAAATTTATTTCTCTTACTTATACCAACTAAAAACTAAACTAAATTCTAGAGTTAACAAGGAGAGTGATGGGAGAGATGAGTAGGTTCTTGCCTTATTTGATTTAAAACCTATTTAAATGCATTTATTTGAAACTTTACAGACTAGAATAATCTATAGGAGTGTTTTGAAGAAATATTCTCTCTACAAACTATACAAACTTCTTCAAAACCACTCTTTTTAATTTGAAAACTATCATTATCTGCATAGAAATTGACTAAAGTTAATCAACAAGTGTTCTTTGAGCTCCCTCACACCTATACAAACATGGGATGATGTGTCAACCACTGATTTCTTTTAATAACCTACCACCTTCTTACCATATTCCCTTCTTGGACATTTAAAATGATCAAATAAGCATGTCAAAGTGAGTTGTAACATTATAAATAAATCTTAAATTCATTTAATGCACTTGTATATATCATGTAACACATTAAATCAATATGACTTGGAATACATAGAATGATAAAAGTTTCTTAATTCTTGACCCTCTTTGAACCCCTTTGACCAAGACACACTTTGACTATACAATCATAAAATTAATAATACACTTACCTAAAACTTTTCCAAATACCTTAAATAATGCTAACCATGCCTTATGAAGTATTTTCAAGCTTGAAAACCAAGGTGAAGGCTTGAAAAATAGGTTTTTTAATTAGACTAATCTTTGGTAGCCAAAATTTGGCTAACATATTTGGCAACCTCATAGGAATAAATGTTTTATATGCATATACAATAGTGACTTAGTAGATTCATTGGGATATGAAGCCATGACTGCAACCTAACTTGAGGCAAAGTTAAAATAAGACTTGACAATAACCTTGAAACCAATTAAACTAGACAAACATAAAACAAAAGACCAGACCACATGTGTCATAAGACACTTGGAGGAAAGAACAACACAAGGAAAATAAGACACACACTTGTGCTTATAACAACTTGGGAACACAAAGACCTCTAATATGTACAAAGTTGTAAAACTAACCTTAATTTAATGGATTCAAGTTTATCTCATTGATTGGGATACTCAACCCCTTTCTATTGAGTATTGCAAGATAAAAGGCATTGTGTTATTTTAAAGTAATGATAACATAGGGTCATCTCTTTCACTCCCAGTTATAATATTGGAGCAACCTCAGGATGTGGGTATCTTGTAGTGAGGTTAAACCTCTAGAGAAGGTTGGTTTCCTCTTGGTAGATCACATAAACTAATAATTCTTATTTGAAAAGGGATAAAAAGTGGGTATAAGATAACTAATAAAACTAAAAGTGTGATACACCAAAATTATTGACACTCACATAAGCTTTAAATAAACACTAACTCAACATAAGATAATTTTTTGTTCACACAATTTCACAAGCTAGTTAATTTCCAAGAGTATTTCTTAAACTAGTCTTACCAAACAATAAAGGAAAAAAAGAGTATTTCTAAAACTCACACCAATCATCCATTAATGGAATAAGGATATCAATTTTATACCTCCAAATAACTTTAAAACACCTAAAAAGAGGCAAAAAAGAAGTACAATGGACATGGAAGAACACTTCTTCACAAGACCATCATAGGAAATCTTGCTAAGCACAATTTAGAGGCAAGAGATAGGTGACAAATTATCTTTATAACTTCAAAAGGTATTTATTAAAAAAAATTATAGCATTTTTCCTTGTCAAATGGGAATACCATTACAAAATGGGGGAAAAAATGGGAGATATAGGAGAAAAGGGGAAGAGAGAGGAGAAACAAGCAATCAAAAATCAATAAATGAGACCCAACCACATTATATGGAGTCTCAACCACATTTGTATCAATTAGAACTAATCCTTCATCAATAAAATATCCCTCATTATTACAAATAGCCTTCAAGCCCTGTCATTGGCTTAGAAACACACTATAAAATAAAACTTTTTGAGGATGATGATGTCATAATCCAATCAAAAGGGAAAAGTCTCCAAAGACTTTGAAAACTCATTCAATTCTCCACTTTCTCTTCCCAACCTCCAAAATTCTCCTCTTAGACTTCTATGCCCCCTTCCACTTTCTCTTTTATAATATGCTTGGCAAAAGGTTAGTTGACTTAGCATTTGGTGCTTAACTAACCATGGAGGTTATCTTTTAGAGTTATCTTTTTGATGTTTTATTCTATTTTCAACTTCACTTTTCACCTCTAACCTACATTAAACTCCATGAAACCTACAAATATCATAGACCCCATTGATGGAGGTCTCAAACTTGAGCCATCTTCAACCAGCTACCCTAAAACCTACTTCCAAGGACATTTGGCACCCTGAATACCACTTCTAGAGCTATAGAAGACTTATAATCATACATATAATGAATATGAGAAATAAAATTAAGATTTGGAAAACCTTCAATACCTACAACAATGGTGGAAAACACCATTAAACCTACAATAATCCATAAAATGTCAAAAACTTGGGTTTTTCCCTCTAGCTTAGTAAGGAACCATATAAACCCTTGTGAAGATCTCAAAGTACATTATAATGATGTTTTAGGTACCACTATACCTTTTTCATGGCTTTAGACCATTTATCTCTTTGAAATCCTATAAAAGTAAGCATTTGTTATCTATCTTGGGCCTCATAAACACCCAAATATGATAGATTCCTCTACAAAATAGGTTGGTTGGGAGATATAGGTATTCCTATATGAATTAAATGTGGTTTCTAAGTCATTATATGCCATTTTATGGACCTAGAAGTCTTAAAACACAAAACTAATCAAAAAGCTCCTTTGACAACTAAAACAAGCTCACCTTCAAGATGATTATTAAATAAATGTAGACTTCCATTCCACCACTTATTTCCATGAATATATAGTAAATATACCCCTTTAACACCCATAAAAATATTATATTCCCATGCGAAAGGTATGAAAAGATACATATGTAAAGATAATTACCTATAGGTTTTGTAAGCATTCTAAACGTGCTTACACTCTTAGAAATTATTCATAAAACTAAAAACCTTAACTAACATCAATACACAATTAATTTCAAGTACATATGGGTAAGAAAAAAATACTAAAATCATCTGGCCAAACTCCTCATGCTATGAAAGATATGAACATTTGAAGAGGGCTAAAACTAGGTGTATTAGGCCTAAAAAGATTGAATTCTTCCAAAATAAAAATTTGAAATTATTTTTTTATCTTAATTTATTTAAATAATATTTATTTCACCTTAAAAATCTCATATTACCCATTCATTAAGTCACCTTGCATTGGAATATTTGAGAGTGTCTTTTGGTGTAATAGGCCTTCAAACAATCTTTAAGGCCTAATTGGCCGGATCTAAAATTTGGAGTTCTTGGAAACCTATAGGATGATATGGGATTAAATAATTTTTTTTAAATTCTACTTACCTGATTCAAATTTTAATGTCCTCTTCAAATGATCAAAAATATAAATTTTATTTTTATGCCTTTGAGACTGCATGTAGAGTTTGGAGCTTGCCAATGTGTTTGAATGGAGTTTGAGTGTGAACACTTTTTAAAGGTGTTTAATAAGATTAAAAACATACACTAATTTATTTTAAAACACTTCAAATAATTTTAAACCTCTATTACACCTTAAAAATCCAAAAAGTATGCCTACACCAATGGTGACTATCATGAGACATGAAGGGGATTGTGTCAAAATAATGAGAAATTGAACTTCTCATATGACCTTGAAAATATTATGGATATGTTTAATATGTAATAAATACCAATATTACCTATTTTAATGGATTTTGGATGTATAATTTTTCCTATAGATGAATTTTACCAAACTTTACTCTTAATTTCCTATATGCTTCCTTCATGCTTACTTGCTTTTCTTCAAAATTTTGCATGAAAACATGAATGTGATAAACTAAATAGGTAAAATTATGTTTATAAAAGCATATTATACCATTTTAAAAAAATTATAAGGATTAAACTCCTTATTATCACTCAAAATTAACAAAAGCTTCATTTGATCTCCAATGGTTATCTATTGATTGGTAGAGGTTTGTGTACGAATAATAAGGATTTTCAACTTTTTATGACCTTAAGGATGGAATATAATGATTTTATTGGTCATGGATACCATTTTTACCAAATTTCATGCTTTTAATTGACCATTAGATTCACCAAAATGGCTAATTCCTCCAAGATAGGCTCCAATATTGACTATGATTAGACATGGGGTTGACTATTCTAAAATAGATCATGGTTCCACTTATGTAATGATATTTAAAATAATATGTAATATTACTAAAGTCCTCTTGAACATATTTAGAAAATTTTAAATCTTAATTCCATGTGTAGGTTCCAAAAAGCCTCAAAACACTCTCAAATTATCTCTTTTGTATTAACTGAGCATGTGATTGACTATTTTTTGGTGTAATTCATGAAATTTTGAAGTCTTTCATGGCTTATTTATGATCTTTGTCATCATTATCATCATCAAATCTCTTCATTCATTAGATATTTAACTCTTTTATAAAACACTAGATGTCTATGAGGTAACAAAACCTCATTCTTTTTTCATTAGAACCTGGAAGTACCACTCTAACTTGTCCAAGAATTATATTTGACCATTAAACCCTTTAAGTTCCTTGAAAATTCATTTTCCAACTATATACATTTGCATACTAAAACCTTAAATTTGGCCAACTTGCACTTTTCCTCATTTTATCTTGAAATTTTGAATATTGATCACTCTAACCAAGTTTGAGAAGAACAAACATCACCCCCACATGATTCACAAACACTCACATGAGGTTAAAACCACCCATCATATGTTAAAGCCTTTCAAAAAGCTTTCCTAGCTCTACATTCTCCTCAATAGACAAGAATATGACTATGTAAAAATAGCAGGTACTTCCACTCATTATTTGGAAAAACCAAGACGTTTTATAGGTTGAGAAATTCATATGGACCAATCTAACCAAATTTCATGGCTTTTAGATTTCCTCCTATAGACTCTTTTTACTAGAATCTAGTTTGAGTTCCCTACTTTTTTCATGCTTCATGGGTATATGAATGAGTTTGTCTTATTTCACCTTGTCATGAAGGTATGAGAATAAAAATAAGGCATTGATAATTTTATAATATTCCTCTTACATTGTCCTTGCCATCCATTAGTCATTTATCAACGTTATACACCTTGAATCCATTTTCAACCTTAACTCACTATCCAAACCAAAAGATGGTTGTAGGTGGATGAATTAGGCTATGACAGACCTTAAGGTGATTTGGGGAGATTTAAATGGGTATCAATAGGTATATGGGGTATATGAGTATCCTTTAATTATAAAAATATCTTTTAAAAACTCTAAACTTCCTTGAAGGTTACCATCCATGAAGGTCTCCAAGAACTCATATCCACCTACTTGACATGCAAGAAAATAAGTATGACTAAAGGTTTATTTTGGATGTAGTATTGGCTGAGCACTAGGTATTTGGAACCTTTCCTGGCTTGATTTCATTTGATCATCATTGGGTTAAGAAACCCTTCATTATTAGTATACTCCATCAAGAATCATATAACTTCATCATTTTTGTCAATTTCCATGCATCAAGATATATAACCTTAGAACAATACTGTTGTATGTGTACTTTGAGCATGTAGGTACTATAGGTCTCCTTATATCTTCTTCTTCATGTGAAAAAGCATGAGGTGTCATTTATTTTATCAATGATATAATAAATATTTACAAACATTAATAATCCTATTAAAGTGATCAAATCCCCATGATGTACATTTATAGCATGATCTTCCATTCTTATGCTTGTTGTAAGGTGACCTTATTGAAAAGGTGCCAACTTTTAGGTCCAAATGCCTGCTCTCACCTCCATGATGGATTTCTCCTCATACTATGGATTATTTATGATTTAAATTATTTGGGAATAATGGATTTCTATTCCTATTTTAGTTAATGGTCTAGATTAATAAATCAATATAGAATATAGCAATAAATATAGTCCTAGTTTGTGTAGCTATTTGTCTTTTTCACATTTCTAAAAATAACAATAAATAAGAAGAAAGATAATTTACCTAGAAAATAGATTGATAAGACTGATACAGAGGTTGAAAATAGTTATGTATAGCTAATAAAGTGTCCTAAACCTAAATCTAACTTTCATTGGGTGAAAGGATAGGATCACCAAAAGTGGATGCTTTGGTGTCTAGTGTTGTTGCTTATTCCTACCTCTATTGTTCAAATGATCAAAGAGACATGAAACTTTTTGGGTAGTTATGTTGTGCATGTGTGATCATGATTATAAAAAATTTAGTGTTAGTCATTGATGAAACTCACCATGGAGCTGATTTTGTCTTCAAACCCTAACCCTCCATCATACTTGATAAAACAACATTTGAGTCACTTAAAAAAGAGGGGGGTTAGTGTGAAATATGTATTGAAAATTCAATCCACAACCCTTGTGTGGGAATGCTGACTACATACCAATAACTTGAAGATGGATCAATTCATATGTAGTTCTTCCACCTAGTGTGCTTTGTGTGATAGTGTGATGAGGATGCAAATTCCAATTGATAGTGTTTGAGGTGTCTAGGGATTGATATGAATATTTGACTAGGTTTATAGCTATGTTGGGTGACTATGTGTAAATAATATGGAGGTTTTCCTTAATGTTTTATTTTTGTTCTTTCTTGCTTTCTAATTTTGGTCACCTTCTCTTATAAATGAGATTTGATTGGGATTTTATAGGGGACAATTAGTCATGGGTTAGATGTATTCATGATAGGCTGACCTAATTAAGGATAAGGATCAAATGAAAATGATCATTAGGGATAAAAGTGCAAATGGATAGGACCACCAAAAATGGAACACTTGTCTATGGGGTGATATAGTTCAAATGGGGCACTCCTATCCTACAAGCTTAGGACCTGAGGGAATATGATTGGCATGGGGAATACTATCTAGCTGAGGTGGAATGACCATTTAGAAGGTTATAGATTATT
Source organism: Torreya grandis (assembly GCA_037957365.1). Classification (NCBI taxonomy): domain Eukaryota; kingdom Viridiplantae; phylum Streptophyta; class Pinopsida; order Cupressales; family Taxaceae; genus Torreya; species Torreya grandis. The sequence continues at coordinate 1,782,211 of JARHVA010000147.1, read as the reverse complement.
GATAATGAGAAAAAGGTGTTTATAAGGGTTTCAAGATCATGTTAAAGGACCTATGGATGGGGTGTCACAATCCACATTCAAACTACTAATTTGGACATTTAATATGACTACATTCCCCCCTTATTCTAGTGATGTAATAAAGCAAAATACTTGGATAAAAGAAAAATAGAAAATGTACCTAAACATATGTACAAGGGTGAATCCCATGAAGATGTGTGATGTTGAGTGTGTGTAGAGAGAGCACAATGTGAAGCATAGATCTACAAGAGAAAATAAGGAGTAGATCAGTTCTTACTAGACATGTTATGTCTAAAATAAGAACATATAAAGTCTAGGTAAAATAAAGAGGAAGAAAAAGGAATGAATACACCTCACTAGGTACATGAACCAATACAAAACCTATTTTGATGTTGAGTGATGTTGAGTGATGCTAAGTGATGCTAGGTATGTGTTGTACCAAGAGTAATATCATGAATAGATCTAAGTACTCAATTCCTTGAGGGTGGATCAAGAATACAAAGGCTATCCCTTTAGCTCCATTATTTCCCACTATATAATGAAGCTATTTGATCATGCATGTGTTAATTAATGTTTGAACTATGTGTTTAATCGCTCTGAGTAGGTGGCTCAAGAATATAAAGGCTAGCTAGTCCTTTGGCTCCATCATTTCCCACTAAGTGTGAACTATGAAATAATATTAGTATGAATTTATTTCATATGAGTTGGATCATGAATCCCATGAATGCTCTATAATATAACAATGTGGTGTGGATTGTCAAATGTGTACTGAGAATTAGGTCAATCTTGGCCACTCCAAAAGGTGGAGATTAGGATTGTATGAAAAACACTCCAAAATTGAGAATTGGGCTTATATGAAAGCCACTTTAAAATAATGCCAACCACCTGTAGATGGAATAAGGCATGTAATTACTGAGAATACTTGGGTAATACAATTAATTGGAAAGAAAATAAGGTAATGTGTTGTGCACATTTCCCCTAATCATTAGTGTCTATAACATGGATTCTAATTTAGAAGTTGTACTAACTACCCAATTTGAAACTGGAAGCAAAATCCATCATACCTCATATGATGCCCCTTATATCTAGATAAAATAAGTAAAACTCTTTTAAAACTACCCAATCTAAACTTGGTTGTAGCTAACAAAAATATAATTGACCTTACCTTTTTGTCTGTTTCTAAAAATTCTAAGTTTTCCTATTTAGATAGGAGTGCTAAAAAGTGGACACTTTACTATAGGGCACTGTAGTCTGAATGGGGTGCTTTTTTCCTTTACTATTTTTTATTACTATTCTATGTTCATCCCTATTTTTTTGGTCTTTTTGTATGTTTTGAATTTTGATTGCTATTCTGAGTGTTTTGAAAATTAGTTTTGATGAGTATAGGGATCTGATCTCTATGACAAAACCCCTATTTATTTCCCCCTCTTTTGAGGGTAGAAATGAATACCATGTAATGACTACCCTTAGAAGAAATATCCCTAAAAGTGTGTTATGCTATGAAATACATGATATACCAATGATGGTCAGAAATATGTCTCAAGATATAACATAGTTTATGTTGGAGATTGTTACATCAATATGGGTATGCCTAGATAGATGTAACAATGTAATAGTATGGGCAGTATATTAAACTAAAACTATAAATCTAGTTAGTTATCAAGGAGGGATGGAGCATGATTTCCATCATGGAATCCAAGAAGGCAAGATTATTCATGATGTAGATCATGGCATTACAAGCAATTGAGAAGCAAACACACATGCAAGGCAAGAAGCAAGAAGCATACAAAAGAGGCAAAGGGGTTGAGAAAATAAGGGACATGGGCACATGTCAGTCAAATTAGGAAAAAACAAGTAAACAAGTCATTTTCAAATACCCACATACACATACAATTGCAAACAAACAAGATTGGCATGAGGGTTATGAGCACATATAAGATTACAAGCAAAAGACATTGGAAAATGTCCTAAGTAACACATGTGTAACAAAATAAGAACTAAGAAATGAAGTCACATATAGATACTCAAATAAAAAAAGGAAGGCATGTAAATATTGGAAGTAACATCATATCTAATTAATCAAATGAAGAAGTGAAAGTATGCAGAACATGTAGTTCAAGACTAGGTAGATGCTAAGAAATACACTAGTGCTATATATTAGTGAGTGTTGATAGAATAATATATGTAATCTAGTAAGTAATTTACATCAACATGATAAGTAGAGTGTGTGGTGTAGGAATGACCTAACCTAGATGGTGTAGTCATGTAGAATATTCCCCCATTGGGTAGATATGCTAATGTAGGTCTCGAATGTAAAAGTATGATGCCCCCTCAATGGCTAAAGTGAAGTAATGAAGGATCTAGGTGTCACTATACATACTCAAAGAATATCAAGTGAAACATGGTAAAATGTAGATAAATTGATAAACAATAGCATAAAATAGCAAAATGTAAGTCTATCATAGTAGTAGAAATATAAAGCATGGATAATAAATATAATTGAAAGTTTTTGGTGTTTTGAGTTATTTGAATGTTTTTCAATTTTGACATGTTATATAATTTTTGGTATTTTGGAATAAGCTATGTATAAATAATCATAGGAAAACTATGTACAATAAATTGAAAAGAAACCATGTAAAAGTAAGATGAGAAATTACGTACAAATAAATGAAAAGAAACTATGTACAAGTAATCTGAGAAATTATGTTCAAGTAAGCAAAAAGAAACTATGGAAAATAATGTAAATAAATAAATATGTACATAATGATGTAAAATACTAATCTATAGGGGGTAAAACATTCAAGGATAGAGCTCACTGGGGATGGAGATGGAGGAAGGTATCATGCCCATCATTAAATGCGTCAATATCATCATCATAAGTATCATCATATACCATAGGCTTTGTATACATGATGGCTATCTCCTCATGTGTCAATAAGATCTATGATCTTTATATAGTCAAAGATCTATCACTTATAGTGGTGTCATCCTATTGAAGGTGAACTAAGGGTCACTCTAGTGGTGAAGATGTTGATTCTCCTCTATGGCATTTAGCAATGGTAGTAGGTGGCCTTAGTAGAAGTGGCATAGCTGATGCTGGTGGTGATATAATCTAAATAATACCCTAATCTTGTAGTTTATCCAAACTTTATTGTAAAACTATACATGAGTCTATGTCATGGCCTATGATTCTATGAAAGAGACAAAATGGGTGACAATCCTACCATGATAACCTACTAATATATATATATATATATATATATATATATATATATATATATATATATATATATATATCTGTGTGTGTGTGTGTCATATTATAGGTAGTGTGATTAATATATGATCGAATAACATCTATAGCATAATATATGGTTGATGTTGTGTGTTTCCCACCTGAATTTGAATGACTAGATCTATATCCATAGAGGTAAATATGTGAAATTTATGTACCAAGTGATCTATCTATGGCCATGAATGTGGAGTATATCTTGAGAGTGTAGTGTGAGATGCTAAAAGTGATTTAAGATGTGTGATGAGGGCTCTAGAGTAATCTCATTACTCTCCTAGTCCAATTGGTGTAAAGGTCAATCTACACAAATAGTAATTTATGAGTGTGGATGTCATATAATTATCTTAGGTATCTTGGAAATCTATATCATCATCATGCACATATGGTAACTCAAAATTTACCACAAGGGGTAACTATGATATGGGAATCTCATCAACAATGATAAGATAAGATGGAAGTGTTGTGAGAGTATATGTAACTAGTGAAGTGACTATGGTTACTTGAAGATTTATATCTATAGAATCAACTAGGACTACTATAACCACTATAAGTGATTATTTAATTGTAATAGTTATAGGAACTGTGACTGATGGAGTAGTTGGAATGGTTGAAGTTGCTATAACTAGCTGAGTATCTAGAGTTAAGGAAATAACTATAAGTGGAAGAGTGTGAGATGTGTTAGTCTCTCCTACCTCATATGTATGTATTTGGTCAAGATAAAAGTGATGAGGTGGTGAGTAAACTATGATATGAGGTGTCCCATATGGTAAAATAGTCAAAGATGACTCTATAATTCTACAATAACTAAATGGTTGGTTATCTACTAGGCATGTATATAGGCATCCTTTATGGAGGAACTTAACACATCAATGAAGAGTAGAAGGAACTACCCCCATAGCATGTATCCAAGGTCATCCATGTAAAAGGTTATGATGAAGAGGACCTGGCATGACCTAGAACTATGTAGAGAGGGTTTTGGGCCCTACCATGATATCTGAAGTAATGGTGCCTAATGTCTATCATGGTATATCATCAAACCCTCTTATGTTCTTATATGACTTATGCATGGAAGCCATATCTACACCCATGGTCTATAAAAATGTAATGTTACATGTATGAAGTTTAGAACCACTATCAACTAAAATTCTCTTAATTACACTAGTTTTAACTTGACCTTGTATGAATAGTGGTGAATTCTAATCAATAACTATTTGAGAAGGTATGTATTCACAATCAAAAGAAATAACATCTTCTATAGTTTTTAGTATGTTGATCATTGATGCAAAATAAGAAGGCTATGAATCAATGGGCATAGAAGTCTGAGTGATTGCCTGATAAAGAATATCCTTAAACACATTTGCTTTTTGAAGTAGTTCTAACATGGAAATCTTAACTAGTGTATTTCTCAATTGATCAACAATATCATATGCCTTGTGTGGATCTATCTATATAGGTGGGTTAGGCCTAAGATGGGAGGGAATAAGAGGGTTTTAGGGTTTTTGATTAGGGGGATGAGGCATGGTGGCACATTGAGTAATAGCTATAACCACATTATGTATTGGTCGTATAAGGCTAGTAGTAGTTACGAGATGAGAGCAAAAATAATTGATAGGTTGAGGTGGTAGAGGGACAAAGGGTGTTATTTGGGATCTCTAGTGATGGGTAGTGACCTAGGGAAGATAAAAATGGACCATGTAACATGAATCAACATAGGATAGAGGATTCAAGGGAGGTGAGGCAAGAGGTGTAAAAAAATACATGTAAAATTGATTAATAAAAAGAACAACATGCATGTGCTCCTACTTATGAAGCAAGTGAATTAGGCATACAAAGCAAATGATAACACTTTGCATTAAGGAATTAAAAAAATTACATTCATGTACATCATTAGACCTTTTAGACACATCTTAGGTCTTTGAAAGGAGCACTTGTGAATTATTGTGATAAAATAAGAATGAAACTAATTTACATGTAAGGTGATACCTCAAGAAGCAAAGGGACCCAATATATTTAACTAGTGTTTGAAAGAAAATTAATTTTAAAATTACTATGGTGAATTTTAAAGTTACTATGGTCAATTTTAAAAATTAAATGTGAAATTTTGATTTATATATGAAAGAAAAAATTAGAAGAATATTGATAAAATTAGTAAGGAATTTTCACTAGGGTTTCTAGGGTTTTTGTGCACAAATGAAGTTAGGTTCACCAAATGATTTAAATTATTTGGAAATAATGGAGTTTTATTCCCATTTTAGTTAAGGGTTTGGATTAATAAATTAGTACAAAATATAACAATAATATAGTCCTGATTTGTGCAACTATTTGTCTTTTTCACCTTTCTTAAAATAGCAATAAATAAGAAGAAATATAACTTAGCTATAAAATAGACTAAGATGAATAATATAGAGGTTTAAAATGGTTGTGTAAGATTGGGAAGGTGTCATAAAATTGAATCTAAATTTTTTTGGGTGAAAGGATAAGAACATCAAAAAGTGGATGCTTTGGAATCTAGCACTATTGTCTATACCTACCACTGTTGTCCAAACTGATCATAGAGACCTAACTTTTTGGGTAGTTATGATGTGCTTGTTTGAGTGTGCATATGAAAAATTGAGCATTGATCATTGGATGAAGCTCATTATGGAGCTGATTTTGTCTTCAAACCCTAACCCTCCATCATGCTTGATAAAATGACATTTGAGTTACTTGAGAAAGAGGGGGGTTAGTGTGAAATATGTATTGAATGTGCAACCCACACCCTTGTGTGGGCCTACATACTAATACTCTGAAGAGGAATTAACTAATATGTAGTTATCCCACATAGTGTGCTTTATGCAATAGTTTGATGTGGATGTAAATGTCAAATTAATAGTTTTTGAGGTGGCCAGGAAATGGTATGAGTATTTGAGTAGGTTTGTAGCTATTTTGGGTGACTATGTGCAAATAATAGGGAAGTTTGCCTTAGTGATTTTTTTAATTATTTCTTGCTTTATAATTTTGATCACATCCTCTTATAAATGAGTTTTGAGTGGGATTTTATATGGGACAATTGGTCATGGGTTAGATGTATTCACACTAGGTATACCTAATTAAGGATAAGGATTGGATGAAAATGACTGTTAGCACTTAAAGTGCAAATGGATAGGACTACCGAAAATGGGACACATCTCTATAGGGTAATATAGTACAAATGGGGACCTCCTATCCTATAAGCATGGGACTCGGGGGAATAGGATTGGCATAGGGAATACTATCTGGCTGAGGTGGAATGATTATTTAGATGGTTTAAGATGACTAGCAATGAGCAAAAAGGTGTCTAGAAGGGTCGTAAGAGCATGAAAAAATGACCTATGGATGGGGTGTCACAAACCACAATCAAACTACCAATTTGGAAATTTCATATGACTATAACTTAATCCCACTAGACCTTGAATAAGGCCTTTCTCACCTTGAGTCTTTATTGTACCTTCATGACCATACCTTGGTTTTAGTGTACTATTGTAAGTGTTTTCATTGACAATATATGATGCTTAATTGATGCATATCTCCTCTTGATCATGGTTTTAATGGTCTCAACCAACCCTTAGCTCTCTTTAGAAATTAAACCATGAAATGGATATGTGTGGAAGAGTGGTGAGGTGAATGGAGAATGAACACACCTAAATGAGGGTGGAACAAAGCTTGAATAGTGAGAATGGTAGTAGTATGCCAGTGGTAATGGAGATGAAAAAAATAAAGGTGGAAAGAAGCACGGGGAGCATGATAAGACCAAATTAATTAGTTATATGGAAACACACATATCCTCTACCACCTATATCATTTTGGATTCATTTTAAGGAGGATAAGGAGCTAAATTTGAAACCTAGTAATATGATAGGAACCTTTAAAAAATGCTAAACAACCTTAATATTTTCTAATAAGGGTTTTTGCAAGTTGATCCTTAATCAAAGTGAGATTTTCATGATGGATCTCTCCATATTCACTATAAATTTTAAAATAATTATGCCCTCATCACTTGGTTCTCATGAATTATATTGTGAACCTCATGAAATTTCTCATTGCCTCTTTTAACTCTTAGATAGGATAAGGACTGTTGTAGATGGTGTTTCACCATGCAAGACTAGTCCTCATTTGACCTATCAAGGCTTTGATGAACTATAGAGGATTGTTGATAAGAGATAACTTGATTAATTTTATTTTTAATAAGGAGGAGGAGGAGTTCCATTATACCTCTAACCCAAGTTTTTCTCTAAAAATAATCAAATGGACCATTCACAAGGATAATAAGGAAAATAGGTTTTATGACATAAGTAAATTATTGGGAGTAATTAGATAATTTAAAAAAATTAATAAGTCTTATTTAACCTTTAAATATATCCCATAAAACCATTCATCTTCATTGAATTTTGAAATGAAGAAACATGAGAAAACTTGGACCCTATCTAGATGAATAGGCCATCTAAACAACCCTAAATTATTAGCAATTGTTTATAAATATGGGGAGATGAAATAGACCAAAAATTGAACAATGTTAAGTAAATTATGATCCATATCACTTACCAAAATATTTTGGAACAACTCTCTCTCTCTCTCTCTCTCTCTCTCTCTCTCTCTCTCTCTCTCCTAACCATATCGAGTGAAAATTTGAGGCTCTCCTATAGGTGTCCAACATTGCCCAAAATGGTTTTTCCTTAGCATGAAGAACCATAAGCCTGCATATGAAATAAAAAACTTGGGAAATATTTTATATTATTTAAATTACCTTTTATTATTTATATAAACCTTATAAATGTCTTGGACCTCCATTAATGGTAGAAAACCTATTTTATGCCTAATTTGTAATTAATAGGTTTTCTTTACCTCTATCGGTTCCTATGATTGAATATAATTTCATATGCCTATACAAGGATATTAGGGACACCATTTATTCCTTAATATGGCATGTTATCCCATACATAAATAAAAAATATTCAAAAAACTATTCAACCAAAGCTCTAAAAGGCTCTAAAATGCATCTTTTTCATCCCAAACTCCTCTCCTCCACTAAAAATGACTTCAAATGGACTTGAACATGTATAAAATAGTAAAAAAATGACATAATTATTTGGGATGAAATCAAAATCAATTTTACTTCCTCAAAAAGTTACTTTTTCACTTGAAATTTCTATTTTGAGGACCCTTAAGTCATCTAATGCACTTTTGGGGGTCTTTTGGGCATAATAATTTTTATAGACTTCATTTTTGACCTATTATAATATTTGAGAATATTTTAAAACCTCCTTCATTCCCCTAAATTTTTTAACATAATGTAAACCTATTTGATCCTTCACTTGTAGTTCAAGACCCATTTCTAGGCCTTTTCCTTCAAATCTCCAAATTCACCTTAGAGTTTGCTTAACATTATTAAAAATATTGAAAGTGACATGTGTTGGGGTCATGAGGTGCTTATTCTCTTTCTATCATTATATCATACATTGCATAAGTAATTTACTCAACTCCTCACACCATACCAAGACCTCCCAAGATACTACACTACATCATCAATTTAGGACTAGAAAGGGACTAGTCATGGGAGTAGAAGGTGACTGAATGGTCCAAGAGAGTGGAATAAACCATCTAGGTAAACTTTTTTTATGTAGGATAAATTTAGCCAACATTTCTAGAGACATCTTGGGATTACATGGCTGTTATGCAATATATTAGTTTCGTTACCTGATCCATTGGGCCTACATGGTCACAAGACTTTCTTCCCAACTGATATTAAATTGATATAATGTTGTCCATCCCTAAACAACTCCTCTTGAATGAATAAGGACAATAAGAAACAAAACTATGTTCACAAGACACTTAGGGAAGGTAAACACACAATTGAAAAGGGATGTGCACAAGGGACTTAAAAGAAAACATGAAAAACAAAAAACACAAAGAAAGGACACATATAATCTAATATATAAAATGCTACAACCTTACTGGTACCTTCCACCTAGTTCAAGTGGAAAATATTTTGGATCACCTCCTTCATGAGATGGCTCCTAGTGTGAGAAAGCATGCTTAGGTGTTATTCTACTATGTGTCAGTATTACATTAGGCTGATTGATTATCAATCTTCTTAACATGCTCTCAAATGGATGAAAAGGACAAACATGTATCCAATGTTGACATATTATTCCATGTCTTTAAATTTTGCTTCATGTTAGATTATAGGAGCACTTGAAATCTTCTCACTTAATGTGTCTTTTGAATGTGAATGTTGACTATCTAGGATTAAGCAAAAGAGTTCTAATTCATCCCAAAAGATAGCTTCTTCTTGGTCATTTTTAGGAGGGGAATTCATTTGAGGCTCTTGATTCAACTAATTTTATTAAAACCTAAAAACACCAACACTACCTTCAATTTACACTTCATCTCATGATTGATCAACTGTTACAACCTTATTCACCAATGGATTATTTGACTGGCATATCTAGATCTTAGTAGCCTCTTAACAAGTTTCCACTTTATCATCCACCACTTATAGCTCACTTATTAGGTCACCAAGACCACCTCCAATTACCTTAGTCAACTCATAATTACCTGACAATATCATATAACTTGGTTCTAACACTTCAAACAAGTCTTCATAGTTACCTTATTTAATTATTTATTACACATTTGAAGCATTATTAAGGATATCTAGTTTCAAGTTTTATGGATCAAGCTCCTCAATCTCACTAAGATGTTCTAATAACTACTCCTCTATCTCTTTCTCTTGCTCATTTATGATGTCTTTAACATGATCAACTAACTAATTTATTGCTTCAACCATATCAATTTCTACACCTTGTTCATCTTAATATTCAACCATACCAAATGGAAGTTCCTGAAATAAACAAAAATATTGTTTTCTCTCAATTGTAACCTAAATCCAAATCTCTTCAAGTATGAAGGAACCAGTACCACCTTCAATTGAATTTATCTCTTTTGATTGGTCAACCTCTACAAACTCATTTTGATCATCCATTTATTCATTCGTAGTATCATTCTAAGGCATTGTTTATGGCTCTATCATTTCCAACTCATCAAGCCTTGTCCTATTCACCATGGACCAGTATAACATGTACCTTCTTCAATAAGGAGATGGTGGGAGAGTGAAAAATATTACCTTGCTTTAAAATTTTGAGAGTATCCTTCCAACTCGAGACTTTGAAGGCTATTTTAGGTAGTTCTTAGGGAAGGAAGAGGGCGTATTGAGGATCCTATAGAGAAATCTCATTGAGTAGAGCTATGGTTTTTTTATGCACTTTTTAAACAACTAACTCTTCCTCCTCTAATATTGATTCTTGGATTGCCTCAACTAATACCATCTCTTTCTTCTCAATGTTCTCCTTGACTGGTTTCCATGAGGGTAATGTATAGGGTACAACCACCTTCTCTTCTTCTTGAATGGGTATAGGAGAGGGTGGTTTCATATGAGAGGGCATGACATAGTCAACGTCTAATATGTAAGGGGGTGTCCAAGTTGAGATGGTTTCAAAATATTGAGTGGGAATGGGTGTAGGTGTAGGAGAAGGTAAACTAATTGGTTTCGGTTTGACATACTCATCATCCTAATGAGTCAACATCTCTTTTATCAAGAGTGTCCATTCCTTTACTAGGTTATTATCAAGGTTTATATAATTTCCCTCCTTAATGGCTACCCATACACTCTTAAACTATTGAAAGGAATCCTTTATACTATTCATGACATGGATGGGAAAATCTTTGCCAAGGGCTGCCTATTCATTCACCTTTGTGACCAATCTCCCATGGTCTAGATGATTTGCTTGACTCTTGATAAATATGATATTTAACAAGGTTGACTACGGGGCTATATTTGAGCATGAATAGGGGTAAGAGAGGGAAAGTAGGGTCTAATATTGATTATTATCATTCTTAATAACAACTGATATTCATTTTATTTCTTGGTTTGGTCTTTCCTAACTAGGCACTCTTTATAAAACCTCAACTCTTGATCCTAAACAAAAGCTTGGTGTCTAAGATTTTCTTGATACATATAACACTCTTCCAACCTATCATTCTCTCTCAATTATCTTTCAAAATCAAGTCTTATCTCTCTAAGACTCTTTTCTAGTTGACTAAAGAGAGACAAACCTTGACAAGATTGATACATTGAAGCTTAAGAGCCACTTGGTGTGAATCCATACACATTACTAATATGATATGAAAGATAAGGGAGAAAAGAACATGTACCTTGATCAAGTGATTGATAATACATACCAAATAATGATGATTAGGCATTTGGGTTACTTATACCAGCTGATAAATACTTGGAGTCACCATTGGTGTATGCATAAATGCCTCCAAAGGCTAATTATATGAAGAGAACACCAAAACTCTTCATTAAGTGAATAATATGGTCCCATTGGGCATGCCATAAACTATTTTAGCATATAATTTAACCCTTTTGGGAGATTTTTTTAAGATTTTTCACTCCTAGCTACAATATTGGAGTAACCTTAGGCTGTGGGTATCCTATAGTGAGGTTGAACCTCAGGAGAAGGTTGAGTTCCTCTTAGTAGATCACCTAAACTAATACTTCTACTTGTAAAATGGATATAAATGTGGTATAAGATAAATAAGTACACTAAAAGGGTGTTAAACCAAATTTATTGACACTCATATAAGCTAAGATAAACACTAACTCAACATAAAATAATTTTTTGTTCACACAACCTCATAAACTAGATAATTTGCATAAGTATTTCTTAAATTAGGCTCACCAACAAAATAAAAAAAAGAGGAGCTCCAAAACTCACACCAAGCATCCATTAATGGTGGAAAGATATCAAGTTTAGACCTACAACTAACTTGAAAAACCTAAAAATAGGCAAGACATAAGGACAATAGACATAGAAGAACACTTATTTACAAGACCATCATACAAAAGATTTTTAAACACAATTTAAAGGTAAGAGATAGGTGAAAATGATCTTTATTTATTCAAAAGGTATTTATTACAAATTTTTATAGGGTTTTTCCTTGTCAAATGATAATATCATTACAAAATGGGGGAGAAATGGGAGATATAGGAGAAAAGGGAAAGAGGGAGAGGAGAATCAATCAAATAAAAATCAATAAATGAGACCCAATCACATTCCATGGAGTCTCAACCATATTTAGATCAATTATAACTAATCCTTCCTCAACAAAATAACCCTAATTAGTCCAAATAGCCTTTAAACGCTCTCATTGGATTAGAAACACACCAGAAGACACATTTTTTTGAGGATTATGATGTGATGATCCACTCAAAATGGCAAAGGCTCCAAATACTTTGAAAACTTATTGAATGCTACACTTTCTCTTCTTAACCTCTAAACTTCTCCTCTTGGACTTTTATGAACCCCTCTACTTGCTCTTCTGGAAGATGCTTGGCAAAAGGTTACTTGACTTAGCATTTAGTACTTAACTGACCATAGAGGTTATATTTTTTAGTTTGATTTTTGATGCTTTATTATATTTTAAACTAAAATTTACTCCTTCAACATGCAATAAACTCCATGAAACCTACAACTCTCATAGACCCGATTAATGGAGGTCTCAAGCTTGAGCCACCTTCAACTAAACACCCTGAAACCTACTCCCAAAGCTATTTGTCACCCTAAAGACCACTTATAGACATGTATAAGAATTACATACATCCATAACATGCATAATAGGAATAAAATAAAGATTTGGACAACCTTCAATACCTAGAATAATGGTAGAAAACACCATTAAACCTACAATGATCCACAAAATGTTAAAAACTTGGGGTTTTGACCCTTTATCTTATCAAGGCACCATTCAAACCATTTAAAAATATCCAAGTATCATATAATGATGTTTTAGGTCCCATTAGACCTTTTTCATGGCTTTAGACCATTTATCTCTTTAAAACCCTACAAAAGTAAGCATTTTAAGCTTTTTTAGGCCTCTTAGGCACCCAAACGTGCCATATTATTCTACAAAATATATTTTTTAGGAGATGGACGGAGTCTTTAATGCATTCTAGGTGGTTTTAAAGTCATTATAGGACATTTTATAGACCCATGAGTCTAAAACCATAAAATTGGTAAAAAACTCGTTTGGTAACTCAAATAAGCTCACCTTGAAAACCATTGTTCATGAAATGTATAATTCCATTCCACCACTTATTTACATGAATATATAGTCCATATACCCCTTCAATAACCCTAAAAATATTGGGCTTCCATGCAAAAGGAATGAAAAGATACATACATAAAGATAATTGCTTATAGGGTCTATAAGAATTTTGGACATGCTTACACTTTTATTGATTATTCATAAAACTCAAGACCTTAACAAAAATTAATTTAAATTACATAATTTACTCAAAAGATACTAAAGTCATCTAGCCCAACTCCTAATGGTATGAAAGATACGAGCATCTAAAAAGGGGATAAAACTGGGTTTCTTAGACCTAAAAAGTTTGAATTCTTCCAAAATACCAATTTGACCTTTATTTTTATAGTAATTTATTTAAATAAAATTAATTTCACTTGAAATATCTCATAGTACCCCTTCATGAATTCACCTTGCATTGGAAACTCTGAGAGTGTCATTTGGTGCAATAGGCTTTCAAACAAACTTTAAGGCCTAATTGGCTAGATCTAAAATTTAGAGTTATGGTACACCTGTAGGATGATATGGGGTTAAAAAAACATGTTTAAATTCTCCTTAACTGATTCAAATTGTACTTTCCTCTTCAAATGATCAAAAATCTAACTTTGCTTTTTATGCCTTTGAGACTGCTTATGGGGTTTGGAGATTACTGGTATGTTTACATGGATTTTGGAGTGTGAACACTCTTTAAAGGTGGATAATAGGATTAAAACCATACTATAATCTATTTTCAGACACATAAAATAATTTTTAACCTCAATCACACCTTAAAACTCCAAAAAGTATGCATGCACTAATGATGACTATCATGAGACATGAAGGGGATTGTGTCAAAATAGATGGTACTTAAACTTTTCATATGACCTTAAAAATATTATGTATAGGTATAATAGTTCATTTTTAACAATTATACCAAGTTTCAATGTTTTTAGAAGCATAATTTTTCATGTAGATGAATTTTACCAAACATTACCTTGAGCTGCTTACATGCTTCCTTCATGCCTAAACTTGTATTTATTCAAACCTTGAATTTTATAAATTACATAGGTCACATTAGGTTTATAAAATCATATTATATAATTTTAATACCTTTCCAATGCTTAAACTCCTCATTAACACTCAAAACTAAAAAAATCTTTGTTTGATCTCCAATGGTTGCTTGCTAACTGGTAGAGGTATGTGTAAGAAAAATGAGTATTTTAACATTATTTATAACATTAAGGATGTAAAATTATTATTTTATTTGTCATTTAGATAATTTTTGCCAAATTTCATGCTTTGATTTGACCTATAGATGCCCCAAAATGGCCAATTCCTCCAAGATAGGCTCTAATATTGACTGTGATTAGACATGGGGTTGACTATGCTAAAATAAAGAATGATTACCCTTGTACAATGATCTTTAAAATTATATGGAAGATTCATCAAGTCTTGATTACCATATATACCAAATTTTAAGTCCTAATTCAATGCGTAGGTGCCAAAAATCCTCAAAACTATCTCAAATGATCTCTTTTGCATTGTTTGAGCATGTGACTAACTATATTTTGGTGTAATTCATGAAAATTTAAAGTCCTTTATGGATTATTGATGATATTTTTCATTATTTTACTCATCAAAACTATTCATGTATTGGATATTTAACTCTTTAATAAGTCAATTCTTACTCTTGTACTTGTTAACTTGAAGGATATTTAGCCTATGTGGCTATAGATGAATTTTTTCTGAGGAATTGATGACTGTAATATTTTTTTAGGGTCCTCAAACCATAATATTAATGAGCTCATTCCCTTTATTCGCCTAAATCATCTCCTTAGAACATGAAGCTTCCTTCTAGATCTTATACTTTAAAACCTTTATGGATAGCTATGGGCTTGATTTTCCTTAGTGACCTTGACTGTGTTTCCTTGAAGTTTTTAGCTTCATCATGATTTCTTGTTATATATCATCATCGATTAATCACCCATTCATGACCAAGAAACTTGTATGCATCACTGTGTCCTCAACTATCACTTTCCAACTTAAATGAGGTTTGAACTTAAGGGACTATAGTTGTTATTCATGAAGTGGATAGCTATATGGTAGTGTTTGGATCCTTCCATATCATTTTTTTTATTAGTTCACATTATTTATTCTCTTAGACCATATTTTGAACATCAGTCTTCTCTAAAGACCATTGTGTTTGAATAATCCTTACCAACTTAAAAATATGCCTACTTTAAGGTATGGATATAGGTGTTTATGAGTATTTATTGATTATATATGATGTTTTAATACCCTCACATGACCTTTTTACCTCATTCCATCATCATTCTTCATGAAACTTCCATTTCTCATTTCTATTCTCTCATTCACCCTTTTTCACAAGCCCTCACTTGCTAGCTCCTTGTTAGGAAATCCTATTTAAGTCTTAGGTATCAAATCTTAGTATAAGTATTAGATCATCAATCCTCTAACATATATGGTCTTAAATTATAAAATAACACTAGGTTTTACCTCCTTCAAGTTCCAAAATACTCTGTAACTCTCATTTCCACATGCAAAGCTCACCATGGCCTCTCTAGGGTTGTAGCCCTTTTTTGTGCATTTTCACTTTATTTGATAAAAATAGGAACTCATTTAAATATGTGAACACATTTATAGACACTCTCTATCTTATTATAAGTTTTTTTCAAGTTTCATGGGATAACTCCACATTTAAACCACTCTTCCTTTGTAAACCACCCCTTGTTAGGCCTAATTAACCCTATCTCAAATCAAAAATTCTAAAAACCTCAATTTTCCATCCTCTCTCAAGATAAAACCACTTTAATCACTTTTTACATGTATATAAAATCAATATTAAAAATTTTCACTAATTTTCATGGTTTAGAACTCTTCCTATAGGGTTTTTTGTCTTCAAACCCTAGATAGTCACCTTACATAGATTGATAGCACTATAAATTCATTTTCATGAGTTTTAAAGAGTTTAAAAGGACAAAAAATACACCCCAAGTATTTTTTTACTTCCTAAAACTCATATGAGATGTTATAACTATTATTAAATCCATCTAATTCCCATAAACAACAAAAACACAGCTAAAAGCTTATTTTTTTAGGATAATACAAGGATTTCATGAGGTTTGAGACCTCTCTATTTGGTTTTATGCCATTTTAGACCAACTAAGAATTATAAAAGGTATATATTACCATCATAAACCTTTGAAAATAGTTTATTACCATTTTCTGTCCCTTAAAACACTTGGAACAACTCA
The DNA here is from genome assembly GCA_037957365.1 of Torreya grandis. Classification (NCBI taxonomy): domain Eukaryota; kingdom Viridiplantae; phylum Streptophyta; class Pinopsida; order Cupressales; family Taxaceae; genus Torreya; species Torreya grandis. The sequence continues at coordinate 1,765,486 of JARHVA010000147.1, read as the reverse complement.
AAACATAAAGTTTTAAACTTTCTTTACAAGATTGTGTTAGAACATGCAAGGCTTAAGATTCATTTTTAAAGTTTAATGAAATCCCAAGACCTCATTAATTTTTTACTATGACCTTTATGGATCCAAAAAACTATTAAAATATATTTTTTTCATTCTAAATCAATAAAACAACTAGAATCAATGATTTAAGCCTGATGCACACCCTAGCTCCATGTTCTTCTTAATGAACAAGCATATGACTGTGTCAACATAGTGGGTAATTAAAATATTATTTTGGAGAAAAAATATGATAAATAGGTATATAAAAAATTATGAACATATGTCTCAAATCTAACAACTTTATTATATGTCTATATGCCCCAAAATACATTTTTTTCTCCCAAACACACTAAAAAATTGTGAACTGTGAGACATAGGGAGAAACAAAAAGGTGTATATTGAGATATTTGAGATATAAATACCTAATTAATTTTTAATTATAACCTTTAATTAACCATATAACTTTTTAAATGATTATATTTTACCGTTAAACCCTTTAAGTTCCTTGAAAATGCCTTTTTTGACTATCTATATTTGCATGCAAAAACCTTAAATTTGGCCAACTTGCACTTTTCCTCATTTTATCTTAAAATTTTGAATATTGTAAATATAAATAGGTTTTTAAATACTTAAAATAAATATAAAATTATTCACAAACACTCACACTATATTAAAACCACCCATCATATTTTAAAGCCCTTGAAGAAGCTTTCCTAGCTCCACATTCTCTTCAATAGACAAACATAGGACTGTGTAAAAACAAAGTGTAATTACACTAATTTTTTGTCCAAAAAAATATTTTTTATAGGATTATAAAGTCACAATGACTAATCCTTCCAAATTTCATTAATTTTAGATAAATATTTTATCTTGTAGGCTCTTTTTACTAAAAGCTAGTTTGAGTTGCCTAGTTTTTTCATGTTGCACGGGTATATGATTGAGTTTTTATTATTTCAACTCATCATTATGGTATTATTATAAAAATAAAGAATTAATAATTCATTTTATTAATATAACATTTTCATTTCCATACAATATTAATTTCTTAGCATTATACACCTTTAATCCATCTTTAACCTCAACTCACTATCCAAACCAAAAGATGGTTGTAGGTGGATGTATTAGGCTATGACAAACCTTGAGGTGATTTTAAGAGTTTTAAAATGGTGTAAATATGTATATGATGCATATTAGTCTCCTTTTATTATAAAAATATATTTTACAAACTCCAAACTTCCCTGAAGGTTGCCATCCATTAAGATCTCCAAGAATTCATATCCACCCACTTGACTGTGCAAGAAAACAAGTATGGTTGTAGGTTATTTTCTGGGGTAGTCTTGACTGAGCACAAGGTATTTAAAACCCTTCCTATCCTAATTTAATTTTATCATTTTTGGGTTAATAAAACCTTTATTTTTAGGATACTCCATCATGAATCATGGAACTTCATCCTTCTTGTCAATTTTCATGCATCAAGATATATACCCTAAAATCCCTACTGTTGTAGGTGTAATTTGAGCCTATAGGTACTATAGGTATCCTTATAGCTTCTTATTGATGTAAAAAATAATTATGTGTCATTTATTATATAAATTCTATAATAACACTTTAAAAACATAAATAACCCTATTAAAGTGATCAAAACCCCTTGATGTCATTCAAAGCATGATCTTCCATTCTTATGCTTGTTGTAGGGTGACCTTATTGAAAAGGTTCCAACTTTTAGATCCAAACACCTGATCTCACCTCCATGATGTATTTATAATCATACTATGGATTGATTTATCTCACTAGAACTTGAATAAGGTCTCTCTCACCTTGATTATTCATCGTATCTTCATGACCATACCTTGGTTGTAGTGTATTTTTGTAAGTGTTTCTATTTGACTAAATATGATGCTTGATTGATGCATATTCCATCTTGATCATGATTTTGATGGTCTCAACCAAACCTTGGATCTCTCTAACAATTAAAATATGGAATCAATATGGGTGGAAGGGTGGTGAAGTGAATGGATAATGAGGACACCTAAATGAGGGTGGAAAAAGGCCTGAATAGTGATAATGGTAGTAGTATTATGGTGGTAATGGAGATGAACAAAATAAAGGTGGAAAGGAGCACTAGGAGCATGCTAAGACCATAAAGATTAGTTATATGAAAAAACAAACATATCCTCTACCATATATACTATTTTGGAGGCCTTTGAAGGAGGATAAGGAGCTAAATTTTAAACCTAGTACTATGCTAGGAACCTTTAAAAAATGTTAAACAGCCATAATATTTTCTAATAAGGGTTTTTGCAAGTTGTTCCTTGATAAAAGAAATATTTTCATGATGGATATCTCCATCCTCATTTTAAATTTTAAAATAATTATGCCATCATCACTTTGTGATCATGAATTACACTCAAATTAATCTCACAAAACTTCTCATTACCTCTTTTCATTCTAAGATAGGATAAGGACTGTTGTAGATGGTGTTTTGCCATGCAAGACTAGTCCTCATTTGAACTATCAAGGCTTTTATGAACTATTTATGATTTATGAGAAAGGATAAATTGATTAATTTTATGTGTAATAAGGAGGAGGAGGTACATTATCCCTATAACCTAGGTTTTTCTCTAAAACTGATCAAATGGACCATTCAAAATGATAATAAGGAAAACAAGTTTTATGCCATAAGTATCTTTGTAGGAGGAATTATCTGATTAAAATAATTATAATAGGTCCTATTTTACCTTAAAATATTCCCCATAAAACCATTCATATTTATTGAATCTTTAAATGAATAAATAGGAGAAAACATGGACCCTTTTTGGATGAGTAGGCCATTTAGACACCCCTAAACTATTAACGATTGTTCATAATGATGGGGGGATGAACCAAATAAATAATTACAAAATTAGAAGGAAATTAGTGTCCTTATCACTTAAAAAAATATTATGGACCAAATATCTCTCTCTCTTGACCATACCAAGTGAAAACTTGATGCTCTCCTACATCTATCCACAACTACGCAAAATGGTTTTTACTTAGCATGAAGAACCAAAATCTTGTCTATGTAATCCAAAACTTGTTAAATATTTGATATTATGTAAATAACATTTAATTATTTTTGGAAACTTTCTTAAATTCATGTACCTCCATTAATGGTAGAAAACTTATTTTGTGCCTAGTTTGTAACTAATAGTTTTTCTTTACCTCTGTGATTTCTTATGCTTGAATATAATTTAAAAGGACTATTAAAGGATATTATGGACACCATGTATGTATATATATGACATTTTATCCCCTACATCAAGAAAAAATCTTCAAAAACATGTTTAGCCAAAGCTCCAAAATGCATCCTTTTGCTACCAAACTCCTCTTCCCCACTCTAAATGACTTCAAATGTCCTTGAACATGTATAAAATGGGAAAACACACTATAAGTATGTGGGAGGAATTCAAAACCATTTTTAATTCCTCAAAAATCTACTTTTTCACTTTTGGGGGTCTTTTGGGCATAATAAATCATCTATACCTCATTTTTGATCCATTAGAATCTATAAGACTTTGTGAAAGCCTCATTCATGCCACTGAATTCTTGAACATAATGGAAACCTATAAGATCCTTCACTTGCTATTTAAGACTTATTTCTAGGCATTTTCCTCAAAATCTCTAATTTTACCTTAAACCTTGCTTAAAGTTATTCACAAGCTTAAAAGTGACATGTGGTGGGGTCATGAGGTTTGTATTATCTTTACACCATTGGATCATCCACTACACAAGCAATCTTCTCACCTTTTCACACCACACTAGGACCTCCCAAGATACTACACTACATCATCAAATCAACATCAAAAAGTGACTATTCATGGGGGTAGAAGGTGACTGAATGGTCCAAGAGAGTGGCCTGACCCATCTAGGATTTTTTTTTGCATGTTGGCCAACATTTCCACTCCAGAAAGTATCAAACTTAGTGTGACTACTAGGCTTAGCTCTATCAACATCCCAATTTAATACAAGATTTACTTCTTGATATGTTCTTGAGATAGATTTCTTGTCAAAAACATTTTTCACTTGTACTTGGTGACCTTTCATGGTGTGTATATCATGACTTATTACTTCATTTATGGCTAGTAGTTCTATCAATATTATCTCCATCAGATCATTCACTATTCTCTTAATTTGATATTCCATCTCGAGTTATAGAAACTCAATTGAAACGGGAAGCTTAGCTTCTCTCCCATAGACAAGCATATAGGGTGAGTTATCAATGGCAATCTTTGGATTGATTCTATCATCCCATAGGGTTGTCTTCAATGTAGTGTACCAGGTCCTTTAATTATATTCTATTATCTTCTTCATAATTATAGTCAAGTTCTTATTAGTGGACTCAGCTATCCCATTTCCTTGGGGGTAGTAAGTAGAAGAAGTACTCAGTTAGATACCATATTGGAGATCCCATTCCATTGTTATTATTCCATAAAAAGCCATGACATTATCATAAATTATTGTTTTAGTCACCATGAATCTTGCGACTAAGAAATCATAGAATTAAATAATTGAATTTTCATTAGACTCCTTAAGGGCCACACTTCTACCCACCTTGTGAAAGAGTTGGTAGATGTAAGAACCCATTTATATCCTACACTATATAGAGGATTGATCATTTAAATGAAGTCAATCCCCCACTAAATGAATGGTTTTTCAACTTGAATAGGAAGAAGATGAAGGAATACAAATCTTTCTTTTCCTAAAAATAATTCACAATTTTAACATATTTTAACCCAAGCATATGAATCCTTAAATAGGTTAGGCTAATAGTAACCATGCCCTCATTATTTTTGTAGCTATAGTTTTAGGTGCAAAATGACCTCCAACTGGTCCATCATGGAAATTTTCTAGAATTTTATCAACCTGGTGTGTTTCCATACATCTTAACAACATCCCATTTAGGTATTTCCTAAAAATAACCCCATCCACAAGGACATATTTTATTTCTTGCAATCTAAAGTATCTCCTTCTTGCTTGATCTAAACTCATAAGACACTCATCTATTTCAATTAACCTCACCATTTATTGCAATTCAACTTGGATAAGATGAATTTGAAGTTTGACTAAGATCATATTTTAATGCCAAAACTATATATTTTTCCTCATTTAGGTCTAATACTAGGTGTTCACACATCACTCTTCTTTTTACGAGCTTAGTGGCCTTGATCTCAACATCATACTCCATCACCTTAGTTATCCATCTAGCTCTTTTATCATTCAAGTATTTACTAAAGACGAAGTCTCTTATGCTTGGATTAGTTACCATGACATGCATTTTTTTCTCAGACACTATATTCCTAAATTCCATAAGACTTCTTATAAGTACCAATACTTGTTTCTCAACATATGTGTATCTCTCTTCATATCCTTATAATCTTTGACTAGAAAATGATATAGGTTTTTCAAGTTATTCATTATTATACTACATTAACATATAATATATGGTGTTGATGTTGGAAAAATCATACAATAAAAATTCCTTAAAAAAATTAGGGTTGATTAGTGTAGGTACTTGAGAAATGGTTTTTTGATGGACTCAAAACTAGCCTTCCCTTCCTTGGCATAAAAAAATGCTTGATGTTTATTTAACATAATTTTTATATATCTCACAAGAGTGGAAAATCTAGGTATGAAACTCCTAACAAAATTTATCTTCCCAATAAACCTTTGTAAGGCTTTCTTATGTTTGGGCAATGACAAAGCTAGTATGGCCCTCACCCTATCAGGGTCTATAACAAGTCCATATTTCAAAATAATATGACCAATTAATTAAACTTCATGAATAGAAAAAAAACACTTCTTGGGATTGAAAAAAACACCACATTTACTACATCTTTCAAAGATTATCCTTAGATGATTCAAGTGGTCACTAGAATCTTTAGATAAAATGGCTGTCATTAAGGTATATTAGTACCATCTCATTGATCAAACCTTAGAAATCAATATCCATGGACATTTGTAATGTGGAACCTACTTTGGAAAACCCAAATGTAATTCTCTTTTAGGCATATGTTCCCCATTTTGTAGTTAAGGTTGTCTTATATTGATCTTTTTCTTTTACCAGCACTTGGTTGTAACCTAAATAGCCATCCAAAAGTGAATTTAATCCATTAAAGGTAGATGATAATGATCCTTAAATTACACCCTATTCAAGTCTATAAAATCCACACATGACTTGATATCATCACTCTTTTATCTCATAAGAACTAAGTTGTCAACCCATGAAGAGTGTTTGACAGGAAAGATAATTCTTGATTATATCATCTTGGTGAGTCCTTTTCTCATTAGGACCTCAAATTTAGGATTTATGGGCCTTTGCATTCACCTTAAAGGCTTATCATTGGGATAAATTTCTATAGTGTGTTGAGACAATGAGGAATAAAAGCCATTGAGGTCAATATACTCCCAAGCAAAGACATTAGAAAATTCTCTACCTAACTTAATAAATGCATCCTTATCTTTTGGAGTACATACCTTTCCAAGCTTTATGAGCTTATCTTTAAAGATAGCCACTTTCTCATAATGTTCTTCTTTTATAGACATGCTTACCTTATCTCTCCTCATTTTATCACTTTCATTGAATATACCTTAAAGAGTAACCAACCATTTAGGAAGCTTATTAGACCTTAATTGCACAATTTGGTCCCCATATTGGTGTTACAACTTGGTTTGGTTTTTTTCAATAAAACTTAGCTTCATGTTGGAGAAAACATGTTATTTGTTTATCACTTTCAAACACTTTCCAATTGATATCATTATTTGGTATTGAAGACCTTACAACTACCATGATGTGTGGATGTGATTTTGGATTCTTGACATCATTGGGGATGTAAAATTGTGCTCCAACTGATTTTAACCTATCAACATGTTGGTTATCTTCCTTTGAGCCTATTTAATTTCAAAAACCTCAAAATACTCAATAATATCCCATACTCTATGCTTGTAGGACTTCAAAAATGGGTTCATGGATGCACTCTTACCTCTTATTTGGTGCACAATGAGTTCAATATCTCTAATGTCTTGTACTTATTTGACTCCTTTCTTCTTTTCCCATTGAAACCCATGTATAAGAGCTTCATATTCAATTGCATTACAATAACAACTAGACTAAAATCTAATGGATGAATATTACCTTTCATTTGATGGAGAAACAAGCATAATACCTGAACCTACTCCTTTCTTTATTTTTGAGCCATCAAAAAATAACTTCCACAAACCATCACTATAATCATTAGGATTAAAGATAGAAAGTATGGTTGTACCTTCTTCACGTAAGAAATAGACCCCAAGACTAGCCTCTTCAACACTATATATGGGTCAAAATCATGATTTTATAACCCTTATTTATCAAGGAAGATATCTAAAATGCCTTCAAGAGGAATAATTAGCTCTTGGTCACTAGGCCAATCCTCCTCATCAATGATAGTGTAATTGACATTAGTAACATTTGGTTTATATGGCTCAATATAAAACTATTAACCAAATTTAAATTTTAGTCGAATTGGGTAAACCACTACATTTTAAAACCTTTTATAAAGTTTCCATATGTCTTATGGGGTTTCATGTTGTTTTATATATCTCACTTATCCTTGCTTTAGACTTTGTTTAAGCCCAACTTCCTTTTACTTACTTAGCCAACCCAAGTCAACTCTGGTCAACTCTAGTTAAACATGGTCAAAGGATTAAATTATTCTATAAATTTCCTAATGTGGTCATTTAAATGTTTTAAGGTGATCCAAAGTCATAAATTTGTCTTTTACCATGTTTCATATGCAAAAAATGCCTTTTAGTCATATTTTTGGCTTATTAAATTACTTGTATGGATTTTACAAGGAAGAATATTTGTCACCAAGTAATTTTATAACATGGAGGAGGTCAGAACATGTCAATAATGAGTTAGAGGCAGTCAATAAGTAGTTTCATGCATGAAAATAGGAAGATCTTTAAAATAGGCCATTAATGGCATTTATACAAACTTGGTGAGCTCACCTTCAAATAGAAATGTGGGAAAGTGTATCTTAAACTACCTAAGGTATCTTCCATATTTGGTGTGTATATATTTCATTAGATAGATCAATTTTTCTTCTACTCCTTTCTTTCCTTTGAAAGCCAAGAAGAGTCAATTTCAAATTCTTGGTACAGTTTGTATAGGTGGAGTTGTGAGGAATGATATTAGGTTGAAAGGGGCCTTAGTATAATTAAAATTAATGGAAATAAGTATGAGTTTCATTTCCTCTCCTTTATAAACCATTATTAAGAAGCTAGGCATCTTTTTATGATTCTACATCTATGACGGGTCACTGTTTGAGCCTGTTTTAGAATATTTTTCTTTGGTTTCATGGATTAGATGTGTTCAAGTGTTTTTTAAGGTTGTATAATGTAACTCCACAATTCATTCATTGTATTCTTAGTTTTTGAGACCCATAAAACTCAATAGGCCTCTGATAGGCTTGTTTGTGTTTGCCATCGTCTACTCTTTTCACCTACAAGTAGGTGATTTTCATGTTGAGGAAGGTGTTTTAAGGTTGGTATCAAAGTGTTATTTGTGAAGGTAATAAATTTTAGGATTGAAAAATTATATTTAGGTGTTAAGAGGCCTTTAAATAAACATATTAGTTCTCAATTCCATCCTCTCTATCTTATAACTTGGAACTTACATCTACATGACCCTATCGATGCCATGGTGACGTATGGAAAGGTAGAAAGGTAATCAAATTAATTATCATTATCAAATATGTAGTGATATTCAAAAGGAAAGTACATAAAGCTCACATTCATAAGGGCTTCATCTTGTTCATATTATAGCTCACTATGGTGTACTAGACTTCCACCTATAGGTGGCCTAAACAAGGGTTTGAGATAGTTATTTGAGTGTAAAAGTGAGGTGAGATGTCACTTAGAACCCTTGAATGTTGAAATGATACATGATAGACCCATAAAATATGTAATATTGATATTTGGAGTTTAAATTCACTCTAAGAGGATGAATAATATATTTTGGTCTCTTTGTCCCTAGAAACACTAAATAGAGGTCTATAAGCTTTTTGGAGGTGACATATAACATGTTTTTTAGGATTTAAATATAATATACATGAATGAATATTATAGCCATATCATAGGGAAAAAAGTATGACAAATTTTAAAGAGGAAGTAATAGTGTAATATGGTGTTTGAGAGCCTCAAATATGGCATAAACACACTAAATTATTTCAATGTTGCCTACAGGTCTGAGCCTAAAAGTGGTTTCTTCTCCACTCAATTTGAAAATGAGACCTTTTCAATAAATAGAGATAATTCATGATGTTTTAAATGATTTTTAATATTCCAATCACCATATAAGGATGATAGAGCACTATTTTGACTCCCCAAGCTCATACCCTGTATGTACATAATGTAAAATGCTTACCTACAACTGGGTAAATTGACAGTGACCTATAAATTAGATGCATAGTTATTTTTTAAGATTATTATTATATAAATATAATCCAATAAATCACATTTAGTCCAAGATTAGTTTATAATAACCTTAACACACCTAATACAAAGTATAAAATCATGTAGTCCATGCCAAGCTAGTAAAACAAAGTGTCTCAATCCACCTATAACTAGGTAGATAAACAATGAGCTTTTGATGTCTTGATGGTGTTTTGAAGGGAATTTAAAGGTATGAACTAATTAAAATTAAAATATTTTGACATTATGATATTTAAGGAGGATTCATACACACAATAGACAATTTTTCTTAGAGTTACCCACCTACAAGCATGTCTATAGGGTTGTCTCAATCAGCAAGGGTAAATTCATATTTGAAACTAAAAGTACATCAAAGGGCATAATCATGATGAAAACTTGTATTATGAATGGATAAACATATAATATTTCCAATATATTCTTAACACTATTTATAAGCCTCTAATCATTTAATATATACTTACAAGTAGGGGAGGAAGAGAAATTGTCATAGTTAGTCAAGTAGAGAGGACTCATTTTGCAAGCTTGGGGAGCATAAGAGATGGTTAATAGTAATGAAAAATGGTGAATTATTTAAAAAAAATATAAACCATGGTTTTTTCACCCTGAGTTAACTCTCACTATTTCAAATTCACCAATGAAAGGAGAGAGAAAGAAATCATACATAGCTCCCATAGGTGCAAACCTTGCATGCAGTTTCCTTGAAAAGTTTTCCTTGGAATTTGAGTAGGTTAGGGGATCAAGTCATGAAACTAGGAGATAAAAAATTGTATAAATAATAATTTAGATTTAAATAATCCCCTCTAATGTTTTTTTTGAGGAAAATATGGTAAGTTTCCCCTATTTTATCTCAGATAGGGGGCACTTTTCCCTTGCATAAACCCTACAAACTTGGGAAATGAGGGTAAAACATGAGAAAAAAGTATAAAATATCCTTAAATAAGGTGTATGAATATATAATAAACCTATGGGAGCATATAAACACATAAAAAAGAGGATAAATGCAACATAATAATCTAAACCTATAAAGTTGTAGACAGTCGAGTTGTACATGGTGAGACCTAAAGCCCAAATGAGTGGGTAACTTCAGTTATTGTCTTGATTGAGTATTATATCCTATTGAATCATGATTATGGTACAATAATATATATTTTGGATCTATATAAATATAAATAAACTCATCAAAATATCATAAACCCACAGATTTGTAGGTGGACCCATTGAACAAGGTCTAAGCCTAGTTTCAAAAGGGGTTCTTTTAATTTTTATTTGTTAATGAGATATTATGATGATGGAATCATGTATTTTGGATATTTATATAAGTTTTTAAGCCTTAATTATGTAGGGGAGTCCACCAAGAAACCATTTCTTGGATTAAAGTAAACACATGCCTATATATATTTCTAAAAGGACATGAGTAACCATCTTGGAATGCTCATAACTTCCATGAGGATTTTAATGGATAATTAAGGTGTTTAGAGGAATTATAGAGGATCCAAGAGAAGAATTTTTTTGTATTATTTTAGTATTTAAATGTGTATTCTCTATGAACAAATGCTAAGACCTAAAACTGCCAAAAACCCTCACAAACCCTCTCAAAGGACCCGATTGGGAAGATGAAGCAAATGGATAATCCAAATGGGGTAAAGTTAACATGAAATTAAGTTTAAGATATAGAGTAATATCTAGTGACCTACCCCATGTGACTGAGGTGTACCCTACCTATACAAATGGTGTTTAATAGGGATTTTATTTACAAATTGGTGTGTTTTGTAGGTATGGAGAGGTTTCAAAATATATAATCACATTTAGGAGAAATATTAGGACTTTTTATAGGTCCATTTGATAATATATTAAGATATATATTCTCATAAGTTTGTTTGATATCTTATTCATCCCATCTAATCTAGTGGGTAGATAGTGAACACTTAATGAAAATGGTGAAAAATATAATTAGGAATCCTTTTGAGGCTTGATTCATGAACCTAATGACTTAGAAAATATTTAAGGGTGTTATTAATCCTTTTTCACAAACAAAATTTTAGAATTGGAAGGATTTTTAACTCCAAGTGTGAGAGGTGCATGAGAATGAGTCATTTGTTACTATTGGAAATGATTACTCATGGATAGAATAATGTGGATGATTAGGAAAAAAAAAATCCATTTAAGGGATTTTCAGTAACCCCTCCCCATTATATCAATCATTATATCTAACCCTACTCATTAATGAGGTAGTTTTGTGAAAGCAAATCATGAGGCCAGTTTCATGTCCAAGTAAAAGAATATCTACACCACATATGGAGAAGTTTGATGATTTGAGGGAAATTTGTCCATATTTTACTAATATAACCTATACAATTCTTTATTACATGATATTATAACTCATTAAACTTGATTTACAAGTGTCATAGTGACTCTTGAGCTCCCCCTTCTCTTTCTCCTCTCATAATTACTATATATTCTAGCCTTTTTGGATGTTGTAGACATCTCTCTACCTGAGTATGGTGAAGCCCTACTCAATTTTTTCCTTGAAATAATAAATAATTTTGTTTTAACTCATTCATTATCTCATTAAGTGGATGTTATGGTTGTTAGTCTTGTACAAGTATATTTTACTTACGTTGACATGTTATCCTTCCTAAGGCCTTATGTAGTCTGGAAGCTCTCTTTTGTAGGTTAGTAAGAAGAGTATAATGTGGATTGTAGGTGTAGTTATTAGATTATTAATTATTATTTATAAAAGTCCTATTTCATAAGTCCTAGGCTCTCTTCAAAACCCCATGCTTAAAACATTGATGTAGAAGATGAGTGTTCACTTAGATGAAGTGTATGTGTAGGCTTCTCTATGGTTCCAAGTGCATTGTAAGTGGTGTGAGTAGACCGTATATTTTGTGTATCACCTCCCATATATTATATTTGTTTTTATTTATCCTTATCCATTTTCATCCCCCAAAATTTAGTAGTAGGTTTGATCTATAATGGTACATCAAATGAACTAGCCCTAATCTAGATATACACCCTAAATTTGGGTTACCCGCAGCCCTGAGGTGGTTACATTGTGCCACTTGAATGAGGAGATACGTGTAATCTCATAAAGGGGTGAAATTTAAAGTGACAACATAAACCTTGAGATAGGTTCTTATTTTATGCTAACTTTAGTCCCATATCTTGTCCTAAAATCCATGTAGGACCAATTTGATGACATGTAACCATTAATATTTATCATGAAGTCCCTTTAAAAATTGGAAAAATATGGTGGCAAGTCAATAATGACCACATATTGAGAAATGGATAAATTAGGTCAAGGATGAAGAATTATATTAAAACCCTTAATAACACTAAATATCTTAGTGGCTAATCCATCTAATTGTAGCACACCTATTAGGTTCATATTTGAGGCCTAGTTTATTATATATTTGATTGGGTATGATTAAGATTATATCCCCACCATATATCATACAATTATGAACCAAACCATCATTAATGATCACTAAAACATAAAAGGGAAGAGGCTTGTTCACTTTACCTTATTATGACTCACTAGGCATGGATGTATTTGTGAACACAATAGTACCATTTCTTGTTGCTCCTGATGATGAGTTGAGCCTAGATAGATCCTCTTGAAACATATACCTTTGCCTAGGAATAGTCAAAGTGTCCCAAATAAGCATTCTTACATGAATAGTTTTTATTTGATCAATTCGGTTGAGAGAATAAACACCAATATTTTGCTATCTTTTATGAGTTATCACTTCACTTTGGGCCTAATTATTTTGGTGTACAAATGTACTCTTTTAATTTTAATTTATTTGAGATTATTTAGCCTTATAAATTATAATAGGATCTCTTATCTCTTGAGTCATGGAGGGAATTTCATCTAAACCTTACCCACTCTTTTGTGCTTCCTAAATAGCCCTCCTTTTAAACCTAGTGTTGGTTGTAATATAAATATACACTACCTTACTTGAGCTGCACACTTGACTTACTACACACCAGTCCTATTATTTAAAATTTACAAGTATATCACTTTATTTAAATTTATCTCCAATAGCCATAACCTGATTTGAAGTTTCATCTTATGATAGAGAATGAAAAGTCTTATCTTGTGCCATACAAGCTTAATTCAACCATCCATCTTGGTTAATGGTTTGCTCATAAGATTGATTCCACTAAGAGGGAAACTCTATCTCCTTCATTATAATATTTTGCGTGGGTATAAAATTACTTTAAGTGAATGATGCATTTGGGTTGAAACTTGTATATGGTCTAACATTAATTCATTTGGGTTGAAACTTATCCTTGAGCATTTCTTTGGAAGGGTGGCCTATTTAATTGATAGGGATGATGAATTTGGTTCCATTGAGAGGGCTTATGAAACTAATTTTTTTCCTTTCCATTTTAATGAATTTGTTTTCAAGAGTATTAAGTAACCCTTCCACATCATTTGGCTTGCTTACTTGACTAGGGGTAGCCAACCCATGACCAGTTATGGTAGGAATTAGAGTAAGAGTTGGGGAAGGGGGATAAATGTCAAGAAATAAAGGCATAGGGGACCTTGGATAAAATTTTCTAGATTATATAATATTTTTTTATCCCTAATATCAATTTCAAATGTTTTGGGTAAGGTATTTCTACACATATATTGAATCATAACAACTATATCACTATTCAAAGACTTAAGGTGATATAGAAATGCATAGTTTGGAGTAGATATTAAAAGAATTAATATCCTATCCCATATATTTTATAACATATAATTGAAATCTTGCATTAATTATTGAGGGTATCTCTTTAAGGTGGAAAATTTCTTGATCAAGGATAAATGGTCACTCTTATGTTCAAATATTTTACTCAATTACTCTTCCAATTCATCCCATGAGTCAATGGAATTAGGGGTTAAGGTTATATAACACTACAAAGCCTTGAATTTAAAATTTATTGATAAAAAGCTAATTTATACATTATATTGTGTTATGTTATAGATGTTTTAAAGGTTTTCCATGTACCTAATATGCTCAACGGGAGTAAGAGTTCTTTCTCCACTAAAATAAGGGACATTCTTGAGGGTAGGCACTAGTATGTCATCATATTGTTGAAGTTTTAAGGGATAAACACCAATAAAATTAAGAAATGGAAGATTTATATTCATGTTATTAGCCTTAAGATAGCTTGGATAAAAGGGAATATAGATTTTTCCTCTAGGTGACTTGGTATAAGGGAGTGTATGAGGAAACATTTTTCTTCTATATGAATATAAAGGCAATTCAAAAAATTCAAATGAAGTATCTTTGAATTTTGATAATTTAATCACCTTTGGTATGAAAATAATCTCATTTACCATAAAACAAGATTCTAACACTTGTTGGAGTCACTAGATGTTGCATGAAGAAGGTTGTTATAGCTACACTTTTACCAAGACCAATATTAATATTTGGATAACCTCTTTGTTTTTGAGTCCCACTAGGCATACTATAAATAATATAGATCAAATTTTAACCCTTGATAGGGTGATTCAATCCCTTTTAAATTGATATATGTAATGGTATTGATCTAGGGTTATGGGTGACCTTTAAGTGGATCAACCCTATAGATTTTTAGGCTAGCTCCTAAGTACAAAACCTACACTACCAACTATAATACTTACATGACTACCAAAATGGAAATATGAATGATAATATTAAAAAAATTAAAGGTGATGCACTAAAAATGAGGTTATTATCTTTCTAATAATTCACTATGAAATACTAAGTTACAATCTAATTATTCCATTTCAAAACAGTCCCTATCATACTAATTCTTTAATATGAAGGCTCTTAAGGTTAAAATATTTTATGATCATCATCATATAATTTTTAAAAATAATAAAATAATGAATTATAATTTATATAACTAAGAAAAATATTTATAACACTTCCTCTAACCTTTGAAAGAATACAAACTTACATGCATGCATGAACAAAAAGGACAAATGCAAGGAAGCACACTTACTATCACTTTAAAAACATAAAAACAACCCATTCAAGATTACTTTATGAAATATGAAGATAGAATATAAAACTTAAATTTATTTAAATATGAAATTACAAGACTTAATTTTGGTAGGGCTTCACCATAACCAATGAGAGGATACGTTACAAAGCCAGAGAAGTTTACATATATAGGAAAATGTGTGTGTGTGTGTGTGTGTGTGAGTGAGTGAGTGAGAGAGAGAGAGAGAGAGAGAGAGAGAGAGAGAGAGAGAGAGAGAGAGAGAGAGAGAGAGAGAGAGAGAGAGAGAGAGAGAGAGAGAGAGAGAGAGAGAGAGAGAGAGAGAGGTGTAGAAGAACATGGATAAGTTTCATCCATCATTGATATATTTAAAATACAATAAATTGAGAAACAAGAGTGTTGAAGGTTCTCATTAACATGTCTACACTTTCCTAATGATATCCTTTAATTGGTGTAGGAGGTTACTTCAAAATTTTTGAGTTTTTGAATTCAATGCCTTCATATTAATACTACACCTTCACACCTAAAATTATAGTTAAAAATTATCTAACATGTAGAATGATTGAGGGGTTTATACACCACTCTTTTACAAATTTTGTATCTTATCCTTTGTCTTCAAAAACATGTAATTTTTAGTAGCTCTCTTTGGGCTCAAATGCTTCAACTTTTATTTTTAACTTCATGACTAAAAAATTTACTCATGATTCACTTCTCATTTCTTTAAAAACTTGTATCAATCCTTCTTAGTTCCTCAAATACATTCTAACAATCCATTTCACACCCAAAACTCTCACTTGAATTCATTTCCTTGTAGCCCTAAAAACAAAAAAAGCTCTTTGTGTAGAAAAATTTAAAGATGTTCTTAATAAAATAAGAATGGATTGAATACTTAGTATTCTCATAAAATTTCATGACTACAACCTGAGTAAAAGTGTACTTATTTCACCTATTTCTCTCTTTAATTAGCCCTCAATCAGGCCTCTAGGCCTATAAAACTAAGATTTGGATCCACTGACCTTCCACATGTGTGAAACCTCCATTAAGAATTTTATTCACCATAACCCCTAACCATGTTCCATGTCAAATTTTAGAGTTTGGGACCTTATACAGGTGGGTAAACCAAGAAATGGTCAAAACCTTAGCTTAGGTGCATGTTCATGCTTAAGAGGCTACTTGAGTGATTATTCAAGGAATTAAAAATTTATAATGATTTTTTATTGTTTGTTTCTTCCTAAAACATCATAGGAAAATTCAATATTCTATAATAAATATGTCCAAGATTACTTCATAGCCTTGTAATTGAGATTATTAGCTCATAAAATAGTGCATAAACTACCTCAAGAGACCTATAGATGTTTTTAGGGGGTGAAGAGATATCTCTATAGTCTTAAAAATCCTTTATAACTGATTTAGTGCTTACCACCACCTTGTACACTCATAAATAAGCATGTAATTGAGCTTCTTTAGCCTATTATATATATATTGTGCCTTTAAAATGTGCTACTAAATATGTTTTTTAGGTGATAATGGGAGTTTTTAGAATAATTATATTAATTTAAAAACAAATATATTCCACTTGAAAAAATTTAACACATCCTTTCTCTCATTAGGTCTTTTATGATGGTTTAGCAAGGGTTTTAGGTGCTCACCATCTTAATGATGGTTCATAGAGCACAAGGGCATAAACTAATAATAAATACTATAATATGGGAGTATTTATATCCCCATAATATCCACTATTATTTTAAATTTCCATGAAAATCATCTATAAACTTCTAAGAAAAATAGGATACCCCTCGAGTTCCTTCATAAGACAAACATAACGTTTAGAGAAGACTTCAGTCTTAAATATTGTTCATGTATGTGTGTGGATGAATGAGTGGATAAATTGAACATATTTTAATTTAAGGACATACTTAATTTCATAAAATTTATTTTTCCCACCATGCAACTCCTCCAATGATTTTAAGCATTTAAAAATGGCCTCTCGGGCTAGTTGGTTGTGTTAAGACTGAGAACAAGGTGTTGGGTATAAAACCCCTCAAACTACAAGCCTTTTGGTTTTAAAAATATAAACTATATTTGAAACATTATTCCCCATGTTTTAATATTATTTATATTGTTTTTTTATGTCTCATGATGTTCAAGGTTTGGCTTTACTAACTGTAGTAGACTTTTGAGGGTTTTAAGTCTCTAGGTCTCTTTGAGCGATGACTATCTTCTATGAGGTTAGAACCCTCTTTTAAAATTTTAAATTATTTAATAGGTTTATTTTTTTATTCCATTACATATATTTATACTTCCTATATTCATCTCAATGCCAAATATATGCATATTTTTCACCTTGTCAAACACAGACTTGTAGATGATAGTTTGGGTTCATGATTGCAACCTAGAGATATACTTCTCATTATAGAGTCTTAGAAATTTGGTTATTTTAAAATATATTGGATGTAGTTGATACTATAATTATACTTCCAAGTAATCTTCAACAAACCTTCTACCCTCCATACAATTTGTCACTTTGATTCTATTGCCTACAAGTAGGATGTAGGTGATCATTCGAACTCTTGACTACAAAACTAGAGATAGCTAATCATTTTATGACACCTTAGTGAGTTTTGAGTGTTATATATAGTGTCTTATAATTATTTTAATCTACCTAAAACCTTTAATTACCATTATTTCACCATTTCAAGATTGTATTTACCATTTTTGCCTTGACAAGCCTGTAGGTGGTGAGTTAGACTACAAGCTTAATTTTACCTTTTGTATTTACTCCATCAATAAATTGTAATTAAATTATGATATTATAATTTATTTCTCAAAATTAAACTTTCTCCATGATTCAAATTCATGGTTAATTCAGATAACTAACAAATCATTTTCTTCAACTTGTCAAACATGCTTGTGTGTGCTCATGGGCAAATGACTATAGGTCTATATGTCCTCATTCATGGGAAATATTTATGTCATAAAGTGATATTATCATGAATTTAATGTTTCTATTATAAATTTTATTAACTCTATAAATCCTTAAAATAACACATAGTTCAATATTTTCTCCACTTAGCATACAGATGCCTATAGGTGTTGATGGTAAGACTTGTTGACTATCACTTAAAATCCTAACTTCAATTATAATATGTTTTCATATTATTTTAGTTTTTTTTACTATATTAAATATTTTATAATGGATTAGACTTTTTTTGGAGGTCTTATTCAGTCTTCCCATGTATTTATATCACCTTGAATGTCTATTTACCACTTTGTCCCTTCATGTAGATTCACACAGTCCTAATCTCTTATATTATCCATCTAAGCTATGAGGTGAAGAGTATTTGAACTTAAAAAATGTTAAATTTTGATTATAAATACATTAATTAAGTATTATTATGATGTGTTTGATGTTGCATAGATACATTTTCGATGTTAATGATGACCTATAAGTCTACAAACTTGTAGGCTCATAACATCCTCTTGGAGGGGTTTTAAGAAGGAGTTTTAGTCTCAAAACTTGGATTTTATCAACTTGAATGATTTAAAGGAGAATTATGGAACATAAATACCTAAAAAACACTCCTTATAGGTTGATTTCCTTCACTCATGTAAAAGATGAGACACCATATTCCCTACAGAAAAGATTATCATATACAAATTTCTAAAGAATAAACATTGTACCCTACATAAAAATTGATCAAGGAGAAACATAGAGAGAAATAATATTTCATCGATATAAAAATGTGTAAGAGACCATATCTAATTATCTTAATTCATTGGTTTGACCTCACAACTCCATGATTGAGGAAAACTGACCCAAGTGTGGAATTGAAGTTTATTTTATGCCCCTTAACTTCTTAATAATTGTTAATATATTTAAGGGTATTAACCAAATGACCAATACCACAAAGTGGAATGGAATTAGGGTCCCTTACAATGGCTAATATTTTAGCTTCCAAATTTATCTCTCCTATTTGTACTAACTAAAAACTAAACTACCTTTTGGAGCTATTAAGGAGAGCAGTGAGAGAGATGAATAGGTTTTTGCCTTGTTTGAGTTTAAAATATCTTTAAATGTATGGATTTAAATTTGTACAAACTAGAGGGAGTTTTATAATTTTTTTTAATTGATCCTCTCTCTACAAACTATATGGACTTCTTGAAAACCATGCTTTATTACCTGATAACTATCATTATCTACATATAAACTGACTAAAGTGAAACAACAAGTGTTATTTAAGCTCCCTCACACCTATAGGGACATGGGATGATGTTTAAAATACTTAAATATTATACAAACCTAAAAACTTATTACCATATTCCTTTCTTGGACATTACAAATGATCAAACATGCATGTTAAACTGAGTTACAAAGTTAGAAATGAATCTTGACTTCATTTAATGCACTTGTACAGACCATGGGACACATTAAATGACTCTAAATTAGACTACATTTCATGACAATGGTTTCTCAACTCTTTATTATCTTTGAAGACACTTACCTTAAACTTTTCAAAAATACCTTAACAATGTTAACCATGCCTTATGAAAGATTTTCAAGCTTGAAAACCAAGGTAAAGGCTTGACAAGATAATTTTTTATTAGACTAGTCTATCATAGCCAAAATTTGGCTAATAGTGCATACTATAATGTCCTATATAAAAAATTAGGCTAGTGAATCTTACAAGTAATGTAGTGGGTAGTACTTCACCTTGTTCACTTTTTTAGTTATCCATTTCTCCTTGATTAAATCAACTCATTTACCATTATAGTTATATCAATGCTAATAAGGATGAGCATCTCTACATTAGAAGGTACAACCAAATCATCCACATTGATCATTTCTTATTATTATATTAAATTCATCATTCCATTTTCTCCCTCTTCTAGGTGAACTACATTGTCATGAGGTCTATTTGGACTATGTAAGTAGTGCTTGGATACATGATGTATCTCAGGGTAGCTCAGCCACCATTATTCTTCCATTGCCATTATTGTCTTCCAATCATCACTTTCATCACTTTTCACATCCTCTTATGCTTGGTTGTCTTTGGCTTATTTTAGTCTTTGAAAAGTTATTATACATTCACACTTATGTTTGTGCCTACTCATCTCTAATCTATGTGATGAATTATATCCTTGAGTTATTCTTACCAATTTGCCTTATTAGGTAAAAATCATTATACAATCTAGGTCATCAAATAATTATAACTACCTTTGTGAAAATCATTATTTCAACCCATCTACCCTAATGGGGCACATAGATATGCCACTGATTATAACTACCTTTAGGAAAATAAGTATCTCAACCTTTATTTCTAATTATAACTACCTTTGGGAAAATAAATATTTGAATCAATACATGTAATCATTTTCTCAATTTGATTATTTTCATCCACTGGTTAATTTCCTTCTTCTTCTTGCTTCTTTTTTAAGGACCATCCATCAATCATATGTGTTAATAACTCACTCGAGTGGGCATCATAGGATTCCAAAACTTTGTTTGGAGAATCATTCCTCAATCATTATATATTATTTTCTTCTTAATGAATTTTTCATTCTTTGAAAATTTGTTATTGTGCCTATGTATTATAATGCATGTTTTTATTGTATCTGTGTCTAAACCAAACTTCACATTAATTTCTATCAAACTAAGAAAATTAAGCCTAGAAATCACAAAAACACCTAATTTCATATGTGCATCGGATACAAATACCTATAAACATGTTTATGCTTCCTTATTTAGGTTATTACCTTGTATGTACCAATAAGCTCCCATAGATTTACCCCTAGTTAGGTTACAACCGAAAAAACTAACATTTTTGAACCATTGAGTGGGGTATGTAACCTAATTTTTAAAAAGGTCAGAAGATTAATAAAATTTACTTAATTTATTAAACCAAATTAAGTGTTTAGTTAAATTATCCATTTAAAATTAATGAATATCTTAAATTAGAAATTAAAAAATGTAAAATATCAGGCCTCTCATCATTACTTTTGTGCGTTGTCATGCACTCACAAATATATAGATTTATAAGTAATATTTATTAATTGAATAATATTAATTACATATTTGACTCAAGCTCCACCACACATCTCATTTTTTATTTAAGGGCCATGATTTATTTTCTGATACTATAAATAAGAGTGCCTTCACTCTCTTTCAATAAGATTTTGTGTGTAATTTTATTATGCAAGAATATATTTAAGAAGCTTAACATGACAAGACAAGCCAAGAAAAAATGATAAGTAAAAATTATGATAGGATCACCATTGATAAATAATCTTTGATCACATCATTCCAAGGCCAACTTACAACTCTTGTTCACAAAGAAGGTAAAGAATACTTGTTTCTTCTTCTTTTGTTTGTCACTTGTATTGTTCTTTTGCTCCCCTAGGTATCTAGGCTTTAGGTGTTAGATTTATATGTGTTTTTATTGGATTTATCATATTAACATTTTACTAACCTTCTCTTGGATTAATATTCATACATATATTTCTCCACTTAAATGAAAATATGGTACAAATAATGCTTACAGAGCATGAAAACAAAATAAGAATGGTTAGTAATACTTCAAAAACCCTCCTGAGAATAAATAATGCATACCAGAGAACAAATATTAAAGGTATTGAATAAATTAAATGAACATACTTATATAATACCTCCTAAAGTTAAACCATATTCTTATATAGAAAGGAAGCCACTTTTTCTTGATTGGTACTATGATAGACCACATGATATATTGCATATACTATTGGATAAATGGAAGATAAAAATTCCTCCTAATTATCACCATACACCACACATATTTTAAAGGTAAAAGGACATAATTTTTTCACTTACCATGGTATAAATGGGCACTGAGATAATGATTACTTTTATCTCAATCAAAATCTTACATAGTTTGAAAATTAGGGATTTATTACATTTTGTAAAGATACATTTAGATCACTTTCCCCTAATTCTTATAGAGATTATTATAAGAGGTTTGAGACATCCCATTCCAATAATTTTAAGTAATATATGTTCCATCAACCTTAAAAAATAATAACCACTAGTAGAAATTATCATAGTGTACCCTTTACCAAGACTAATCTCTCCCACTCTAATTGTACCATAAAACTATTGGTCAATTGAGCTCTTGATAGAGAGACACGTGGAGGAGGAATACCTACACAACATATTTGGGTATATAAACTTACACATACAAATACATGGGATATATTTATAGATGCATCAATGATATTTATAGAAACAAATCTAGAGGCCCCATTACCAGATGATTATTATAGTTGATCTTTCTTGTTTACAACTAGTTTTCATTGCATATGGCAATTTCCTCATCATTAAAAAATTGTAATTTTAATTAGATTTAAATATTTTATACCATAATGCCATTTATCATTTATAGATATTCATTACACACAAAACTAAAGAAATCATCCTCTTAAACAAGTGAAATTTATACCCATGTAGTTAATTATCAAACCTAATAAAGTTAGTCCTTCAAAAAAGGGTAAGCAACATAGAATCATCTTTACTAGGTGGTCAGTTCTTGGGAGACATTTTCTTCAAAGATACACATTGGGTTCCATGGAATCCTAATCTACTACACACCATATTCAAATATCTAAAGAAACTAAACATGTTCCTATAATTGCTATTCCAAAGAAACCATAGAATTCAGTGATGCATTCCATGAACCCTACTAATCCTATTGTTTTTTTCATGGCCACATAGTCCTATTATATATATGTAGAACACATAGATAATATAGTGATAAATATTGCATCTATATATGCTACTTGGTAATACCACTAGTTTATTTCACTAGATTCATAATGGGGAGATACCTATAATCATACATTGGATAAGATCATATGACAGTATTTTTAGTGTCAAATATTCCAAAAATATAAAAAAATAAATATAAAAAACTTCAAAATCCAAAATATTTTAAGCATTTACATGTTTTATTATCTCCTTGGAATATATGTTATCAGTTACATGTTATTATATATCATATCATTTATTTCTATATACAAATGTGTTTCACACATATTTTGAGTGTGATATAGGCATACACAAATACATGATCTCTACACTTTCAAATGTTGGTCTGTACCTATACTTGTGTCATGTGGACATTGGGGGAATTAACTTTTTTGATCATGATACACCTAATTTATATCATTATATGATAATTTTTCACTATCATTTTTGAGCTTATATACTTACACATTCTTTTATCCATGCTTATATATTTTATAGTGTACTCGATATGATATGTACTTAATGTATTTTATAACACATATCCAATAGATATTATACCATGTTTATGTTGGCTGCTTATGCTTTTCATTTATTTACTTACTTGTTATTGTCATGTATTGTATTACTTGTTAAAACATTTGAGTATGATCCTTTGATTTTTTCCCCCACACCTTTGTTTTCCTCTTTGACATTTGAATATGTCATTGTTTATTGTATGGAATATGTCATTGCTTTGTTTTTGGACATTTGACTAAGTTGTGTCCCTTTAATTGTGTATCATTTGAACATGCCCCTTGTTTGAGGTCTCCTTGGACCATGTGCTTTTGATTTGCTTTTGATTGCCTTTGTGTGTGTAATTTATTTCTTATTGAGTTTCTGCTATTACTATTAATATGCTAACATGATCTATATCATGCATATTAGGACTGTATGTGATCATATTTTACATGTTTCAATGATATGTCTATCTATATATGATAATAATATATGTTATGTGATACCTCCATAGATTACACAATTATCTTATCATTTTGAGGTAAGGTGACTACCAACTTTTACTTCCCCTCACCACAAAATTGGGAGCATATTAATGAGGGCAAGTCATAGAGACATAGCTTCCACATTTTTCATAATTTATAGATTCATATATATATATATTAGGGGTATGTTTTGGAAACACATTCTCCACACTTATATCAGCTATCAGTTTCAAATTTTAGTGTAGACATTTTTAGAAACATGCCCTTTAGACTTACACAGTTTTAAAATTGGCCAAAATTGACAATTATATGATTTAGATACATATTTGTGGTCAAATTATATACATTGGTACTATGTTATATATATTTTATCATGAGACATATATAAGGTGCATATGCTATGCAAAATGACACCTAAATTACAAAATCAAATCATCTTTTAGATTTCAAATATTTCTACAAACTTTAGCTCACCAAGTTATACTATTACAAACTATATTAAGCCAATCTATTGTAGTAGTTGGTTTAATTTTTGTTATTTTTGAGGTGATTAAATAACTCAATATTATTAATTTTATAGTTTGTGATTTATTACATCATCTAACCTCACCATATATATGGTGTGAGTTGACTTGGTTCACTCATGCTCACTAGGTTATACGTATGATTAGGTTGCATAATTGAGATAATCTTAAATTTTAGGTGGAAAATTACCTTTTTATCAAATGTTGGAGGAATGTATACTCCAATATTTCTATATTTATGCACTTTTAAGATTTTTATTTTTCCTATTCTTAGTTTCAAATCAAGTTTCCAAAAAGGCAAGTTGATTCCATTGATACATAATTATACTCCTAATATTTTATCTATTTATTTTCAATCATTTCAATTATTTTGATTTTAGATTATATGCACTAATTATATACTTTAATATGTTCTTTGTTTCAGCTCAATCACTATAAAATCACTAAATTTGGGCTCATGCAAAGGCAAGGTGTGTTATACACACTATGCATTTATTTTACTTTAAACTAGAAATTTCATTACTAGATTAAAAGGGGGGATGTAGAAACTATTTTAAAATTATATATCACCTTAGTCTTGTACACTTGGAAAATACTGACCTTGGTTGTTACTCTCTATTCTAGAGCTTTTTCTCTACTGGAAGGCTCATATCTATTATCTCTCTATGCTCATTACTTATTTCTTAGTCTAATTAATGTTATTCTAATGACCTAGACCTTTTATCATACTTACAATAATATATACTTATTATCATCCTCTACAATTTTTGGACCTATACCTATTTTCCAACATCCTAAACACTTATGTCCTAATCAAATGACTACATTGATGCTAGTGTCTTATTCTAACACAAGTATCACATGCCCTAAAATCATAAAACTTATAAATGAAACATATACCAATGGATAACCTAAGTAGTTTAATGTGAGATATTATCCAAAAGGATTTTTATATGTATTCATGATCAATCCTCATTCATTTTTCACCTAATAATTTTTTACCTCTCACAACATAAAGTACCAAAAAAATAATAATCAAACATTCAAGTGATCAAAACTTCCTTATTTTCCCATACTTACACATTAGTCATAAGGAAAACACATATACATGTTTTAATTACTAAAGGATCAGTCCATGATCCATATTTTATAAGTTACATGATAGGTCACTATTATACTTTATTTATCACACATTGCATCCTTATGCACATAAAAACCAACACATAGGGGAAAACTACATAAGTTTAGGCTCTCTTCAAAGTAGTGGCTATGTAGGAAAAACCTAATGATATAGGTGTATTTGGGGTTAGCTCAACATTATTATCCCATTAACCTATTTTACCAAGGTCACTATGAAGATGAATATATATAGTTTGATCATATGTGGAATATTTAAAGCTTGTGCATGTGATCCAAAGACATTAGCATAAAGGTGACAAAAAAACCTAGAAAAATCCAATTAATGAATTTGAAAAAGAGTTTATAGTTTGGTTTGGAGACCTCTTGGAAAATTGGGATGTATATACAGATGTAGGTGTCCATCTTAGATGGTAGTGTCCAAAGGTAAAAGGTGATCCAAATTTAGAGCAAGTAGAATCCAGATATTCATTTCTACCCTGAGATAATTGTAGATCATTTTCATATCTTACATCTAAACTTTGAGTAAGATACAATATTCATATCCCTTAGTTTTATGATATTTTATTATATTTATTTCATATGATAAATTATGTAAATTAATGTTATTACTTACATATTATTGTAAATGTAAATATAGTCTTATTCTTTTCAAATATTTGTATTCTGTATATGTTCTTATTTTAAGCTCCAAAAATCATAAAACTATATGAAAATTAGTTACTCTTCTTCACATCTTGTGAAACCAATCAGTTAAATCTCTTTACATTTAGAGGCCTCTTTGAATGCCTCCTTTCTTTCCATTTTTACACTTGAACACTGGCTACAATCACAAAATAATTTATAAAAGTGACTTATTAGTCCTCATAGGTGCTTCCACCACACTCATAACTTTATTGGTTGATATAATAATCAATTCTTACTTATCTTCAAGCATGGGCTCTTCAAATCATTTTTAACTTTGCCTACTCATCAAAATATTACTCATTTGTTTTTTTTTAAAGCTCTTCTTTCTCTTATTTACTCATCTTCTTTGCATTAGATCTAAGATAATTACATTGTACTTATTTTTCCTCTTCCATGTCATGTGAAAATATCCTTACACTCTCCTTACCCATATGATAAAAATGTATATATTGACTCATAAGAGTCTATTATTCAATACCTATGTGGGATACTCACACATGTGCAACATCACCTTCATTATTCATTCCTCTTGGTAGAAACAAGTCCATCATCTCAATATCCTTATATCTTAGACCTACACATAAATTAAACATATTAAAAGTTCCCCATAATGACTTCTTCTAGCTCTTCATCATGCATCAAGGACATGTTTTCCAACTCTTATCTACTGCTCATATTCTCTTTGCAAATTTATCTCTCATGATGGAATCATAGAGGCCCATATTTAAAAAACTCTACGGTTAATATCTCCTCATTATTTTTTATATATATTTTTATTTCACATGGTTGGTCTTCATACATACTCTCCTTAGGTTCATTTACTTTCACATTAACCATCTCTATTATTTCCTTAATGGAAACCTAAACCTCCTCATGGCTACCTTACACTTTAACCTTCATTTTTTCCTTCAAGGAAACATGTAGCTTTCTTTGGTTGTCCTAGTCCCTTATATCCTCCAAAAGAGAAAAAAAATTTACTGTCTTCATTGACCAAGGATGATTGTACCTTTTCCCACATATGGGGTACCACAACTCAATCTTATCCTAAAATAATGGGTCTCCTTATATTTCAATCACTATCACACCTTCATCTTATTCCATGAAGATTCATTCATATAAAATATGCACAAAACATTTATCCTTATTTTTTTCTAAAATAGAATTGGGATCTCACATGGAAAACTCACTTTATTGATGTCTTTCAAGATATATTTATTTTCCACACAAACATTATTCTTCCTACTACTACTCAAATTAGACTTAATTTTTTCATATGGAAAATTTTCTCTCATATTTCATTTCATGAAAATATTATTCTTCCTATCTTTTCTCTCAAGCCTCAAGATGTGAATTTTCTTCATCCACTATTTTTGAAATTTTGGGTGTAAAAAATGACCCAATAACTTGGAAACCATATGTTCCCATCTTCTTACCTTATTATTTCCATTTCCTTATCTCCTCCCTTGGATATATCTCTAATACATAGCTAAAACTACACAAATTCTTAATTTCAAATCTTTACCCTCTTGGGGCATTCAATATTATCCTCTTCAAATAATAGATCTAAATCCACTATCCAATTCATGAGCTCATTAGAGATATATTTACCATAAAACAAAATAATATCACAATTATACTTAACTCTCTCTCTCCTTTACCTTGACCTTTTTTTATCTCTTTCTTCTATTGGGATATTTTCCTTTTCTTGTTTTGCCTCTCTCCAAAGCATATAACATTTATTTTAAGGATAAAAACCATTAATAATTTCTTTTTCATCCTCTTCAATCATAATTGCAACATCTCCACCTTATGCAGTCTCCATCATTTCCAATCTAACTTGGAATTCCTTCACCATATTTATCAAGTCTTATACCTCTAGTGTTATTCTTCCTTTGTGTTCCATTTATCCTCAACCAATAGGATTCTATTTCAAACATGAAATAGACTCAAAAAATAACCTCTCATTTCATCTACACTTCTATTGCTTATTTCACACTTGCAACAGACTTACCCTCTCTTCGATGCAAGCTTATTTTTCATAACTTATAACTTAGTCTAGTATACTTAATTTTGATAGCCTACAACTAGCTCATATAAGAGAGTCACAAACTCAACCTAGTAAATAAATACCTTAATTTGATACCAATTGGTGTAATAATAAAGAGATGGGATCCAATTAAGGAATTCCTTTATATTTGTATTACTTAATTAATCACTCTCTTATGGACACACATTAGCACATTACTCACTCTTTGAGTACAACAAACATAATTAATTAATATTCAAAATATCATATCATCATACACACTCACACTCATAATATCACACATACACACACTTGACTTGATAGGATTATTACATTACATGAAAGAGTTTTAGACTCTCTTACACTCCCTCCTGGATATAAATGATTTTTTTCTTCTTCTTTTGGAGATTTTTAATTTCTATCAAACTCGCCCCTACAACATATCACTCCTCTTCTCTAAAAACTATTTTTTTCCTTTTATTGTAGTATTCCCTTGATATCCATATATTATTGGGTGTCTATTCAACTTATATGATCTCAACATAATATACAAGAGTGTGGAAATTTTTAATTTTTAGGATAAAACACTAAACTATTTGTAACATCTCCATCCTCACATCATAAAATAAAGGTAGACACATGTAAATATCAAATAATAAATATGTACCTCCCCACAATAATAAAATTCAAACATAATTTTAATAATAAAACACTAATTACCTTTAAAAATATATGTTTCTCATGTATTATGATGTTGAAAAATTAATCTACAGTCTCTCAGATCCTCAAATGACCTTTTAGGTTGAATGAAAATTTTCAAAACTCTCATAACATTAGTGATATTACTCTAAATGAGCTAAATTATTGTGACCTCATCAAGTATATCTTTATGGTTGTCTATGGGATTGAATAACTATCTTTCTAAATGTTGATGCAAATTGACATAAGATCTTTGATATGCCACATAATACATGAATACTTTCACAACATCATTGTTATAGGTTCACAATCTCACATAAATGAAACAATAAAATGAAAACACATAAACACATCACTCTATTTTTGGTTCATGCAAAATTACACTAACCCTTTGATGTTACTACATCAAGTATATGAGTATACCCTACTACAAACATCCAGGAAGCATTGGAGTCACTCCAATATGTAAAAATAGTTTATTTCTATATCTAAGAAACTATAGATCCATTATAGACCTTTGATGATGACTATACCCTATCATAGAATAGAAAATAATCTAAACAAGCTAATAATTCAATTACTTTAGTGTTTTTTATAAATATTAAATAATATTAAATTAATAATACTTTGTTAATTAGACTTATATTTTTATATTGAATGTTACATCTTATGAAATTTTAATATTCTATAGTTTAGTTCTTATCAATTAACTTATTAAAGTTTTCACTTCCATTTTATTTAGGTTTTATACATTGTTTTCATCAACTAATGGAAGTCACACTACTTTTATATGTCTCCTAAAGATTATCCAAGGGCTTAATATTTGTATTTATTAGCACATAACTAGTTTTATGATAAGAAGAAAGTTATTTTAGTTAAACAATGTGAAAATTTTAACTCAACATTTTGGATAACACTCTATTAAACATCATCTAGATGAGAGAATCATATGATAAAATTATATATCTATATTTATATTTATAGATGTTATCATTGAAGTGATTAAGATTGTGGTAGATTTAAACAAGGTTGATTATAATGAGAGATGTTTGACCACTTATAAAATAGTGTGAGCTATAGAGTGTTAAATTCTAACCCATTACACAAAATATCTTTAAGTATTAATAAAACTATATATCAATATTCTTTTGATGATAGATCTAAGTAATGATTACTTCATAAGAAAGATATCACTCTTAGAATTTATGGCACCCCTGATATACATAATTAAGGTGTCCTAATTAGACCTATCTTTGATACCATTAACTCACCCACATATGCCTTATCTTCTTTCTTGGGCAACAAACATATACCATTAATAGGTAAAACATATTCCTTTATCAATTACTCCATGAATTGTTTTGATTTATCAAATATAAGAAAGTATCAAGTGAGTAGATTTAATTTATCTTTGATATTGCATCTCTTTTCACAAAGGTGACTATTGAATACACAATTATAGTAATAGGAAATCATAATGATGAGAGATGACTTATCTTGTATCAATTTATTTTTAGTCTACCTTATTTTATTTATTTGGTGTAATCTATGAACAAATTGAAGGCATGGCTATGGCTTACCATCTTTCCACAATTGTATCCAATTTGTTAATGGATTATTTCAAAGACTTATCTCTAAACTCTTTCCCCTTTAAACCTAAATAGTGGAAAAGATATGTAGAGGACACACAAGTAAATTAGATGCATGGGTTAGATAAATTGGAAGACTTCCATAAGCACTTAAATAATTCTTTTGATATCGTAAATTTCACTAAGGAACTCAAATATGAAGGAAAAAATCCCTTCCTAGACATTCTCCTCACTATTAAACTTAATTATCTTTCTCCCAAGAGGTCTATAGAAAATCTACCCACACTAATCCTTGTCTACATGGAAATTCTTGCCTTCATCCTTCTTAAAAAATTAGTGTCCTTAAAATATTTATCACTAGAGCTTTGATAATTTTTTATGATGAACACTTTGAGGATGAGATCAAACATTTGACTAAAGTGTTTGAAAATAATGGCTATAAATGGAAACAAATTTCTAAACCCTTCAAATTTGGTAGGAACATTGTTGTTATACCTAGAATTATAGTTGATCCCCTATAAACCTATAGATTTCCTCCCCTATGTTGAAGGTTATTATAAAAAAATGTCAAATATTTTAAAGGTTAATAACATTCATACTAATTTTCTCCCTCATAGAAAATTTAGGAGGTTGATCAAGTTGTCCAAAAATAAATTAGAACCAAATGTTAGAAGTGGAGTGTATAAGTTTATTATTGTTGTGTTTTGTCATATATTTTAGAGACATGTCACTCTATAAAAATGAGGATCAATGATCATGTGGTATATATAAACAAATAAATATTAGTTAAGTCAACATTAGAAAAACATTCATTCAAAACTTGTCATCGTATTTGTATTGAGAATACCAAAGTGTTAGCTATAGAGGACCACTTATTTAAACATCATCTAAGAGAATCAATATAAACTTAAAAATATGATAAAAACTAAAAAAAGTATGTAGGTCTAGGATTAGACCAATCTTGTGGACCAATCATTAACTTACTCAAAAAATGATGATTTGAATTTGAGCTTATGCTTTTGTTTTTTTTTTCATTTTTGTAGTGGGTGTTATCATCTTGGTTCTCAAGACATTTTAGAATTTATCCCTTCTTATCCCATTTATATTTCATCATAATTTTTTCTTTATTTTAATAAAAAAAATTATTCTATTATCCAATTATTTCATTTCTCTTGTTTCAAAAATTTTAATTTTCCAATCTTGTTTTGTCGATTTTCTTACAAGTACTTATATAATTTATCATCAAACTGCTATAATATTAACTCTTTAAACTTTTATGTGATTAATACATGTATATTTTATTTTATATATTTTATTAAATAATTAACATTAATTTTTTCACAATTAAAAAACTATAATAAATTAATATTTAGCTTCCCAATCTTATCAACATACACTTAATGAAGTAACATATTTTAATATTTTATTATTTATCATTTTCTTAATTTATTCCCCAAATAATCGAATCAACAATACTTAATTGAAAACATATATAAATATAAATCTATTTATACAATATTATTATCTTATTATATCATCTTTATGATGGTTCATGGAGTGTGATCTGAAACATTGAGTTAAGAAAATTCACACAATTTAACTAAAAAAACTTTCTTCTTTACTTTATGGACTATGGAAACACTATATGTCTGATAATATTAGGATGCATATAAATAGTAGCATAATATGGATCATTAATCTCATATTATAGTATATGTTAGTTTAAACTTTTATCCTCTAGTGACATAACCTTTAGAGATAAAATTTGTAATTTTTTTTTGTAATTTGTCTATTAAATGTGGAATGGTAAAAACCTCATGCATTATTGTAACCATAGTGTGAAGAGGTCCATTTAAAGGTATTATTAATTTAAAGTATGGGATTATTAGGAGTATAATAAGAGTCATTACTATCAATCATAAAACACTCATTGATCACATAAGATGAATTCCAAATAACTATCTTTTTTTCAATTTTTTCAATAAAGTAAGCATTTTTGTAAAATATTTTAAATATTATTAGCATCCAATAAAGGAGTAGAAACACAAGAATTTGCATTCAAAGAATCATTTTAAACATTTATGCTCAAATAAGGACAAAAATTTATAATATTTTCACTATTTACATTCAAAGGAAGAGTAAAACCACAATCATTTATATCATTCACACAAGATTCATCATTTCCTTAGTAATTATTTTTTGCATAAAATTTGGAATTCCATATTCATGGAGAGTAAAAAAAATGTAAACATTGAAGACATTCATATTATTTGAAAAATTTAAATAGTTTAAAATGGTTAAAATTAATGTGTCTTGTCCTTTCATCTTCACTATCATCAAAATAATAGTCATCTTCATTCCAATCATCATTTTAATTGTATAAGGTATAATCAATAACAAGAGGCATGGGGTTCATAAAATATTTTAAAAAAAAAACATCATGTGTAAGCTAGGAATTAAAATTTGTATGCACACGAATATGGATGATTAGTCAACCCTAGAAAAATATTATAAAAATCCTAGGTTTAGAATTTAGAAATAAAGATAATTAACAAAACTTAAATGAATAAGGGTTTGAAAAAACATAGGTTGAATGTTTGAAAGAGTCAAAGTCAGATATTTATGTTTAATTTTTATTTAATTTTAGATAAAATAATGAATAAATTATTGTAATGAATAAATCTAATAATATGTATATGAAAATACATAATTTAGATATACCCAATTGGCTAAGTAATAATAAAAATACAAAGTTATAAACAACTAGGATATGAAAAAAAAGTATAAAGGGTTAAGGAACTATTACACCTTATTTATGTTTTGATATTCTAGAAATATAGATATGGTGAGATAAATATGTAGTGTGATTGTGCATTATCATAAATTTTAATTTGACATTCAGATCATCCTAGATAGTTATGTGCCCTATACGGGGTTGAATTGGGTAGATTGTGTTTGTCAAATATGTGCTACTAGTCTGTCTTTGTTCTACTAGATCTATCATGTGTAGGGTTAAAAACCTATTTTTTTACCTACATATTCACATCCTATTTTTTGATCTTCTTATACCTACACTTTCCTAATTTTATAAGTACAATGTGCTAAGTTTTTTATTAATTATCTTTAATGTAGAAAGGAACTCAAAATAAATAAATGGTTTATGGAGTCAAGAAACAACCAAAGTTATTTTTTAAACTATGTATCCCACACAATGAAATCAAACATCTGTGTAGTTATAGGAAATAAAATAGACAAGTGTTTTTAAGCATCATATTCCCTATAAGTGATGATGTAGTTATTTTAACCTAAATTTATTGAAAGTTGTAAAATATGTATAAAACTTTCAAATATCTTATTGATAAATATATAATTATTAACAATTTTGATTGCAACTTGCTAAATATAGAAATATACTATTTTTGGAAAATACCAGGAAGTGATTAATTTAGATTTTATCCAAGTTCCTAAATGACTATTTATGATTTATTGTAGTATAAATCAAAAAAATATAGGAAAATGCTATTTCAAAATTAGAGCTAGGATCTAAAAATGTCTCTAGACTGGTCTACACTCCCTAGATAATAGTGCAAGCCAACTTTATCCTTTAACACCATATTTTTCTAAGTTAGATATGAATAATGTTTGAGAGTGAAATCATAGTAAATTATAACTATGACACCTAAAAATTTAGCATATAATCTAAGTATATTCATGGATAGGTTTACAGTCCCTATGTAGTAGTGTAAACCAACCTTGTCCTTTTAACTGTAGACTTGTCCAAGTTGTCTTCAAAAAAATGATAATTATTTCACCACTTACATCTATGTTAAATAAGATTTTTAATGAAGTTATAGATTTTAAATGTCATTTGGGAATACTAATAATGTAAAACCCTAAATTAATGCACATAAAAGAAATTGATTCTTAATAAGGGTGCTAGGAAAAAGGATTGAGTTGGAATGACCTTGGTCAGGCCCTGTTGAATGACCAAGAGCTACACTACATTTCCAATACCATGAAGAGGGAAAACATCAAATGTAATTCTCCAAAAAATGAGTCGATTTAAAATTTTGATTGTAAATATAGATGTTATTTATCCTATTTTACCCTTAGTAAAAGCATACAAATGTGACCCAACCTTTGTAAACTTTGAATCTAGATTCAATAATTCTATAGATAAGACATGAAGTATTTGTATATCCTTTAAGAGTGTGAATGGTCATCCTTAATGCCTTAGATTATGTTCATATTTATTTAAATTTTGAATTCAAATTAAGAGACTTATCGATACAAAAAATATAACTCAATAAGACCTAAAAAACCAAACATGAGATTTAAATGAAATGTGACCTGAAAGTAACTCTAAAAATTATGACTGGATAAGTCTACTCTTTACATCTTAGTGTGTGGGTCTAGACCTATCCATAAATAATGGACTTGTATAAAAACCACTAAACAAATAAAAGGCTAGAATTTAGGAATACTAATGAAAAAAATAGAAAGATGAACAACATATGGACAAATGTATGAAATATAGAGATAATACCCAAATAAATGCACTAATGATACTTTCTTCATTGTCAATAGTTTATATGTACAAATTTAAAATAAAATAAATTATATATAGGATTTTCAAAAATTTGAGTGTCTATAATAGCTATATGCAAGCTAAAACCATAACTTGATATAAGGGGATAGTGAGAGACCAAGATATAAATATCATCACAAGTGTCTAATATATGATTCAATAAAGCTCAACTTGAAGTAATATGAATAAGGTAACTTGAAACTTGGTTATATTCTAGTGACCTTGATATTTTTTTGATGATTTATTATATTTTGACTCCTTAAATTGTTGACTATGACTCATATATATAGGGTTCTTTAGGATAATATGGGGTGGGGTGTGTCTACTAAATCTAGAAATGACAAGATGAAAAATTAAATTCATAATATCTACAATGGAAAAAAATATCCATAAAGACAAAGGGGATAAACCCACACATGACATGGATCATGGCATAAAACTTACCTATAAATACACATGTAGGATGTTTTAGATGTTATTTTAAGGCTCAACATCTAAATAGATACCAATGTAAGGGAAAATAAGTCCTATAAATACATAAATATACACATTTATGTCAAATATGGTAAATTATGGATAAAAAACTAGGTAAAAGGGTCTTGTACCAGATTTAAGTGTATATAATAGGTTATGTATGATCATGGACTTATATTTGATTTATAGCTACATTATGTCAATACCTAGGTACATCCTAACATTGGGGGATGCTTATAGTGGATGTATTTTTAAATAGGTGACAAGTTATATCCTAATTACTTTCCATTATCATACAAACATCTATATAGTTACTTATACATATGTTTATCTAGCTTACATCTTATAGGATGTAATCATGCAGGGTATATAACTTACCTATACATACACATGTAGGATGTTTTAAATGTTATTTTAAGGCTCAACATATAAGTACCTATGGGTTCTACAATAGGTTATGTATGATCATGGAATTATATTTGCTTTGTAACTACATTATGCCAATACCTAAGGGCATCTTAACATTGGGGGCATGCCTATAGTTAATGTATTTTTAAATAGGTGACAATTTCTATCCTTCCTACTTTCCATTATCATACAAAGATTTATATAGCTACTTATACATATGTTTCTCTAGATTAAATATTATAGAATGTAACTATGCAGGGCATAGATTTTACCAATAAATACACATGTAGGACATTTTAGATGTTATTTTAAGGATTAACATATAATTATATTAAATATTATAAATTATGGATAAGAACTAGGTAAAAGGGTCTTGTACCAGATTTAGGTGTCTACAATAGGTTATATGTGATCATGGACCTATATTTTCTTTATAGTTACATTATGCCAATAACTAAGGGCATCCCAACATTGGGGGCATGCCTATAGTGGATGCATTTTTAAATAGGTGATGAGTTATATCCTTCCTACTTTTTCCTATCATACAAACATTTATATAGTTACTTATAAATATGTTGCTCTAGCATTTTTAAATAGGTGATGAGTTATATCCTTCCTACTTTTTTCTATCATACAAACATTTATATAGTTACTTATACATATGTTGCTCTAGATTACATCTTATAGGATGTAATCATGTAAGGAACCTATAATACCCATGTAGGATGTTTTAGATGTTATTTTAAAGATCAACATCTAAATATATACCAATATAAGGTCTAATAAGTCTTAAAAATACATAAATATACAAAAATATACAAAAATATGTCAAATATGGTAAATTATGGATAAGAAACCAAGTAAAAAGGTTTTATACCTGATTTAAGTGTCTATAATAGGTTATGTAAGATCACGGACTTATATTTTCTTTACAGGTGCATTATGCTAATACCTAGGGGCATCATAACATTGGGGGAATTCATATAGTGGATGCATTTTTAAATAGGTTAGAAGTTTTATCCTTCCTACTTTCTATTATCATAAAAACATTTATATGGTTACTTATACATATGTTTCTCTAGCTTACATCTTATGTCATTGGTTACATGGATACATTGTATTTCTTCACAAGGTTATTATAATTTGTATTATATTGTTTTCATTTTAGATTTATTTCATGTGCATACTTATGTGTGTCACTTGTCATGTCTTATATTTTTTTGTCTATAG
This sequence comes from Torreya grandis, assembly GCA_037957365.1. Lineage (NCBI taxonomy): Eukaryota > Viridiplantae > Streptophyta > Pinopsida > Cupressales > Taxaceae > Torreya > Torreya grandis. Next base: position 1,727,833 of record JARHVA010000147.1, on the reverse strand, counting down.
ATAATCCTCTATTTTTTAAGTTGTGTTGGTTTTTAGTGATTGATTGCTTATTTACTTTTGTTCACTTTATTTCATTTGATGGTTTAACTTGTTATATATGGCTACATGATTATTAATTTGTACATTTTTATATCATACTATGTGATATTATATGTTTAGTGACATGATATATATATTGTACATGCTCTTAATTTTTGTATACCATGTTTTATGTCTACATTGGAATGTTTTCCTCCATGCATCTGTTGGGGAACATGCTATTATGTATTTCATTTCTATATATAATCCTTATAGAGGCATATGGTTACATTGGTGCATATAATTCATCCTTATTTTTTGGTTACATTGGGGCATATCATGTTTCCTTACTTTTGGGTACAATTGGGACATATCACTTACCCCTCCCTTTTCACACCCTGACATTAGTATTGATTTGGACTATTAGTATTGGGTTATAAATGAAATTTAAATGATGATATTTTTTATTGTTACATATATGTGTTTACAAATGTTTTTTCAATATTATAATAGTTTTTATTCATATCTAAGTTACACATTATGCATTTAATCCTTTTTTTTTAAGATGAGTAATATGTAGGAACTTTCTCACCTCAAATCAGGAGGCATATAGTCAACTTATTATGTATTTAAATACCAATTTAAAGTGGTTAAAAATATTGTGATGTTATAAATAGGTACCATTTTTTATTATTTCGCTGAGAAACATAATTTTTAAATAGTAGAGGCAATTGAGGATAAAGATAGATTTAGTTTTTTAGTTTGTTTATCTGATTGAATAGGAAAATGGGACCTATGATCAACTTCATAATTTTAGACATGACAACACGATTCACATACCAACAGTGTATTCATCCCCTTTTTTCATTTTCAAAATTTTAATTATTGCATTTGGTTACATTTTATCCAATTTTAAACACATTTATCTACTTGTAAATATTCACATTTTTTCATAGGTACATTCAAGATGTTAACATTAGAGTATTTATGAAGTATTCATATGGTTTAAAATAGTGTATATTTTTATTTCACACACACACACACACACACACACACACACACACACACACACACACACACACACACACACACACACACACACACACACACACACACACACACACACACACACATCAAAGTGGGGTATTGTGTAAAACTTAATTTTGGTACAAGTCATGTAGTTATAATGTTTTCTCCATTATTTTGTGCATTTTATCATTTAATTACATTAATATATTATTATTATTATAATTTAAATTAAAATTATACCCTCCATATTAGTCACCATTCATATTTTTTCATGAACATAATTAGATCTATCACTTATCTACCTTGGGATTCACCCAATTATCCTATAGTTTGTTTTAGTCTCTGTTTCATGGGTTTTTTGTGTTGAAAGTTTTTTAAATAGTTTTAAAAGGGTATTGACCTCTTTCAAAATATTATCAAAAGTGGTCAATTTTTTTTGGGATACTTTATGCCAATATGCCATATTTTCCCATGCCTTAATTGTCAAATTTTATGTTTTTCCATGGTTAGCCTATGTATGAATGTGTCCAAATTTGAATTCAAAGATGCCTATGTGTAAAAATTTACCCTTATTAATTTAATATGTCATCATATTATAATATGAACATTGATTATAAATATTACATAGTTTTCAAGGAGTTTACACATTTTGTTGTTATTCCACTTTCTATATACTAAAGTCTTATGGCTGCATACTTATACCAAAATAAATATTACATTTAGTTAAAGAGAATATAATATCATTGATTATCATAGTGATAAAATGTGTATTCTTATCTCACTCATTTATATGGGTCACTCACATTCATAGAACTATATGAGCCCTGATTCTTAGTTTTAAATTAGGGTACCGTAATTTAGTACACGTCTTTACTTTCCCTTTCAATTTTATATTACTTAGGGTACTTTTTTTCATCTTCCTATTTTCAAACACATTGGTATTTATTTAGTTATTGCATTTTCTATATTTACTATATTAAATCAGATTTACCTTTGTGCCATCATTTTATTGGGTTGTTATAGTGTTTTGAACACATGTATGCACTTCACATAAAACACATTCATATGCTAATATATATAATTAAAAAACTAGTAAATATAAAATAACATATGATAAAAAAATTTCTAATAATTAATATTTTTTCACGGTCTAAACTAAAATTTCTTATTACATATGATACAATTTACAAAAAAATATGATTGAGCACTATTCTCCTCCTAGCTATGTTTTTCATTTATATGATACTTTTTAAGGTGTTGAAATAATTTATTTTAAGTTCATGTAAATTTTGAGATATCATAATTAAATATTTAATTATTTTAATATTGAGAGTCTTTTGAAAAAAGGTTCATAATATTTTTTTACTTTAGCCTTGTTTGCACATAAGACAATCACAAGGCTATAAAATTTTTCTTGGAATGTCTCTTGGATTTCAAATTTACACAAGAAATATAAATTTCATTGAAATCATAAATGACATGTCTTCATCAAAATAAATCTCTCATAATTTGGATGTAATTTTTATATAATATTGTTAATGCTTCTACAATTTGTACACTTTTATAATGAGGTTTAAGATAGTAAATGTGACCATATAATGTCAACATATGATAGGGTTGTATTTGATGAAAATTATTTATGTTTAGATAATCATGGTATTGATACCTTTAGTACATCCCATATTTTACCTTTCATAAATTTATATATTTATCATTTAATGATGATACATTATGGGGTTAACCGCACTATGACATAGAAAAATTGCGCCAAGAATGTAATGAACCC